>CM059189.1:90480317-90527140 GCA_030323885.1 Branchipolynoe longqiensis
GTCTACTTGCTACCTGTGTTGCTACCTGCTCTCTACCAAGAATGGATACAGGAGGAAAACCTTCTGCCCTGTCTGTATCGTGAGCTAGAATATTTACTGATTTTATTATTCATGTGTGTCGAATAGTCATATATCAACTTTGACTGTAATGGCGGAGGGCGGGAAAGATTCCATGTTTGTCGACGTGGTACGGACGTTTCTTACCGTGAGGGTCGAATAATAAAACTAGAAGACATGATTTTAACATTTATTACTACTGCTACATACTTTGCTCCGTGTGTGTCGATTAGAAATTCGATGCAGGCCTGGAACTGATTTTATTTTATTATTGAAAATAATCAAAATGGCGGATGGCGGGAAGGCCGCCATGTTGGTCGACCTGTAACGGATGGCTCTAACCGTTATGCTTGTCGACCTGCAACTAGTACCTGAGGCCTGGTTGGCTGTGTGTGTCGATTAATATTCGACAATCTGACTCTAAATCATACCGTGTGTGTCGCATAGCGTTTTAATTAACTTTACTTTATTATTAAAACCAAGCAAGATGGCGGAAGGTGGGAAAGCGGCCTTCTTTGTCGTTTTTGACGTAGTTGCTGAGGCCGTGGTGGTTACATTACACCACTAAAGCAACTCGTGTGTGTGGAATACGACCGAAAAAACTATTTTATTTTATGACCTTATTACTATGCTCATTTACAATTTACTTTAGTAATTTCGACCAATAGCCACTTTCTTGAATTATGAAGCTAAGAAGGACATGAGAGCGAACCCTTATTGAAATCTAGTCGTTTAATAACTACTTGATTGTCGATGTGACACTACAAAGAAGTACAAGATTGTCGATCTGATACTAGTCGGACCCCTTGTTGGTCGATTTTACCACCAAGAAAGCAGGAATTTGAGATAATACCTGATATAAAAAACAGTTTTATCGACACCGTTTCTCTGCATAAAGCACAGCATTCCGATGCCTTTTTGTAGTGCTTGTGGGAGAAGTCACGACAAGACTAGTAGTTGTGAGAGCCCGGACGAGGACTGCGTAGTGCGTGAAACGAGAAGTTCTTCGGCGGCCAGATTATCTAAAGGCGCATCCAAGGAGGACGTGATGGCGTCGGAGACAGGTGGGGGCTTCAAGAATATGGCTGAACTACGCGAGGAGACTCTTCGGGAGATTGAAGAGCTGCGCGCGGAAAAGGAGTTGGACGTCTTGCTCCAAACGAGGGATGCGCTGTTAGCGGAGAAAGCGGACCGACGACAACGACACAACATGGGCTCGACTGTCATGGCCGCTGGGGCCCTCGCTGCGGAACCTCCAAAGTTCCCGGTCGGGTCTACGTCGGCAGCCACGACGGGCGGCCATTCAACCTACGGCCGTGCGAGGAACCACTCTAGGACCGGCGCAAGGAGATGTAGACGACACGATAGCAGCTCTTCGAGCAGCAGTGCTTCACGGAAGAGAAGAAGTAAGTGGTCTCTGAAGCGCTACACGGTTGGCAAGAAAAACGTTGAGAAATTGAACTGCCACGAATTGGTTTGCGCTACGGCTACCTGGGCATTAGACATCCCGGAGATGTCGATTGCGGATTATCGGGCCGTTCTACATCACATCAGTTTTGTTTCTCACCATGCTAGGCATAATGACTTTTTTGATACCAGTCATGTTGAGTACGACTCTGCCATTAGGAAGTTAGCGGAAACGGAGGGTTTCGCTGCTTTCACTGAGGCACACACGGGTAAAAGTGTTTTACACTATAGTCAAGCGAATGTGCGTGAGAAAAAGCAGAAGGGCACGTCGGGTGAAAACAGGCGACGCGGGACGTTGGCAGGACCAACTGGAAGCAAGCGCCCCTGTTACGCCCATAACAGTGAGCAAGGATGTGCTAAAAAGGAGGACCAGTGTCGCTTTGCGCACATATGTTCAAAATGTGGGGTAAAAGGGCACAAACGCAACAGCTGCAGAGATTGAAGTGTTGGGGTGAGTGGTGGTTGTGACCCGATGGCTGATGGGGATTGCCATGCGGTTTGTGGGCGGATAGAGGCGAGGACGGCTGTGAGTGCCATGCAGGAGCCGGATGACTCGACAACCCCTATGCCATTCGTCTTTCGTGATGATGGTGATTCTGATACCTTTAGTAATGTCGATATGGTATGGGACGCTAGCCGGGGAGCCGGCATTGGGTGTCAGTTAATATCGTGTGAAATCGACAATCAGGACGTTCACCCGGGTGGAAAAACTGACAAGGTTTCCGTGGGTTCATTTAAAATTGGATCGAAGTTAAGCTGGAATGGATTGAGAGAGAACAGCTGGTCGGACTTTATTGTGGTAGTGGAGACTGAATATGGACATTTGATGGTGTCGGTGAGGGAGACACTTGACTCTGATTTTGTCACTTTTGGAGTGTATGAAGATTGTGCATCAGGTTCCTGTGATTGTGTCTATGTATTGTCCTCTATTACATGTCAACTAAAACCATGCCGTTTTTTCGTAGAGTGTTTTTGCAGGGGAAGCTGTGATGTCAACGGCCTATATATGTTACAGGGTATTGTCTTTGGCTTTAGGGTTATCGATCAAGATTGTGATGCCCGTTATGATGTTAAGACTAGACGTACCAAAACATCATGGGAGGCTGATATAATCGAGTCACGCTTGTTGGCTGAAATTCATGACGGCTTTGTAACGAAGGTAGTGGATCCTCCCCTTAGTGTGCATGGGCTTTTTGTGGTTCCGAAAGATAATGGTGGTGGCCGTAGTGTAGTGGATTGCAGTAGGCCTAAGGGTGGTTCTGTAAATAACTGGACTTCTACTATTGCCCCGAAATTTAAATACAAGGGTATCGATGATGTGGTGGAATTATTGGAGAAGGGAGACTACCTGGCTTGTATCGACATTAAGGATGCTTATCGGGCTGTCCACATTCACCCGGATGATCGCTCTAGCCAGTGCCTTAAGTGGCGGTTCAAAGGAGAAAATTTCGATACTTATTTACTAGATAGTAGACTTTGTATGGGTATGTCCTCGAGTCCCTATATATTCTCTCGCATCTCGGATTTTGTGGTGCGATGTGCAGCCAGAGAGAGGGTTTGTCGTGTAGTGAACTACCTAGATGATTTCTGTATCATCGCTGGTACATTTGACCAGGCAGCTGCTTACCAGCAGATAACCATTGCTATCCTTCGTCGCTTGGGTTTTTATATTAGTTATAGAAAACTTATTTCTCCATCCACGAATGTCAGGTTCCTTGGGATAGAGGTGGATTCCGAATCTTTAGAATTATCACTCCCCCAGGATAAGTTTGATAAGTTGCGGGGAAGACTTCTGAGTTTTAAGTCAAGAAGGAAGGCTTGCAGGAGGGACCTGGAGCGCCTTGCTGGTCCCCTGGCACATTGTGCGAAGGTGGTGAGGGGCGGCAGGACCTTCAGTAGAAGGGTCTACGATTGGATCGGTACTCTTCGTGAACCGTATTTTAAGGCAAGACTTAACGCAGGCTTTAGGGCTGATATTGACTGGTGGATTGAATTTGCTTCTAGTTTTAATGGCAAGGCAGGTATGTTGGGTAAATTTGCCACTACTAAAGCTATGTACAGTGACGCCTCCGGCTGGGGCCTTGGCGCTAGTTTTGCTAATGAATGGCTGGTTGGTGCATTCAGCACCGCTGACGAGCATGTGATAGATCAGGTTTGTGGTCACCATGGGGTCAGGCTGATGGACGGATTGGGTGATAAACATATTAATATTAAGGAAATGCATGCGGTAATTGAGGGCTTTCGCCGCTGGGCAGCTGACTGGTCTAATTCTGAGATTGTTTGTATAACTGATAGTGCAGTGGTTCAGGCCTCACTCAATACAGGTCGCTCCGGCTCTGCTGATATAATGGCTATGTTGCGTGAAATCTTTTGGTTGTCTGTTAGGAAGAATTTTGTGTTCCATTCAGTTTACATTAATACACGCATTAACACTGTTTGTGATGCCCTGAGCAGATTGGACGCTGGCTCCAGCTGCTCTCGAATAAGGGAGGTTGACAGTGATCGGGTTATGTGCTGCACTCACCTTTTTGATGCCCCTATTCTTTTTCCTTACAGATCTGGTGCAGTTGCGAGCTGAACAAAAGGGATTTGAGAGCCATTCTTATGCAAAAAATTCTATTTCAACCCGTTCCGTTCAGATACGGAGGTATTTTGAATTCCTTGCTCTTTTTCTTAGCGACAGTTCTCCTTTTCCTTGTGCCTCTGAGCGAGTTGCATTATACGCAGCTTGGTTAGCTAGGTCACTGACCTACAGGTCGGTCTTAAATTATTTGTCAGGCTTGAATTATTTTCTCAGACAGAATGGGGCATTGCCCATCCAATACGATGATTTTCTGGTTGCGTCAACCCTGAAGGGGATAAAGCGCCAAAAGGGGGATGCTCACCATCAGGCCCCCCCTATCCTACCACATATGCTTTTGCGCATTTTTTCTTTATTGACTAACAACCCAGGCCATATTGCCTGGTGTGCAGCTATCTTGTGCTCATTTAGAGCACTCCTTCATAAATCACAAATCACTGACTCAGATTCTGCCCTGTGTAGGGGGGATATTTTCTTCCACCCATGGGGAATGATTATACCGGTGCGTCGCTCGAAGACTATACAGTTTCGTGAGAGGGTCTTGGAGATACCCGTATCTCGCTGTCCCAATACAGCCCTTTGTGCAGTCTATTGGACAGAGCACCATTTTACTGATATAACAGCCCGGGACGGGGACATGGCTTTTCGCCTTCCGGGACTGGGCAGCTCCTCTTTCCCGATGACATATTCAGCTTATCAGGAGATGCTAGTGCTGTTCTCAAATAGGGCGGGCCTCGGTGAGGAGCATATACTCCATTATCCCATTGTTTTTTTTTTTTTTTTTTTATTTTTTTTTTTTTTTTTTTTATTTTTTCTATTTTTTTTTTTTTTTTTATTTTTTTTTTTTTTTTTACTTTTTTTTTTTTTTTTTTTTTTTTTTTTTATTTTTTATTATTTTTTTGTTTGAAGGGGAGAAACCTTGACCCTCCAGCGTGTAGGGTTTCGTGCCAACTAACACTCAAACACAAGGGGTGATTTGGCTCTACTGACATCTTGTCTACACTCTACTTAAAGACTCCATTGCAAGAAAGGATAAGTAAATGACTTCCGAGTCTCGGCTTCCATGTCAAAGCAATTGAGGTTCACTGTTTTAAGGGAAGGAAACCTCCAGTGAAATTGTGGTCCCGTTTGCGTTTATTGCTCGACCAAGAGCCTTATCAAAAAATTAGGCTGTTCACGCACCTCCGTCCTTCCTCTCCTTTCATCTTAGCCAGACTTAATGTGCAATATAATCTATTATATAAATATAAAATGGCGGGTGAGGTTATTATAATATTATTTATTATCCTATGATCTTATAATAATATTTATGATCCTACGACTTCATGATTATTTCTTGTCCATGATATATATTTGCTGCGGGCCAGCACTTTTCTTGCTGCTTCCCCTCCCCCACCTTCTACACTGCTCACTTCTGCTGTTTGCTTGGCACACTACACACCTATTTTTACTTTTAGCTTTGTATAGGTAGGGCATTTATTGCTCGGCCAAGAGCCTTATCAATAAATTAGGCTGTACTAAATTATTTCTAAAATATTCCTCAACTTTCACCCCGTTTTTTTTTTGACTTCCTTGTTCCACACTATTAGGAAATATTATATTCTAAATTTATTTAGTGGAACGAGGTGGTCAATGGTGTGGGAGTTGGTGGGTAGACACTGTCCATTTTACACTAACATTTTTTTCCTATGCAGTGTCGCCCTGGCTCTTATTTTATGCTGCATTCTTTATTTTAAATTACTACTATAGTAAGCGCTTCCGGCAGAACATGATTGACAGCGTGTGCGTCGGCTCCTGTTATAACAGGGGAGGATGCACATGGGGTGTAATTTTCTTTGTAGGAGGCCGGGTTCTTGCTGGCGCCCATTGCTTCTTATGAAATGTATTGCATTCCTGAACGTTGTATCTGCGGAGACTTTCTCAATTGTTATAAGTAACACCGCCCTTCTACTTTCATGCACTCTGCACCGGAGCGGGTCACCGAGCGTGACGGGTCCTGGGTGCGGCGGCGTGACGTGTCCGCGGTGTAATACCGTCTGTGATCTACTGGCCAGGCGACGCGGGCACAAGGAGGACGGACTGAGGAAGCTCCAAGAGGAGCCGCTCCGCGTAGAAGGGGGAGCGCCCCGCTAACGGTTCTTCTGAGATGGGGGGCGGCGGGGGGCGGACTGAGTAGTTCCTTGCTTCCTTCTGTCGAGGGGGTTCCACTTGTGGGGTATGAATTCTCTCCCAGCAAAAAACATTCTATACACCAACTACATAGAGGCTGGGAGAGGTCGTCTTTGTGCGACTCATTTAAAGACTCTTTCTTCACCTAGACTGATAACATGTTTGCCTTGCAGCTAGCTAGATTCATATCGCTATTTCGCTGCAGGCAGGTCTAGGAATTGCGCAAAAGGATACATACATAGCTTTGTAAGGCTTCTCTCCCTTTCAAGTTAGTTCTCATGTTGACTTCTATCATTTCTCGATTCTCATCGGTTTGCAGTCTGCAACCGGTGAGACTCTAAGGGGGGCAGTGTAGTAGTCTGAACATGAGCTCTACTATCACGCGGTAGCAGCGGAGACTACGACGCCACCAGCGCAGTACCACTACACTGCGCTAGGTGGCGGCACGGGTCACCACCGGTCAGACCCCAACTGGGCTGACCTCTACTGCGTGTGGTTGACCCACCCCCCCCACACACACCTATAGAGTCGATGTGGGATCTGGCGAGTCAGGGGGCGGGTCAGACAACTACTGACGCCGCGGAGAGCAGAGGGTTCAATAAACCAGGTGAAGCGTACACTGAATTGAATCTTGGTGTTCTTTCGTGAGAGAAAGGGTGAGTCGGAGGGCCGTGGGCCATTACAGTATCCTTGAGTTCCCTAAGTTAACATGATCCTCCTTGAATAGTCTGTAGCTGTGTTTTTAGTAGGAGACACATTATTTTCCGTGTAGTTACAGCTCCAGCTTGTTCGCACGCGTGTTTACTCGTGCATCATTTCCGCGTCAGACTATGATGATCTACTGCCGCATCGCCCGACGAGCCATTCCACAGGTCGGCCGGTGTAGATGGGGAGGGGGATGAGAGGGGCAGGGGGAGGGGGAGGTTGAGGGGGGGAGGGACTGTAGGGAGGGTGTGAAGGAGGGGAAGGTAGACGGGGATGGGAAGGGGGAACTGAGAGAGTGGAGAAGCGGGAATGTATGGCAGGGAGGGAGAGGGGAATGAAGGGAGGCAGAGAAGGAGATAGATGAGGGAGAAAGAGAAGTAAGCAAGAGAAGAGGTGGGTCACGAGGATGTGAGTGGGGGAAGGGGTCAACAGGAAGGCACGGGGGGGGCAGGTGACGGGGAGGGGGAGGGGAGTTGGAGGCTGGAGGGAAGGGGAGGGGAGGAGAGGGGATGGGGGGGAGGGGGGGAGAGCAGCGAATGGGAGGAGAAGGGAGAGGGAGGAGGGGAGGGGAGGGGAGGGGATTGAGGAGAGGAAGGGGAGAGGGGAGAGGGTGAGAGGGCGAGGGAGAGGGAAGGAGAGAGGGGAGAGGGTGAGGGGAGAGGGGAGGTAGAGAGAGGAGGGGAGAGGGAGGAGGGAGGGGGTTGAAGAGGAGGGGTGAGAGGAGGGGGTGAGAGGAGAATGAGAGGAGGGAGGGGAGAGGAAGAGGAGGAGGAGGGGAGAGGAGGGGAGAGGAGGGGAGGGAGAGGGAGGGGAGGAAGAGGAGGGGAGGGGAGGGGAAGGAGGTAGGGGAGGAGGAGGTTGAGAGGTTTGAGGGGATGAGGGAAGGGGAGGGGAGGGAAGGGAAGGGAAGGGGAGGGGAGGGGAGGGAAGGGCAGGGAAGGGCAGAGAAGGGGAGTGGAGGGGAGAGGAGGGGTGAGAGGAGAGGTGAGGAGAGGAGAGGAGGAGAGACGGACGAGGAGAGGAGAGGAGGAGAGGAGAGAGAGAGAGGAGAGGGAAGGAGAGGAGAGGAGAGGAGGGAGGGAGGGGAGGGGAGGGGAGGGGAGGGGAGGGGAGGGGAGGGGAGTAGGTAGGGGAGAGGAGGGGAGAGGGAGGGAGGGATGGGGGGAGATAGAGGGGAGGGGGGAATTGGGGAGGATGGCTTGGAGGGGATTGGAGGGAAGGGAAGGGGGAGGGAAGGGGTTGGAGGGAATGGGGGGAGGGGAGGGAAGGGGGAGGGAATGGGGAGTGGAGGCGAGAGGAGGGGTGAGAGGAGAGGAGGGGTGAGGAGGGGAGGGGAGGGGAGGGGAGGGAGGGGAGGGGAGGGGGGGGAGGGAGGGAGGGGGAGGGGAGGGGAGGGGAGGGGGGGTGATGGGGTGGGAGTGGGGAGGGTGTTGGGGAGGGGAGGGGAGGGAGGGGAGGGAGGGGAGGGGAGGGGAGGGGAGGGGGCAAAGCAAATTACCTGTCAACTCTCTACTGAGAAAAGAAAATTGAGTTGCGACGAGTGGCTTGACCAGCAGGTGGCAGGATCACACCTGAGTTATCGCCTGGATGTGGCTCATAGCGGCATGCACCACTCCCTAAATAATTAGGGCAATAATGAGCATCGTCATTCTCCATATACCTATTTATATATCAGAGATGAAAGTGGCCTCCGGCTAAAATCGCGGAAATCAGGCCGCCAACGGCAAATTTCCGCGATAACACGGATCTTCTCCCATAGACTGTCAGGGATTCGCGGAAAAATACCGGAAGTCAGTTTTCAACTAACCTTGTTGTGACTGTATTACCGCCCATACCGGACTCGCTCTTGTTTGGGTTTGATGTTCTAGCAACATCTTAGGTCATTTAAAAATGGGATTCGAACTCCCCCAAGTGGTCATATACATATCATTTTTTTTAATGTTTAAAGTTAATCGGTAAATATAAATAATCGCAGTCATCCGCGAAAATCTTTCATCCTCACTAAAAAAATACAGGGTCCGTACACATATGACGATATGGAATTCAAGGCTATTTCCAGGCTGTTTTTGATAGGAATTCCAAGACTATTTTCATTTGGATTTCAGGAAAAAAACAAAACAATGCCGAATGGCGATTTCGGACGAATTCAGATCAGTGGGGATAGTTTAATGGAATTCAAGGCTTTTAAAGACTAATTACGCAAAATAGGTTTAAATTCAAGGCTTTCAAGGCCTTGAAATGGGGCAAATGAAGTTCAAGATCTTTCAAGACTGTCCAGGCCCCATACAGGCCCTGCATATATGTTTGCAATATAGAAATTATATATACACGACCTAGTCTGCACTGATCTTTCAGGCAAGGAGCCACATAGACAGGTAGGCATGAATATGGTGATTGCATCATAGAACCACGGTAATGTAATGGTTAACACGCTACCTACAGAATGCCAAGAAGTGGGGGGTTGAAAACTGCTCTAGGCACAATATTTCCCATTTTCACCACTCCCCCCCCCCCCCCCCCATGACAGTGGTTGCTGTGACATGGATGTCATACAAGCTACGCACTATATTGTTGTCGAACATGCCCTGCATGTGTAAGTGCATTGCTTGCATGTATGTAATTATAAGCATCAGACGACTTATGGATGCAAACCATTTACAAGACTTAGCAATTCCCGTGGGACGAGTGAGGTAGACTCCACTGATCTCTCAGACAAGGAGCCACATAGACAGTTAGGTATGGATGCTATGATTACATCAGATAACCTAGGTAATGTAATGGTTAGCATGCTAGCCCCAGAATGACAAGAGGTGTGGGTTCGAATCCTGCTCTGTGCGCGATATTTCACATTGTTATCACTGCCACGACACATACAGAGACAGATTTACGCATGCGTCAAGGCTAGTAGTATACAGGTATACAGGTGTGTCTACAACACTAATACATCACTCTATGTTAACCCCACTACTCACACACAACATTTACCCACCCACACCCTCACCGAGCTGCTCCCTACTCTACAGCCCTCGGGAGGCCATCGCTCATTCGGTCCCTTATATCAACACCTACCTACCCACACTCCTCCAGGTGCTCGGATGGGTTGCTTCTCCAGTAGAGGGGTGGAGGGCAAGACACGACAGCACACACCTCACACACACGCACACGCGCACCACGCGGACACACGCGTGCAAGTGTAGGAGCTTCGGTAGAGTAATCCCGGTTAGAGATAGAGAGAGGTGGCCGATGACTGCTAATCCGCGTGGCCGGGGCGAGTGAGGGAAGGAGGCGGTTGGTGATAGGGGGGCACGGGCTTCAGCCAGCCAGTCGTGACAGACTCCCGGCACTGCTCGCGCCTCCCGCGGCCACCATTCACTCCCTCCCGGGCCCCCCCGCTGGATGCTGGGGCGGGGCGGGGCGGGGCGGGGCGGGGCGGGGCGGGGCGGGGCGGGGCGGGGCGGGGCGGGGCGGGGCGGGGCGGGGCGGGGCGGGGCGGGGCGGGGCGGGGCGGGGCGGGGCGGGGCGGACAGCGGCTGCCGCAGTGCTGCTGACAGCGCTCTGGCAGCGGGACGAGAAGTGACAATGACAGTGGTGGCGATGGTGACAGTGACAGTGACAGTGACAGTGACAGTAAGCGCGCTATCTAGTGTCAGTGAGTGAGTCGGCCGCACCACCTGTGACACGACTGGCGAGCGGGCGGGCGTGGATGGCGGGTCGTGGAGGAACAGAGACAGGAGGGCTGGTGTGAGCTGCTCAGCCTGTTGTGAGCAGCTCACTCGGTCATTACTGCCCGCTCCTGTCGCCTCACGCTGACGGCGATTGCGGCAGTCACCCCCCGTGTAAGTGTGGGGCTTCATGGGCCGTGGGGGTCGACCTGCCGAGACGGCTTGGAGTGTAATGAGCCACGTGAGTTGGGTGTGGGTTGGGGTGGGGGCGGGGGGGGGGGGAGGAATTGGCCCATCACTCACTCAATCGGTTAATTAGATGGTGTGAATGTGTTTTTGTGTGTGCAAGGGTGTGTGTGTGTGCAAGTGTGTGTACGTGTAAGTGTGAATAAGTGAGAGTAAGTGAGTAAGAGTAAGTGAGTGTGAGTAAGTGTAAGTAGGTGAGAGTAAGTGAGTGTGTAAATGAATGTGAGTAAGTGTGAGTAAGCTAATCAGTTACTTCACCAGTCAGTTATCACAGTAGGGGTTATGGAGAATTGCACGACGTCATCGCTCAATAAAATCTGTCATCTCTAATTGGCTGATTGGGAATGTACGTTAGCAACACATCGGGTGATAGCGGGTACCCACTTGTGATTGTGCAACCATGGCTTCATAGTGCTTCACCACAATGAGACTGTGAAGTCAATAGCCCTGAAAATCTATCCACCCATTCCCTTCAGTTGATCCTTCGATAGCTTGACCACGTCAGGTTTTTCCCTTCGGATTTACACTTTTTCTGGGGTGCGGGGAATCAATCAATCGATCAATCTGCTTATCAATCTATCGATTTATCTATGTACACGTTGTGGGGAAAAAGAGATACCTTAGCTTCACCCAAAGAATAGGGTTTTCGTTGAAGTTGAAGTAACCCACATAATACAGATGAATAACGAATATCATCATCATCATGCTGTCGGTCGCAATGCGACAAAGACTGCTTTTATTTCTTAACCGCCGCTGTTCTGTGCAGTTGTGCATTTCATAAAAGCTGCTTGCAAAGTGTTGAAGTGCTGCTGGCTTTTGCAAGTTACTAGCAGCACTCTCTCGGGGAGCAAATAGAGGTTTCACACCGGCAAGAACACGTCAAGACAGGCGCAAACTATTTGTCCCTGCAGTAGCTGGCCGGGAGATGTTGGGAGTTCCCTTCATCACCGCCCTTAATGCTGCCACGGAAGCATGGTTTTCTGTTAGGGTTTGCTCCCTTAGCCGTTGATTCTATCAAGAACCTATACCACAAGGCAGTGGTTTATAACTTTGCAAGGCAGGGGCGTCAAACACCCTGAGGTATTTTAGCAGATAGGTACTGCATTACCCGCATACGAATATATAGGTGAATATATACAGTAAAACCTCTCTAACCGACCACCTCCACAGATCGACAACTCCCTTATATTGATCGCTTTATTTCGGTCTCAAACGATCGCCCATACAATACAATTGTAACGATAAGGTCGATTTTGAGAGGTTTTACTGTATTGGGGAAAAAAAAGAGATAGCTTAGCTTCACCTAAAAAAGATTAGCGTTTTCATTGAAGTTGAAATAACCGCATATAATAGGTGAAGTGGTGAAGTGCATACAGATTCAATTGCATTAATATGGCATGTTGTGGGTAAGCTCCATGAGGGAAGAAAAAGAAGAAAATGAAAAGAGGGGTGCCATATTTGCATCCACTTCATTAGCGCTGACGGACTAATAATTATAGATTTCTGGTAAAGAAAACATTACCAAGTACACATACAAAACTCATTTAATTATCTAGAAATAACAACAAAATTTGAAAACCACCACACTCTGATTATGCCAAGCTGCAGCCCTTTTATGTCAAGTCGCGAGGGACCAAACACCTCGATTTCTTTTTACTAACAATTCATTATCACAAACTTACAATTAATCTGCTAGTTTTTATTTTGTGGGCAATGATGTTGACTCATCAAAGGTCAATGCTTTCCTCAGAGGTACTACGATTTTTGTTTTGCTTTTAATTTGACCTAATTCTATCAAGCAAAGGTTTCTTTCTTGGTATGCTAATGATGGGTGAAATGTTAGTAAATGGGGGCGTGGTGGATGATTGTTTTGTTGTTTATTGTTGTTTTACGTCCTCGCAATATCGAAGGTCATATCAGGACGGGCACCGACTTGTGACAGTGCGCACTCATGGTGACTTTATAGTGCTGCCCCACTGGGATACCAGGCTGCCAGCACCATGACCTGATATCCCACTCAGTCACATTAGCCTGACACTGAGCCAACCAGTCCTTGCCCTATCCTAATAATGTCGAGTGCCTGGCTAGGAAGCAACAAGTATCAATTTTTAAGTCATTGGTTTGACTCGACAAGCGTTCGAACCCACGATCCCACGCTCTACCAACACGGGAGACTGAAGCTGTAACTCGTTCGGCCATCCCGTCTGGTCCGTGGTGGATGAAGCTGCTGTTGGGGGCCTTAGGCATTAATGGGGGAGGGCAGGCCTTGTGGTTGGCTGCTGCTTGGTGGTGGTGGTGGTGGTGGTGGTGGTGGTGGTGGTTGGTGGTTGGTGGTTGGTGGTTGGTGGTGGTGGCGGTGATGATGGTGATTGGTTGGTTGTTGGAGTTTTACGTCCTGGCAACATCATATCAGGACAGGTACGGACTTGTGACAGTGCACACTCATGGTGACTTTATAGTGCTGCCCCACTGGGAGAGCAGGCCACCAACACTACACCCGGTTATCTTACTCAGTCACATTATCCTGACACTGAGCCAACGAGTCTTTGCCCTATTCTAATAATGTCAAGTGCCTCGTAGGAAGCGACAATTATCAATTTTGTAAATCATTGGTTTGACTCGACCGGGAATTGAACTCCCGACCTTCCGCATGGGAGGCCTGCGCTCTACCGATTCAGCCACCGGGTCCGGTGATGGTGATGGCGATGGTGATGGTGATGGTGAAGGTGAGGGAAGGCTTGAGGGTGTTTGGTTCCCCCCCCCCCATGTTTTATCTCCTTTTTTGGTGTGTCGGGGGAGCCCAGGGTTGTGGGGGGGGGGGGGGGTTGAGACCATGTGGGCAAGCAGCAGCATCTGCAACAGGTGCTGGATGTAATGTCGCCACATTGCCAACATCGTTCCTATTGGTAACTAACATAAAGAATATTGTGAACCGCATCCTCAATAGAATGGTACATGAACTAGATGATGAATATTAATAATTCATAATAAACAAACTGCCCACGCACAGCCCACATCTATGTACATTTGTTTCTTTTAAATAAACAAAAGAACGGTCGAAATTAATATGAAAGGTATAATCTAAGTAAGGACCATCGTTCCAGCCGTGTCCACTTGACTAATACATTTACACTAAATGTCATCTGCTGTCAATAATGTGTAATGTGAGTGTAGTGGTCTGCACTGACCTCTCAGGCAAGGAGCCGCATAGACAGGTAGGCGTGGGTAGTGTGTTGATATCAGGGAGCCTAGGTGGTGTAATGGTTAGCACACTGGCCCGTAATGCAAAGAGATGTGGGTTCGAGTCCGCTTAGGCGCATATTCCCATTTGTCATCCCCTCATGACACTGGTGCCGTGACCAGGATCCTGTACAAGCTATGTGCTGTATGGTTGTGAACCTACCCTGTGTATGTAAGTGTTGCATTGCCTGTATGTATGTAATTGTAAGCATTAAAGACTTACAATTCCAGGGGGACGAGTGTAGTGGTCTGCACTGACCTCTCAGGCAAGGAGCCGCATAGACAGGTAGGCGTGGGTAGTGTGTTGATATCAGGGAGCCTAGGTGGTGTAATGGTTAGCACACTGGCCCGTAATGCAAAGAGATGTGGGTTCGAGTCCCGCTCTAGGCGCAATAATTCCCATTTTCATCACCCTCATGACATGAGTAACAACAGGCATATGGTGTCATCGGATTACTACCGTTGTTATGAAAATCAATGATCTGCAGTGGAAATAGTTCATTTCAGTTGAGTTTAAAAAACACCAAATTGAATATAACTAACAGCAGACAACATTTATTAGTAATAGACACAAGTACCTTTGTGGAAATACATATATATGTTCTGCACTGAGAAAAGAAATTTATTTTAAATGCAGTCAAGCAAATTTTGCTGACGTCACACTAAATGGAAAGCAGACGACAATTTAAAAGCTCACCCCTTTTTACGCGGGAATAATGAGCCACCATCATGAGGGTGCCACGTAATTTCCAACACTTACAGATGTGCCCCATTGCGATTTTACTCATTCCCCCGTTCCCACCACCATTCCATAAAATGATTGTCACCTCCTTCCATTCAACTTTAATGAATGAAGCAGACTCAGAATAAAACCTCTATCAGAAGACATGGTACAAGTCAAACGGCGTAATTCATATGCATTCCTGTCAGATGGGATTTTACTTTGGTAGTCAATACTTCCTGGCGGAATGACGCCATGGATTTGGCTGGTCTGTTGCTGGAGTCTTACGTCCTGGCAACTACTAATGTCATATCAGGACGGGTACCAACTTGTGACAGTGCACACTCATGGCGACTCTGCAGTGCTGCCCCACTAGGAGACCAGGCCGCCAGAACCATAACCTGATATCCCACTCAGTCACATTATCCTGACATTGAGTCAATCAGTCCTTGACCTATCCTAATAATGCCAAGCACCTGGCTAGGAAGTGACAAGTATAAATTTCTACGACATTGGTTTTACTCGACCAGTGTTTCAACCAATGGATTCGAATCCCATGATGTACCAAAACGGGAGACGGACGCTTAACTCATTCGGCCATCCCGTCTGGTCAGATGCCATGGAAGAGGGCTGTTATCTTTGTATTTACTAAACTAAAAGAAAAATGTACAGAGATCCCCCCCCCCTCGAAAAGAAAATATGAACAGAAGTTCTCTAGGGTTAACGCTGGAAGAAAATAGAGTTCATTAAAACATAGTGGCTGTGTGGAGAAATAATTTTAAGTTGGCAGACTGTGCGGGTCACTAGCTATTACAGTATTATAAGTTGCCAGCCTATAGGGATTATTATCTATTAGTAATTAGAGGGGAGTGCGTTCACTGGACTGCTGGTTGCTGATATGTGGCTTGTACCCACCATTAAACGAGGATGGATGAAGTCATATGGCAGCCTGATGTTAGCCACAGGAATATGAAATAGAAATATCCTAGGCATTAGTGGGAGGATGAAAGGGCATACCTAAATATGTGCGCGTGTGTGTACGTTTGTGTGTAAGTGCTTATGCGAGTGTGTCTTTGTGTGAGTGTGGCTACATATGTGACTGTGTGCGTTGTGCATATGAGTGCTTGTGTGCTTATTGTGTGCGCGCTTGTGTATTTGAGTGAGTGTTCTGGTGTGTGTTTGCTGTGTATGTAAATGCACTTGTGTGTATGTGTATGTGAGCGTGCGTAATACTGTGTGTATGTATGTGTGTGTATGTGTGTATGTATGTATGTATGTATATATGTATGTGTGTATGTATGTGTATGTATGTATGGGTGTATGTGTGTAGGTATGTGTGTATGTATGTATGTATGTATGTATGTATGTATGTATGTATGTATGTATGTATGTATGTATGTATGTATGTATGTATGTATGTAGGTAGGTATGTATGTATGTATGTATGGGTGTATGTATGTATGTATGTGTGTATGTGTGTATGTATGTATGTGTAAATGTGTTTCCGTGTACATGTGTGTGTATATATATGTAAGTGTAATTGTGTGCTTGTTCATGTGTGTGAGAGGTGCCGCATGAGATTTGGGAACACAGATCCAATGCCCAGCGTTTTCATTGGCTGTATGGAAAATACAGGCTTCTCAAAACTAGCAACTGCCTTCAACGGACAACAACACTATTCAGACCAATGCTGTCCTGACATATTACGTGTCCTGTCATCGGAGGGACAGTCAAATGAGTGAATTTCCAACCAGTTTCAAATCGAAATCACTGTAAGTTACATAAATACTCCAGCAGTGGAAATTGTTCATTTCAGTGACTTTAAAAAACACCAAATTGAATATAACTAACAGCAGACGACATTTATTAGTATTAGTATTAGTAATAGACTGAGTACCTTTGTATAAACACATGTTCTGCTGTGAGAAAAGAAATTAATGTCACACTAAAGCAGATGACAATTTAAAAGCTCACCCCTTTTTGTGCAGGAATAATGAGCCACCATCATGAGGGTGCCACGTCATTTCCAACACTTACAGATGCGCCCCATTGCGATTTTACCCATTCCCCCGTTCCCACCACTGTTCCATAAAATGAGAGTCGCCTCCTTCAATTCAACGTTAATGAATGAAACAGACTCAGAATAAAACATCAATCAGAAGACATGGTACAAGTCAAACGGCGTACTTCATATGCATTCTTGTCAGATAGGATTTTACTTTGGTCGTCATTACTTCCTGGCGGGATGGCACTGTGGATTTGGCTGGTCTGTTGCTGGAGTTTTACATCCTGGAAACATCTAGTACAGATATTGAAAGATCAAATGTACGGCAATGCACAAACATGAAATTGAAATGATGAATTCTCTTATAATACTCAAATATCCTTTTGTTGTTGTCTTACGTCCTAGCAACATCTAAGGTCATATCGCGGAGATCGTTCATCCATGGATAATTGTGACATTTCGAATCTATTTTCTGGTTTTTACTCCCCCACCCCTCCCCCCTCCCCAACACTCTTCCCTCTGTTACTCCTGATGTAATGGCATCTGGACTTTGCTTAATAACATTCCATAAACTTTGAGAAACCATGGAAAACCCTAAAGACTGACATCTCAACATCTCATGTAATACGATGAATTTCTCAATTTTGACTCAAAATATTTCTGGTAAAACGAATGCAAACCCAACCCGTATCAGTCTTAGAGCAATTACACACAGTGGCATTCCAATTAAACGGGTGGAGAGATAAGGGGTGTGTGTGTGGGGGGGGGGGGGGGGGTCTCCTACCATCTCACAGCTCAGTAAGACAGCTTGCATATACGTAGCTGGATTCATTAAAAGACAAGTAACATGACTAACACAATATTACTTATTCCCAATTACCGTAATCGAATAAGACTATTTAGAATTAGAATTACATAACTTCTGTATTTGAGGTCTAATGAAGGCTGGGAGTATCCGTCCTTAAGCTCTGAATATTAGATTCATTTACTCCAAATGACCATTCTCAGCTGTGAAGAGTGATATAGACCAGGGAATACAAGTGAAGTGGGCGAGACTGCCAGCTGGTGGCATTCACGGGCGTGCGCCGATTAACCTGTATTCGGAGATACGGGCTACTCGCCATGGCAGACCGCGAATGCCAAACATTCACGGGCGACGGGGTTTTCGGCCGTAAAGCGTTGCTAGGAGACGCGAATAGCGTCTCGCCTGGCAACGAAAGGGGGTCGGGCGTTCGGGGCCAGACCGATCAGACGTACTTTATGACGTTCTGATGTTTTAGCCGAGTTTTAGGTCTATATTATTGAAATTCTAAAGTTGTTTTACATTAAACATTACGGGAAGGGTTCGAACGATATTCTATACTATGTCCTACCACGAATGTTAGTTTGGCTAAGAATAAACAAAGCCGTGAGCTCTTGGAAAAGTTGATTGGAACGTTCCTTGCATTCTTTACTATCCTCCAGTTTTCTATGGAGTAAACCGCTATGGTCGAATCTAACATTGGAATACTTTATATATATAATTAAGGGCCTTAAGCCTGACTAGGCCTTATGCTGCTACTTAGCCCATCTGCGGGGAGATTAAAATGGACATTAATAGCATTAACGTACCGATCTTTCAGGCTGAAATAAGACAGTAACGTAGGCTGATTATCAGTGACAGTAGCAGAGACACTAGCGCCTCTGCTTAGTTCTGGATCCATTTAAACATATTAAATACACCGTTCGGCAAGGAGACTAGCCAGTTAGTTGAAACAATACAATACATGCTTTGTACTAAACATATTACGGGCGGAGGCAAATCTCCGTATTTAGGCGATACTCTGGCTAGCCGACTGTAGCCCGAGAAGTACACCGACAGAACCGGACTACCTGCAGACGGGACGAGGGGCAGCAGCGGCCCGCGGCCGGCCCGAGAAATTCACATGGAAATAATTATATAAATTAACACGAAGGCTTGCCTTTGGCGGGGGGCGGATTAGCCCGGACGGTTAAACATATATACAGAAATGATAGGCTTTCTCTCTGAAATAGAACTAAATCCTGCTTAGACTCCTGGGTGATTAATTATAAAGAAGGGCTCTAATGAAGCAGCATATTGCCCAGGAAAGTAGCACAAATCCTATTTTGAAAAATAGTGTCGTAGAACCTAGGTAATTCCACCTTTCCTTTCCCTGTGTGACGTCACAGAATTGGCTGTTTGAGGTTCAACCTAGTAGGTAAAGACTAATCTGTGAAGGAGTCTTAAACAAAGTTTCATATAACTAGTCTTATTAGTTCTGAGTGATATGTAGTGAATATTTCTAGGATTTGAATATTAGTGAGAAGGAGGGAGGGAGGGGAGGGTGGTGGGAGGTAGAGAGGGAGGATGGAGGGGGCAGAGACAGAGATGGAGGGGATAGAGGGAGAGGGGAGAAGGGGAGAGGGAGAGAGGAAGGGAAGAGGGAGAGAGGAAGGGAGGATGGAGAGATGAAGGGAGGTAGAGCGGGAGGATGGAGAGATGGAGGGAGGTAGAGAGGGAGGATGGAGAGATGGAGGGAGGTAGAGAGGGAGGATGGAGAGATGGAGGGAGGTAGAGAGGGAGGATAGAGAGATGCAGGGAGCTAGAGAGGGAGGATGGAGAGAGGAGGGTAGAGAGGGAGATGGAGAGAGGAGGGAGGTAGAGAGGGAGGATGGAGAGATGCAGGGAGCTAGAGAGGGAGGATGGAGAGATAGCGAGCATCTAGAGGGAGGATGGAGAGACGGAGGGAGGTAGAGAGGAAGTGGAAGGATGCGGGGGAGGTAGAGGAGGAGGATGGGGGAAGCAGGGGGAGTAGAGGGGAAGAGGGGGAGAGGTAGAGGAGAGGTGGAGGGGGGAGGAGAGAGGTGGAGAGAGAGGGGGAGGGAAGAGGGGAGATAGGGGGAGAGAGGGAGAGAGGAGGGAGGAGAGAGGGAAAGAGAGAAGGGAGAGAGGGGGGAGAGAGAGGGAGAGAGGGAGAGCGGGAGGGAGGGTAGGGAGGGAGAGGGAGAGGAGAGAGGGAGGGAGGGAGGAGGGAAGAGGAGGGAGGGAGGGAGGGAGGGAGGGAGGAGAGGGAGGGAGGGAGGGAGGGAGGGAGGGAGGGAGGGAGGAGGGAGGGAGTGAGGGAGGGGAGGGAGGGAGGAGAGGAGGGGGAGGGAGGGAGGGAGGGAGGGAGGGAGGTTCACACGGCTCATCTGAGACACCATGATGCAATCTCCCACTCAGTCGCATTATCCTGACATCCGCCAGTCTTCGCTTGCCCCATCTTACTAATAGTACCCAATGCCAAGCGAAATAATAAGTTGCATACTGTTTAGTGCTTGGTTTGACTCGACTTTCCGCACAAGGATTTCCCGTCTGGTCTCCGGCTACTGATACAGTGATAGACAAAAACCCAGTAGGATGCCATGGGAGATGAGAAGTAAATTGCAGTCTAGTAGTATAAGAAATTCTACATTTTCATCAGGTGCCTGTGGTAGGAGTACCTTAAACTTAAAGTAAATAAAATGTTGGTTCATTTAGAGGTATTTTGGGGGTTTTCATTGTTGTATTCTCAGAGGAAGGGAGAAAGGATGGAGGGATGGAGGGAGGAAAGGCGAGGAAATGAAGGAAGAGATTGATAAAGAGAGGGCACATGGCTAGGAAATGAAAGGTATACATTTTTAAGTCATTGGTTTGACTCGACCAGAGTTCAAACCCGTGGGTTAGAATCCCACGATCTACCGAAAACGGGAGACGGACGCTCAACTCATTCAGTCATCCCATCTGGATGGTCAACATGAAACTACTTGCATTGAGTTGTTGAAGCCATTGAATCCCACACTAATTTAAACTTTATGTTACCCCTCTTAGCAGGCCATCATCTATTACACACCAATGTAGGCTTTGTCATTTCTGCTAGAATAGTTTGCCAGCATTAAGTGGAGAGGACCACTGATGGTATTAATGAGGCTGAACACCGCAGGTGGCGCCAGGAGTAAGGTATTCTTCTACAGATAACCGCCATACTGCACAATAGCATGAATCGTATATTATTTATTTATATTTGCATAATGGATTACATAGCACACAAATATAACATATAAGCAGCAAAAAAGAATGCATTATTTATGAGCAACAGTTGCTGTTGCTACGAAACCAATTTACGGACACACTTTTAGAGAGCCGTCCTTATATGACCTTGAATGTTGCCAGGGCATAAAACTTTGCAACCAACCAACTTTCAGAGAGTGCCTTCCGTAATATTCTATGGAATGCATTTTTAATTTTCAAGTCGGTACATTTTAAATATTTCAGCAGAGTACGTCTTTAATATTCCCCAGACTACACTTTTAATATTCCATTCCTTTTCAGGCCAGTCACTTCAATCCGCTCTAAAGTAGTCCACAACACACTCAAATTAACACTAAGCTAAATGAATTGTGAACGGTCAATGTGTGGGTGTGGGGGGGGGCCTATTTCGTGTGTTCCGGCCACGTTTTGCTAACTGTTTACTACTACATTACACAAATATATGCATTTCCATATGAAATCAATCACATCAATACACGATATTCACACGCATGCGCTGTGACAACGGTTCCACAACCGTAGTGTTCATCATCGCCGTCAGATGTCACATGCATTGTGGATATTGTGTATTAATAGTAACTGACTAGTTTGGTATCCTCCTAACATTTTCAAAAGGGTCCAAACATGGAAATTATATTTTTCTCGGAAGCTCCAATGATCCAAAAGCAATATACGTTTGGAATTGTCAAAACATCCCAAAAATTGAGTGACATACGTGCATTTAAAAGTTAGTAATTTCCATAGCTTTTGTATGCGCTGTGGCAATGGTCACACAACCGTAGTGTTTGTTGTCGCCGTCAGATGTCGCATGCGTTGTGGATATTGTCTATTGCATGGTGTAGGTTGGTTGTTGGGAGTTTTACATCATAGGAACATCTAAGGTCATATCAGGACGGGTACCGACTTGTGACAGTATGCACTCAGTGACTTTATAGTGCTTCCCTACTGAGAAATCAGGCCGCCGGCACCATCACCCTATATCCGCCGCAATCACATTATCCTGACACTGAGCTGACCAGTCCATGGTCTATCCTACTAATGCCGAGCGCCAGGCTAGGAAGCGACAAGTATCGATAGTATAAGTCATTAGTTTGATTCGAGCGGGAACCAAACTCCCAATCTCCCGGACGGGAGGCACACATTCTCTCATTTCGGCCACCGCATCTGGTTAAAATTATGAGAAGCAGGGACATGTCCTAACCAATGAGGGAGCGGTAGGCAACCAGTCTAGGATCCTGGATGGTGTTCAACATGGTAGAGTTCAGACTTTGACAGAATGGTTGGGAAAATGTAAGCAGAACGCCCCAATGGTTAATCCCCTCTAACTCTCACAAGCTTCGCAATGAAGAGAAATTGGAGCAAATATGATAGTCCGACTTCTGATTGCGAAGCATTTTATTACCAATTTAACGCCCGCAATTTACCAACATAATTGAAACCAAAAATGCGCAGAAAGTTGGGAGGTCGTTTTACTCACAAAAATGTATTGTGAGTTTGCGCAATAAGGCACATCCTTTAAATAAGTACGCATGGAGGCTGGATTTAAATACATAATTATGACAATTTTAATAAAATACTTGAAAAGAATTATGGCTGCACTGTGATCTAAGAGGGTGTTTTAATAATGATAAAGATTATTATAATGATAATTATGACGAAGAGGAAGAAGAGGAGGAAAAGGAGGAAGAAAAGGAAGAGGAAGAGAGGAAGAGGGGGCAAGAGGAGGGGCAAGAGGAAGAAGAGAGGAGGATGCTGAGGAAGAGGATGGGGAAGGAAGAGTAGGAGGGGAAGGAAGAGTAGGAGGGGAAGGAAGAGTAGGAGGAGGAAGAAGGGAAAGATGAGGAAGAGGTGGAAGAAGATTGGGTGACAGCAGTGGAGAGGATCAGGTGGTGGTGTTGGTGGTGGTGGTGATGATGATGATGATGGTGGTGGTGGTGGTGGTGGTGGTGGTGATGATTACAAAACTAACTATAATAATTATACTAATTATATTAAAGAGATTATCTCAAAACTACAACCTCAGAACGTGTTCCATATAACAACGTAATTATATTAATACACAATATTCACAACTCAGGCGACATCTGACGGCTATGATGAACACTACGGTTGTGCGACCGTTGCCACAGCGCATACAAAAGCTATGGAAATTACTAACTTTCAAATGCACTTATGTCAGTCAAATTTTGGGATATTTTGAAAATTCCAAAAGTATATTGCTTTTTGGGTCATTTGAGCTTCCAAGAAAAAAATTATTTTCATGTTTGGACCATTTTGAAAATTTTAGGAGGGTACCAAACTAGTCAGTCACTATTAATACACAATATTCACAACGCATGCAACAACCGACGGCGATGACGAACACTACGGTTGTGGCACCTTTGCCACAGCGCATGCGTGTAAATATTGTGTATTAACTCATAATACAACCATCCCCAAACTACTAGTAAAATGGATGGAAGGCAGTCGAATGAAGACATTTGCATTTGGCGGGAAGCCTTTCGTTCGCTTGCCACAGGATGGAATTAAACTCATGGGAGTTAACGAGTCCGAGTGCAAACTGTGCTGTGCAAGTGGATTTACATTTGATGGATGCCTTCTTTAGTTTATTTCGCAAAAGAGAATGGTTATAGTCAATTCTTTTCAGAAGAGAACATTTGCAGTCAATCCCAGACATGTTTGCACGCAGTAGGATATGGCAATCAACGACTGATGCTAGTGTTAAGAACGTACTGTCTGGTGTTTATTTTAGTCTGCTACAAACACCCGAAATGGTCAATTAACTGGCACACCGGCTATTGATTGAGTTATGAATGTCTGAGAGAATATGTGCCTAGGACATGTTGGCATGTCTGACTGAATATGCAATCAACCCTCGTCACCAATTCTGGCCCTGTTGGTGAGCAAGTCGCAACTTAAAACTTGTACACATGCGCACTGCTTGGTATCTGCCCATCCCTCATCAATCCTTCCATCTGACCCCGCCCCCCCTCATCCCACATTTTCCACCCACCCATCCCTACATAATAGTCTGCCCCGCTTCCTGTTAGTGCATATATGACTTCCTGCATAATAACGTTGACGACTTCTGTTACAACACTTAAAAGGCTTCCGTTAAGCAAACCCAATATATATATATATACAGTAAAACCGACCACCTCCACATATCGACCACTCCCTTATATCGATCGCTTTATTTGGGTCCCAAATGATCGCCCATACAATACCATTGTAACGATTAAAAAAACTAAACCAACCACCTCCCTAAATGGACCATTTAAAGTCGGTCACATGGTCGGTCGATTTAGAGAGGTTGACTGTATATATATGCACTATACATGTATACTACATATATACTATCTAAATATTTACATATACACGAGTGTCGCTGTTGGCTTTGCAACAAATGGTATCTGCCTAGAACGGGACTCGAACCCACATTTCTACCATTCCTGGACGAGCATCACGAACAATTGAATATCAAGGCACCCTGCCGCAATCACCGTACCCATGCCTACCCGTGTATGTGGTATTTCACATGGAGATCTGGGTGCAACTCACTACGCTGGACCCAATTTATTGGCACCATTTCACTGAGCACTGCAAGTCTGCAGCCTGTAACTGAAAGGTTACAAACAACAAATCAAGGCAAGGTATGGAAGAGCTCACACAGATTTGTCCAACCTTGAAAATTGTGGTACATAACGCTGTGTAGTCTAATCCACTAATCCACTCATCGTGGTCACCAGTTTGTAGAGTCTACTGCTCGAATCTGTGGCAGTGTAGGCAGGCTATGGTGAAAACAATACAGACAAAGAGAATGGAAGAGTATAAAGTGTAAAGATGAAGAGAGAGTCCAGCCACCTGGTTTATTGCTTATATAGTTACATGGGTTCATTGGAGAGTATCACCCCACCCCTTCCCCCCAATCGGAATCAAGCATTCTTGGCCCTACCAATAGGGATCCAGCATTCCTGGTCCCCATGGATACCAATGGTCTGTCCACCACCACAAGCTGTATGGCCCCAGACCTTTTGAGTGTGGTGATCCCTGTCCCAGCAGAGGGGGTAGGCCCTCAGTGCAATCACACCCAGACCTGCCAGCACCACTATGTCTATTTACATCCCACTCAGGCACCACCAACCCATACATATATATATACACATGCGCCTGGTCACGTACACCAATCAGTACTAGAACATTTGCATTCCCCCCTATGCCAAATATCGGGATATTTTACAGCAGTTCAATACACCCTCCACCTCTTGAAACGCCACAACGTTTAGACCTACAACACCCCACCGCCCACACACACACACCCTAATCGTTAGGTAATATTTGAATGGCCCTTTATATTAATACAGGCCTTGATGTTAATTTCACATGACAGATGCCCTCCCCCCCCCCCACTGCACCACCACCCACGGGGCCCTGTTGAGGATGCAGAGAATGATGTACCAGTTAAAGGTCATTAATGATCTAAGCCAGTCCTTAGGGATCAAGATCTCGCCCCCTTCCCTCCCCCTTCCCCTCCCCAACCCTACTCCCACCACAGGCTGTTGAGACTTATGTAAAATATAAATACATTATATTAATATTATTAACGGAGTGCCAGTAGCATCTCGTCCACCGAACTCTACTATCGCCTGAACCGCTGATGGCAGCGGCCTGGGCAACTTGGGTTTGCACACAGGGTGGCAAACTAACTGCGAGTAGACGCCGAGCTGGCGCGAGCACCACTATCGCTATCACAAAATATAAATGGGTTGTTCTCAGAAGTTGTGTACCAATAGTGTGACATCAGTACCACAAAATCAAAATGCTGCCAAAGTCCTATAAACAAGTTTCCTCAATGTGTATGTCCTTTTGCATCTGAATAATTGAAAATAAACATATTCTGGCATTTTTAAGTAGGTCAAATGATGCTCACACCCAATAAATAGCAGTATAGCATGGAAACCAATCTGACTCCAAAATCAAATATTTTCCACACAAAACTTGACATTTTTAGGACATTTCACATGCCACTTGCTTTATAAACAGTAGTAATAATAATTTGAAACCTCATTGCTATGGTTTTGTCTTATTTGTGAATATTAAAGAGAAAAGCAAAAAAATATTAGCAAGGTAACAGTCAAAGTGGAAACAACAATTTTACACAAATGTTCGGCTCAAATTTCAATGTTTAGGGGCAATTTCAGGATTTATCTTTTACTATACCATAACTGGGTCCATGCATAGTGTCAAATGGTGAAAATAGTTCCTGTACTGTATCTGTACTCAGTGTTTGATACAGAGTTTCATAGTACTTGCAAGTGGAAACGAAATGTTATGATGTTAATGACTCCAGAAAATGTTAACTATTTCATAATTTAAATTTTTTTTTTAGAAATAAATGTCTTCAACTTAATGAAGACATTGTATATGACCATTTGAAGTGAAATGAGCTGTTGTTCAGAGGTTTTCATTAAGTTTGTGACACTTTATTTTCAATGCTGTTGACAATGTCACAAATTAGTGATGTAATTTTCTATGTATTTAGCTACATCCATCCCAATAAGATACATAATACACAATATTAACATTTACTTTTGATCTAAAATATTTCCCACATTATTGGGCTAAATGATGAAATCTAAATATTGACACGCCAATAATGGGTTTCTTTGAAATATGCATTTAAAGTGATACCTCAAGTGGTACAGTTTCTGAGAATGGCCCAAATACATTATATTACTATTATCAACGGAGTGCCAGTAGCGTCTCATCCACCGAAAAATACAATCGCCCGAACCGCTGATGGCAGCGGGCTGGGCGACTTGGGTTTGGACGCAGAATGGCAAACCCACCGTAAGTAGCCACCAAGCTGACCTGAGCACCACTATTGCTATCACAAAATATAAATACATTATATTAATATTATCAACGGAGTGCCAGTAGCGTCTCTTCGACCGAACACTACTATAACCTGAACCGCTGATGGCAGCGGCTGGCCGACTTGGGTTTGCACGCAGGATGGCAAACCCTCCGAGCTGGCGCGAGCACCACTATCGCTATCACAAAATATAAATACATTATATTAATATTATTAACGGAGTGCCAGTAGCGTCTCGTCCACCGAAAAATACAATCGCCCAAACCGCTGATGGCATCGGCCTGGGCGACTTGGGTTTGCACTCAGGGTGGCAAACCCACCGCGAGTAGCCGCCGAACTGGCGCGAGCACCACTATCGTTATCACATAGTATGGGATCCGCATTTACAAATCAATGACAATGGGATAGATACACAACACTTTTGAGGATATGTCCATCACTAGACATCTTCGGATTTGTTTGCTGGGGGCTTTACGTCCTAATAATATCTTACGTCATATCAGGATCGCTACCGACTTATGACAGTACTGGCTCCTGGCTACATTATACAGTGCTACCTGCACTGGGAGACTGGACTGCTGACACCATGACCCAATATCCCACTCAGTCACATTATCCTGATACTGAGCAAACCAGTCCTTGTCCTATTCTGGTAATGCCAAGTACAGGGACTAGGTGGTGAAAAGCATCAATTTAGTAAGTTATTAGTTTGACTCAGTGCGGATTAAAGACCACAACCTGCTATATTGGAAGTTAGCCAGCGCTCTCGCCGATTGGTATTGTGGTTGTGGCACATCTTTGAAATTTGCAATAGGGTAAGTGGCTGGCATGCAGTAAAGTTGGATAGTGTTTTAAGCAGCAGTTAACCGAGAAACAGACACTAGAAACCTATTCATTCAAATGTGTAGTCGAAAGTCAAGAAATCAGTATGTACCTTTTGCAGCTATGATGTGAAGGGAATACGTACCTAGAAGAAAATAAGGAAAACAATGGTTAGTATTTACACAATGTTTATGCGAATTTGTTGTCGTTTGTTGTGATCAAGTAAAGCTTGTTTTATTTAACGACGCCTCTAGAGCACATTCATTGTTTGTATCATTGGCTATTGGACATCAAACATATGGTGATTCTGACATATTTCTTTGGAGGAAACCCACTGCTGCCTCATAGGCTACTCTTTCCAATAAGCAGCAAGGGGCCTATTATATGTACTTCCCCACAGACAGGACAGCACATACCACATTCTTTAATGAACCAATTGTGCTCCACTGGTTGGAACGGAAAATACCCCAAACTTCAAATGGGTCCACTTAGCAGGATCGATAGGATGATGGACACTCTACCACCTGAGCTACGTCCCGCTCCTTGTTGTGATCATTTAAACAAATAAATATTGTTTACATGTCATATGTAATTTTCTTTTTTTAAATACTTCGAAATGAGCATTCTTTTGTATTCGGAGGGCGGGTAAATTCCTTCTTAGTATTACTTCAGTTAATATCGTTATCATCATTCCTGTTGTATTAACTCCAATTATATGCATGCTTAGGTAATTACATTTTGACCTGGTGAACCCATTCTCTCCTAGGATCCAGCAAGAGAAACCAGTCCTGGACATTCTTCTCACATGTGCTCAGAGCACCTCAATGTAAGTACAACATGGGTGTACTCAATCTTATATATTTTCGCTCAAAATATTTCCAACTGATACTATATTATCGATTGCAAAAAGAAGAAAATATTCGATACTGCTATTGGTGTTATTTTAAATGCATGAAATATATATAATTCGTGTTGGAGGCTGGGTTAAGGTTATGTATGCATTCACAAACTGAGTAAGGTGAGAGTGCTACTAGTTCCTGTGTGTCGTCATACACAACCTGCAATGAGACAGTTGTCCTATTCCCCTCACGGCCAACCTCTAAGCTGGAAACAATGAGTCCCTCAATGCACACCCTGACCTCGCCTGACCTAACCTAACAGGCCAGCCACGTGACATGCGTCATGACCTGCCTGACCTTTGCCCTGTGCAGTGCGCACTGACCTGAGGGCACATCTTAGAGCATAAGGCCACGCCCCTTCTCTCCAGCCCATATTATCTAAGCCCGACCTACCCGGCTTGCCAGTCAATAAAGTTGACTAAATGGAATATTTTCATCATCTCTTTTTGTTGTTATTGAATATGCGTTTACTTTCATTTAACCATGTCTGTAGGGAATCTTTTGCAATAATACGTTAGCAATGCCCTAATTAACATGCGATGTATTTATAACGAATTATGCGAGTATAAATGTACGGAAAATCTTATGTTCAATACCAGTGGCGCAACCATCAAGCACCTACCTCACTAACATCTGTACTAAACCTGTCAAACATGTCCTTAAAATAAATATATGAAGAAATTGGTAATAATAAAAGGGTTCCTTCACAATTATCAACATTTTCACAAGCATACAAACTGTACATGGGGAGTGGCGGGTGGGGGTGGGAGTGGGGGTTGGGGGGTAAAGACCTACTGTACGCTTTCTAAACCTAAATAAAATGTCAGTCAAATTAAGAATGAGTCAAACCCACGATTCTTCTTGCCACTCCACGGTTAGCGTTCTAACAAGTACACTATGACTAGAATATAAACATTTCTATTCTACATTTTCTAGGGGGAGTTCATGAAAAAGAATGCATGTTTGGTAGGCTTGTGAAAATGGTATTAATTGTGAAAGACCCCTAAGTGTTTAACTTGGTCTTTGCAACTACCATACTTAAATAGTTCATGTTCTATTCTATAACTACAAGAGAAAGTATGTCACCAATGCACTTCAGCAGGGCACACAGCAAAGCTCATATTCAGGATTGGAGTTTTACGTCCTAGCAACATCTGAGGTAATATCACGACGGGGTACCGATTTGTGACACTCCTGCTGCTGCTGCTGCTCCCTTAATAATCAGATACTGTATATCTAGCACTATTACATGATATCCTACTCAGTCACAATCAGTCAGAACTAACCCTACCCCACTATAAAGACCAGCAACAGGCAAGTCCATTATGTTGGGAAGCTGCGCTGCAGGGTGCGGCTGGGGGGTAAGGCCTCTATTTGGAGTGTTAGTCTATACTTGGTGGTATAGCGTAGCCGTGCACTATCAGCACATAGGGCATAGTGGTGGTTAACCCAGGCTTAACACTGATCTGCCGTTAGATCGGGTATTAGTGTGCAGGCCACTGGGCGCCCTGAACATGCCAGCCACAGGGGGCAGCACTGCGCCCACCAGGTAGCCAATCACACGAACCTACTGATTCTGGGGTGGTTTTTATATGATGAAAAATACACAGAAAAAGGTTTATTTGTTAGAGGATATAATTTGAGCAAAATAGGATCATGGTTGCTTAGTCAACGTTTAATTTAAGCATTGTTTTTTGTGTGGTTTTCTTAAATGTGTTTTTTTTTGGGCGGGGGGGGGGTTCTTTTTTTAATATAAAAGAGAGCACACCCTGATGGAGATGAGGAGATGGAGATAGAGGAGCGGGAGGGGGAGGAGGAGCAACAGGAGGGGAAGGGATTGGGGGAGAGCATAAGAGGGAGTGAGGAGGAGGAGGGGGGGAGCATTAGGGGGGAAGCGGAAGGAGGAGGAGGAGGAGGAGGAGGAGGAGGAGGAGGAGGAGGAGGAGGAGGAGGAGGAGGGAAGGAGGAGGCAGGAGCAGAGCAGGAGGACAGGAACAGGAGCAACAGGAGGTGGGAAGGTATGGGGGGGGGGGAGGAGAATAAGAGGGGAGGGGGAAGGAGGAGTTTGAGGAGGGACGGGGGAGAAGGGTGGTGGGTGGAGAGAGAAGGGTGGTGGGTGGAGAGAGAAGGGTGGTGGGTGGAGAGAGAAGGGTGATGGGTGGAGAGAGAAGGGTGGTGGGTGGAGAGAGAAGGGTGGTGGGTGGAGTGAGGAGGAGGAGGAGGGGGAGAAGGAGGAGGAGGAAGAAGCAGAAAGAAGTAAGAGGGTAAAGGATCTATGATGGGATAGGGGGGAGGGGGGGGAAGGGAGGGGGGGAGGGGGAGGGGAGGGTGGAGGCGGAGGGGAAGGGGAAGAAGAAGAATTGAAATACGGGCAGCAGTAACTAACAGAGGAACAGTAGCAGGAGGACGGGTGAAAGAGGTAATGGAAGAGAAGTTACACCGGGAGCAAGAGAAAAGGAAAGATAAAGAACAACATAGTGGTGACAAGTAGTCTGTTATCGCTAAATACAAATTCTTCCTCAATACATAGCTAGTTGCAATGGGTAAAGTTGGTTGTGTCCAAAGGGCTCTCTAACTCGTGCGGTTAGCTAACAAAACAGAATCAAAATATGTGATGACTTGGGAGACTGCAGAATGGGGCTGTGGGGAGGTGAGAGAGATGGGTAAGTTGGTTGGTTGTTGGGAGTTTTACGTCCTGGCAACATCTAAGACCATAACAGGACGGGTACGGACTTGTGACAGTGCACACTCATGGTGACTTTATAGTACTGCCCCACTAGGAAATCAGGCTGCTGGCACCATGACCCGATATCCCACTCAGTCACATTATCCTGACACCGAGCACCCAGTCCTTGCACAGTCCTAATAATGCCGAGCATCTGGCTAGGAAACGACAAGTATCAATTTTCTACATCATTGGTTTGACTCGACCTGGAATGAACTCCGCTCTACCGATTTAGCCATCGCGTCCGGTGTGGGACGGGCAATGTTTGGTCATTTAGGGTGCTGAGTGCATAGTGAACGAGGCTGGTTGAACTGTGCCGTCAAGTTATCCAGGCATTACCGATATTGTAGCACTAATCGAAGAGGTCCCATTCACTGAGTGTGCCAGGCTGAAGATTACTCAGGGTTTCGTTGGTGGGTTGATGGAGTTCTACATCCTCGCAACATATAAGGTTATATCAGGATGGGTACCGACTTGTGACAGTGCACAGTCATGGTGACTTTATAATGCTTCCCCACTAGTGAATCAGGCCGCCAGCACCATTACCCGATATCCCACTCAGTCACATTATCCTGACCCTAAGCTAACCAATCCTTGCCCTGTCCTATTAATGTTGAGCACCAGGCTAGGAAGCAACAAGTATCGATTTTATAAGTCATTGGTTTGACTCGACCGGGAACCAAACTCCCAATCTCTCAATCTTCCGCCTGTGAGGCCCGCGCTCTACAGATTCGGCCACAGTGCCCGGTCAAAGGTCACTCAGGGAAACATAGAGATGCTTTACTAACACAGGAACAAACCTTTTCTTCTTATTAAAATGTGCATTTATTATTAATTTCGAATACCAAAGCTAGTAAAAGAAAAAAGAAACAAGGCTATGATAATTTTATTGTTTACATCATAAAAATTACATACTGACATAGGATTAAAATTGCATGCTGAGATTGACTTTGAACTATATTTTCTAAAGCTGTGAGCTTGCATACGCGTACGAATATGTAATGGTTCGATTGGGCGGAATAATTTCAAATGATGTAGAACCGAAATACTACGAGTATATGCCTATAAAAGTATTATTTTCGCTTTAAAAGCAAATGGGCACATTGGATTGCATCATTTCCTACACTGCTGAGATAATACAATTGTGCGGGAATGCACACATCAGAGAACTCTGAAACGAGTACAACGAAAATTTACCCTGAAAAGTAATAGTGAAATGTACATGATTTTCCCCCATGGTGCTGTAATACATATGTGAGAAGTGATACTAAAATGTTTTGTTTGTTTCTTTGTTGTTGTTTCACGTTCTAGCAACATCTAAGGTCATATCAGTACGGGTACCGAATTGCAACAGTGTGCACTCATGACAACTTTATAGTGCTGCCCCACTGGGAAATCAGGCCGCCGGCAACATGACCCAATATCCCACTTAGTACCATTATCCTGACACTGAAATCAGGGATGAAAGTAGTCTCCGGTAAAAAAGCGGAAATCCATAGGTAAATAATATTGCTCCAATGAGGCTATTTTATTAATTTTACTGCAAAACTGAATTGAGTGCTCGCCTCCCGCTTTGGTAGAACAGTGAATTCGAACCCCCCGTGTTTGAACCATGGTCGAGGCAAACCAATGACGTAACAATTAATACTTGTCCACTGCAAGTACGGGGTTAATCTTTTATCTAGGCGTTTGTCTACAATTGAAAATTCCACTGCTAAACCAATTAGGCTATGTACCAAAAAAAAACTTGCATTGATAAAACAAAAAACGAGTAACTAAAAGCAACAGAGCGACTTCATTTTTTCAAATCAAATACTCTTATTTATGAGAATTACTTTAAAATAGTGAGAAAGTGCTAAACTTGAAGAAAGCGAGTGAGAGAATCCAGACAGTTCTGAGTCTCAACAGTGTGGTCAAGCGTGTGAGTTAAAACGAGTGAGTGTTATACTGTTAATAAAACAAAAAACAGGCAACTTAAAGCGACAGAATGACTATTCACTGCTTTAGATCAAATACTGTTATTTATTATAGTGACTTAATAATAGTGAAGACTGAGAAAAAGGGAATACGACAGCCATGTGAGCGATAATACAATCAAAACAAGGACACTAGAACACTCTCCAAGCATAGTATGTACAGACAGATCAGTAGAATGGTGCTAGGATAGTGCTGGGAGAGTAGTGAATGAAATCTGACTTACAGCATTTGCTACGATTCCCTGACAGTGCTAAGCCTATGGGAGAGTGTCAGCGCTTTCCCAGAAATCCACCTCTATTCATTATAATGTAAGCACCAACTGGCAATCTACCCAACATCGGTCACCACATGCATTAGCCATGGTTAAATGTTTCAAGTGCACCTAGAATTTTGTGGAAATATTAGGTGGTAGATGGAAAGAAAAAATAATTAGATTGCTTGTTTATCGGGGTTCTATGTCCAAAATATGTTAGAAACGACCAAAATTGCAGATTTACCAAAAATCGCGGCAATCCGCGAAATCGCGGAAATCTTTCATCCCTGTGAAATGTACATGTGCTTTGTCCAGAGAAAAAGAGTGTGGCCCGGGGGGTGGGGGGGGGGCAGGGCGTTGTTATAATTTATTATAGTTCTAATATCATTGGAAAGAGCCAAAAACACATTAATATCCAAGTAATAAGTGTGTGATATAAATTAGCAAATAATCTAAGCACTAGACTGGAAAAAGAATCTAACCAACCAGAAATATGCTTTATACAAAGCCATATAATCTGTTGAAGAAAACTGACACAGATACGTATTTGATACAAAACCTGTTGAAGCTTACTTCAAAACAAAACATGTTTCCTTACAGTTATAGAACCAAGTCTCACTTTATTGCTATGGCCAATTATTTTCTCTCAATATTTCTCAAACAAAAATCACCACTACCATTGCCCTTTATCATCATCATCAGCAGCAGCACCAGCACCAGGACCATTTTTATCACCATCACCACCACCACCACCACCACCACCACCATCATCACTGGAAGACCCTAACCAACTGCCGTGCTTTTCTGTACCCGGGGTTGGTTAAGTGCAAATAGGTTAGACGCAGGGTGCATGCGCACCAGGTCCCCCCCCCCCCCCATCACCTCAAACTAGTTCTCAAAATGTCCGACCACTTTCTAAAACAGGCTCTGGTTGGGGTAGAACGTGGCCGCAAGAAAATGTTGGGCATGCTCAAAGTTCTGGAGCACCATTCCGTTTTAGCCCATCCAGTCCATTCGTAAAAAGACCATAAAAAGTTGCTACTAGATCTATTCCGTTCGCACACAGTTTGAGTCCGTTCAGCAACATTTTCAAGAACGCAGTGACACCTAGTTTGGTGTGTTGGGGGCATAAGACTACGCAGCGGCGTCTAGGCCACGCCAACAGGGGGCAGTATAAATACGAGTTTACTCCGGAGTATCCAGTATAAATATCAGTTTATGTAAGTATTCAGCATAAATACAAGGAGGGGCGCTTCTTGGTTGTCCAGTCTGAGGGTCAGGCAATCCCTACATACTTAGCCAGTCATGTAATACCCCAGTCACACTACTGCTTGTGACCACAAAAAGAGGTTGGTCGCAAAGATTTCGCAAAATGGTCCTCAGTGGTCGCTGACCTCCTTGCGACCTTGCATAAAAGACCTGCGATCAAAATGGTCGCAAGGAGGTTGGCATCCATTGCTTTGGTGGCAAGGTCACCAGTGACTGTGGGTTCTTTGGTCCTAAGTTGTTGCAAGCCATAGTGCGACTGGGGCTTAAGTAGAGTAAACGCTAGCAGCTATTTCTAACTTGGGTCATAAACCGACGCTAATTTGGGGCCAGCCAAACATCAGTTAACTGCAGGGATGAAAGTGGTCTCCGGGAAAAAAAGCGGAAATGCTGATATTCTCCCATAGGCTTAGCATTGTCAGGGAATCGCTGAAAATTCCCGCAAGTCGGATTTCATACATATTGGTATACGCTGATAGTGCTGCGCCGTTTGAAGCATGTATTAGTAGTATACGGTGCTAGTGCTGTGGCATTTGCACCACATATCGGTATACGCCGACCCTGCTGCGGCGTTTGAAGGCATTAGTAGTAGTATACGCTGCTAGTGCTGCGGCATTTGCACCACATATTAGTATACGCTGATGGTGCTGCAGTGTGAAATAACATATTTGTTGGTTGTTGGAGTTTTACATCCTGGCAACATCTAAGGTCGTATCAGGAAGGGCGCAACGTATTAGTACACTTATAGCTACAGGAAAAATCCCGGAAATCATCTTTCCTCCCTGTAACTGAAAAAGGATTCACGCCACATTGTTGCTGAAGGACACAAATAGTCTGTTCTTCCTGATTGTGCCATTTAAGGCAAAGTGGATGACGACACACAAGGGGACAAACCACATGCTCCCCTTTTCCACTCGGGCCCCCCAATTGTGCACACCGAAAACTAATGCACCCTGCATTGGCTTGGTCAAGGGGCGGCAGCGCAGATTCGGTCAGCGCGCCGTCGGTACAATTTGGCACATCGAGCGTGCTGTCCACAAAGGCATGCACATTCTGTGTAGCATTCATCACCCACCAACTCACCCACCAACACCTCGCAATCCACTCGACGTTCCCCTCCACTCAAAGCAGGGGTTTTAATCCCTTTATGAGGGGTGGCGAATATTGCATTTTTTTAATGTTTGGCGACAGTTAACCAATTTATAGAAAAACCATTTTCCAATTTTATGACGAAGTCACCATTCTGATTTTTTTTTAAATGATTCTTTATGCCCCCTCCAAATAATGATAATAATAATAATAATAATAATAATAATAATAATAATAATAATAATAATAATAACAACAACTTCAAATAAGTTTTCATGATCCAAGCACCATACAAATAGTTAATATATTCAGACTTAGTTGCTGGAGTTTTACGTCCTGCAACATCTAAGGTACTAGTATGGTGTCACACATATGTGTTGTTTGCTGTTGCTTTACGTCCTAGCAACATCTAAGGTCATATCAGGACGGGTACCGACTTGTGATAGTGCGCACTCATGGTGACTTTCATAGTGCTGCCCCACTGGGAGACCAGGCTGCCAGCACCATGACCTGATATCCCACTCAGTCACATTATCCTTACACTGAGCCAACCAGTCCTTACCATATCCTAATAGTGCCTGGCTAGGTAGTGACAAGTATAAATTTTTAAGTCACTGGTTTGACTCGACCAGGATTCGAACCCACGATCCCATGGTCTACCAACACGGGAGACGTACGCTGTAACTCATTCGGCCATCCCGTCTGGTCACACACATAGATAAGCCTTCATATCATTTGGTATATTTGTCGCAAATGACACGTGCGTCAAGTGCAAATAGAAGAATTGCCGTTTCGCATGCTACATGTGCATCTAGTGTGGACAGCCCTCAGACGTGGTGGATATGGACCAGAACTACCAGTTTCTTACAAATGTTCCCTCCACAAATACACTCAGCCATGTTTGCATGGTTCTACAACATTTGTCAGCCGAGGATTGCGAGCCAATAATTGCCACCTGACACTTTCCCAGCCGGGAATTTTGCCAACCAAATAGATTCCCCACACAATAATTGAGACTGTGCAATCTAACATATATATATATATACACACACACACACCCGCGCACGCACACACACACACTCAGAGTCACACCCACACATATGTGCACACAAACACAAACTTGGCATATATGTATATATGCTTATGCACATGCACATGCACATGCGCATGCGCGCGCGCGACCGGCAATAATGGCAGGGAGGCCGGCAATAAGGGCGAAGGGTGGCCGGCAATAATGGCAGAGGGAGGCCGGCAATAACGGCGGAGGGAGGCAGGGAATAACGGTGGAGGGAAGCGGGGAATAACGGCGGGGAATAACGGCGGAGGGAGGCCGGGAATAGTGGCAGAAGGAGGCCGGGGAGCACGGTGGAGGGACGCCGGGGAGCACGTTGCAGTGGAGGGAGGCCTAGAATAATGACGGAGGGAGGCCAGGAATAATGACAGCAGAGGCAGGGAATAACGGTGGCGGGAGGTCGGGAAAAATGGTGGAGGAGGCTAGGAATAACGGCAGAGGGAGGTCGGGAATAATGACGCTGGAGGGGATACAGAATATAGTTGGCCATCATAAGGTACTTGTTGAGATATAGCTGTACACCGTTTGCCCCATGGAAAAAAAAGAAATTAAATTTACAGAAAGAGAACATCTCACAGAGACATCTCCCATCATGCATCACCATTCATATATAATCCCTCATATATGAGTATTATATGTTGAAATTTTATTGAATAATAAATACTTAGGAGATCAAAATCATATTTTGGTGCACCACTTTTTGGTATCATAAACATCTGATCTGTAGTTTGGTTGTTTCCCACCAGGTGGCGGCAATGGTACAATGCTGAATCAAGACCATTGATTTCAAATGGTAATACTTACTTTTAAACTACTGTGCTAGCATTTCAATTAGTATCCAGATAAAGCATTAGTGTATCAATTTCATGAAATTGACAAGATTTATACAAATTTACTATATCTTAATATATATAAAAAAAATGTAAAAAAGGAAAATGCATAAAAGCGGGGCGAAGGGTGGACAAAGTTGATGATGAGCCTAAAAAGCTGAATAAATCATGATGTTGCCACTAAACTGGTATGAATTTATTGTTTGCTTGCAAGGAGCTATGTGTTATGGCTAGCAACATAGAAATATACATACAATACAGTGTGTAATGCAATTAGGGGCGAATGTTGCACAGATGTTGAGTTATTTAGCTAATCTTTGGTCCCACTCTTGTCTCTGCCCAAAATTGTAATGCAGTTAGCTAGCATATCATACTGACTATCAGCTGTACGATTTTTAAAAAGATAAACCGATTTTTTTTGCGTGTTTTTAAATGCATGCTACATTAGAGAGATTTCAAGTTGAAGACAAGTAATTTAGCATACAAGTAAATCTAAAAAAAATGAGTTTGTCAAAAAAGTCAATTTTTACGATTGATGTTGCTTAATAAAAACCCATTTGAATGATCCACGATGACTGTATCACCATATTAATACGAAATATTGTGGGCCATAATCACGTATTTGCTGAGATATAGCCGTGCACCCTTCGCCCAGTAAAAAAAAAAAATGAAGAGAAAAGTTAAATTCATAGAAAGAGAATAATCTAACAGACACATCTCCCATCATGCATTACAATTCATATATAACCCCTCATATATGGGCATCATATGGTGAAACTTTACTGAATAATAATTTTCACCTCCACAATGTACAAAAACAGATTACTCTCCACCATTACAACATGAATGTAATAAATGGATCGCGTCTTCTTCTCATCTGCATTCAGAGCAGCGGTTGGTTGTTGGAGTTTTACATCCAGGCAACATATAAAGTCATATCAGGATGGGTACTGACTTGTAACAGTGTGCACTCATGGTGACTTTATAATATCCCACTCAGTCACATTATCCTGACACTGAGTCAACCAGTCCTTGCCCTATCCTAATAATGCCAAGCACCAGGCTAGGAAGCGACAAGTATCAATTTTAAAGTTGTTGGTTTGACTCGACTGGGAACCAAACTCCTGACCTTCCGCATGCGAGGCCCGCGCTTTTGGTGGATGCGGATATGTAAGTGGGGGAAGGAAGGTAGGTGTGTGTGTGTGTGCGTGCGTGCGTGCGTGCGTGCGTGCGTGCGTGCGTGCGTGCGTGCGTGCGTGCGTGCGTGCGTGCGTGCGTGCGTGAAATAAAACAAGGAACCCCATATTTATACTAATACTATTCTGTTATTATCATGCAGCAGAATAGTGGTTATTAGAATGCAAGCTTTGCAATGTGGTTATAAGACCCCTGATCCTCAACACCGCCCAGCCCCATTCACTACTGCTAAATACAGCACGCCTCGCACGTGACCGCCTGCGGACAAACTCAACCCCACCCCACCCACCACCCACCTCCGGAATAGACGTTGACACCCCACCCTGAGGCTCTTCGAGGAAGCATAACCCAGTTATCAACCAATCGGGTTGGCAGAAAATATTCATGGCGTTGCATGAACACTGTGTGACGAATGGCAGGTTCATGTTCGAACAGCTCAGCGTGCATGGGGAAGCATTCCCGAAACACCCAGACAAGGGTCACCACTAAAAGGTGGGAGCTGCTCATAGTTAGTGAAACATCGAGGACGCAAGCCCCCAAAGAGCCCCCAGTGAGCGGCCTACTAACAAATTCACAGAGCGCTTGCACCAAAGAACAACTTAACACGTGATCAGACTTACAGATTACTAGGCTGACCAGGTATTATGGTGAAACCACACGGTGCAATTATGCTTAACTTAATCAACCAGTGGTCCACAACTGGTTCATCAAAGTCTGTGGTATGTGTTGTCCTGTCTGTGGGAAAATGCATATAAAAGACCCTTGCTGCTTATCAGCAAGAGTAGCCTATGTGGCGGAAGTGGGATTCCTCCAAAGAAATATGTCAGAATGACCCATCTGTTTAATGTCCAATAGCTGATGATATGAGAATCAATGTGCTCTAAAGGCATCGTTAAATTAAAAACAAGCTTTACTTGTGCTTAACTTAATCGAATTGCTGTGATGATTTTGGTAGATTTGTAAACAAGTTGTGTGTGTTGTGGGCTGCGAGGACTGCTGAGTGAAGCTGACCAGGACTCTAGTGCTGGGTGTCCGTTTAGATTTGGAAAATTGACAAAATTCCAGGCATACTAAGAAGGCCCGGCCCAGACTGAGCTGCTGCCATCGATTCGGGAAGCCACGTTAAGGGGAAGCCACGGCTGGGAGCAATCCAACCCCAGGGTTGCGGGGCCTGAGGGACAAACAGGGTGCCGGGTGCAGGAGGCCGGGGCTAACATGGGGATGGGGTGGAATAGAGGGTAGGCGGGAGTAGAACGACACGGTGAGGAAAGGCGGGGGGGGGGGGGCGGGAGGAAGGGGAAGGGAGGGACAGAAAGGTAAACAGTAGGAAGTGGGCAGGAGTTGAGTTGGGATAGATGAGATGGGAGGGGAGATGAGATGAGAGGGAATGAGATAGGAGGGGAGGAGAGTTGAAGAGAGTGGAGCAGAGCAGAGGGGAGCAGAGCGGAGGGGAGCCGAGCGAAGGGGAGCCGAGCGGAGGAGAGCAGAGGAGAGGGGAGCAGAGCAGAGGAGAGGGGAGCAGAGCGGAGGAGAGGGGAGCAGAGCGGAGCGGAGGAGAGGGGAGCAGATCGGAGGAGAGGGGAGCAGAGCGGAGTGGGGGAGCAGAGCGGAGTGGGGGAGCAGAGCGGAGGAGAGGGGAGCAGAGCGGAGGAGAGGGGAGCAGAGAGGAGAGGAGAGAGGACAGGAGAGGAGAGAGGACATAGGAGATGAGAGAGGAGATGAGAGAGGAGAGGAGATGAGAGGAGAGGAGATGAGAGAGGAGAGATGAGAGAGGAGAGGAGAGGAGGGGAGAGGGGAGAGAGGAGAGGAGAGAGGAAAGAGGAAAGAGGAAAAAGAGAGGAGAGATGGAGGAGTGGGACAGTGAGCGATGAAAGAATACGAAAGAAGAGAACAGCAGAGGGGCAGGACAGTGACGGGACAAGCGTAAGATGACACTTGCCTATTAAGTATGCCATATAGACCCCTTTCAATGTTTATAAATATTGTGTATGCGCACCCAGCTTGGCTGCAGAAGGAAGGCACACTGCGAATGAGTTTGCTGATACGCACAGTGCAACACATCACTTTTATTCAAAATTAATAGAAATGCAGAACCCTAACCACATAAATTTAATATAATCTGTTTGTTAAACATGTTTTCTATATGTGTTCCAAGCTGTTTGTTTGTAGGTGGTGTGGTTTTAGAGATATTTCACTTTTTGTGCATGAAGATTGCTCACGGCCATTGACAATGCATTGAGTTTGCCAAAACATGCAGTTCAAAAGGTCAATTTGATTAAAAATTAATAGAAAGGCAGAACTCTAACCGTATATATTTAATATAATCTGTTTGTTAAAGATGTTTTCTATATGTGTTCCAAGCGGTTTGATTCTAGGTGTTGTAGTTTTAGAGATATTTGACTTTTTCTGTATGAAGATTGCTCATGGCCATTTGACAATGGATTGACTCATTGAGTTTGTCGATACGCGCAGTTCAAAATGTCAATTCTATTCAAAATTAATAGAAATGCAGAACCCTAATCTTATAAATTTAATATAATCTCATCGTTCAATATGTTTTCTGTATGTGTGCCAATCGGTTTATGTCTAGGTGGTGTTTAAAAAAAAATGAAATTCACCTTTTCTCTATGAAGATTGCTCATAGCCATTGAGTTTGCAGTGTGACAGTGTGTTTCTCTATGAAGATTGCTCATAGCCATTGAGTTTGCAGTGGGACAGTGTGTCGTCCTGCAGCCAAGCAGCATGCGCACTGACCTAAATACCTATGCTGACATCATATGAAATAGGTCTATACCCACCAGCAAACTCATCTCGGTATATAGTGTTCATTCTGTGATAAACATACCACACAAAAATCACATAACGCATGCCATATTCATAATTCTGTGTCACTTTTGGCTTAAATTGTGTGTGATGATGTGTGTATGAGCATTTGTGTGATTGTGCTTTTTGTGTTTGTCTTTGCTTTTCTATGTTTCTGCATTTATGTGTTTGCTTTTGTGTGTATGTGCTTAAGTGTGGGTATGTGCTTAAGTGCGTGTATGTGCTTAAGTGTGTGTATGTGCTTAAGTGTGTGTATGTGTTTAAGTGTGTGTATGTGTGTATGTGTGTATGTGCTTATGTGTGTGTATGTGCTTATGTGTGTGTATGTGCTTATGTGTGTGGTTTGTTTGTTTGTTGTTGTTCTACATCCTAGCAACATCTAAGGTCATATCATGATGGGTACCGACTTGTGACAGTGCGCACTCATGGCAACTTTATGGTGCTGTCTCACTGGGACACCAGGCCGCCGGCACCATGACCTGGTATCCCACTCAGTCACATTATGCTGACACTGAGCACCCCAGCCCTTGCCATGTCCTAATGATGCCGAGCGCCTGGCTAGGAAGCGACAAGCACCAATTTTCAAGTCATAGGTTTGACTCGACCAAGGTTCGTGATGTGCTTATATGTGTGGTTGTATGTGTGTGTGGTTGTCTGCGTGTATGGTTGTCTGTGTGTGTGGTCGTCTGTGTGTGTGGTCGTCTGTGTGTGTGGTTGTATGTGTGTGTGGTTGTATGTGTGTGTGGTTGTATGTGTGTGTGGTTGTATGTGTGTGTGGTTGTCTGCGTGTGTGGTTGTCTGTGTGTATGGTTGTCTGTGTGTGTGGTCGTCTGTGTGTGGTTGTATGTGTGTGTGGTTGTATGTGTGTGTGGTTGTATGTGTGTGGTTGTATGTGTGTGTGGTTGTATTTGTGTGTATGGTTGTCTGTGGGTGCTTTTGTGTATGTGTTTATGTGTGTGCTTATGTGTGGGTGTGCTTGTGTATAGTAAAGTGGGCGTGTTTTCCTTGTAAATCCCCCGAGAAGATGCCATGCTGCCATGGTGCCTTGAGGGCCGGGCCATGCATCACGGGGCAAGGCAGGGTTTGGAACGAGACGACGGCCCACACAGGGCAGCATCACTCATCCACCCCGTCCACTTTCACCTCGTCCACAATAATTTGTCAAAATAAACATATGTGCGCATGTCTCCCGCCTCTACACCTGCCGACACACTCACACACACATACTCCCCCCCCCCCACCCCACACACTTCACCCCCTACACCCCTACACACACTCCCACCCCCTATACCACCCACAATTCACCCCTTACATACACACTCACCCCCTACACACTCACACCCCACACACTTCACCCCAACAGTACCGGGCGTGTTGGCCGAATCGGTAGAGTGCGGGCCTCGCGTGCGGGAGATTGGGAGTTTGGTTCCTGGTCGAGTCAAACCAACGACTTATAAAAGTGATACTTGTCGCTTCCCAGCCTGGCACTCGGCATTAATAGGATAGGGCAAGGACTGGTTCTGGTTAGCTCAGTGTCGGGATAATCTGACTGAGTGGGATATAGGGTCATAGTGCCAGTGGCCTGATTTCCCAGTGGGGCAGCACTATGAAGTCGACATGAGTGTGCACTGTTACAAGTCGGTACCCACCCTAATATGACCTTAAATGTTGCCAGGATGTAAAACTCCAACAACCAACCAACCAATCAACCACAGACACCTTGCGGTGTTCCTGATTATCAGCACTGTGGAGGCCGTGTGGTTATTAACCTTAGTTATGGCACGAGAAGGCAACCCCATAGCCTACAGAGGGAAATGGTTTCCTTAAAGTTGCATAGTCCGATGGTTTAGAGTTCCTGTCATTTTCTGAGATAAGTATATTAGGTTGATTGTTATAATATACCTTACTCTAGTTTGAAGAAACCTTTTATTTTAAATGGCTAACTTTTGAGTTATTTGAAGTGCAACAACGCAAAATTAATCTTGGCAGGCATGCCAAAACTCTGACACCATAGATATTTGCAGTAACAGGTTCTGTTAAATTGTATCGGTATTCTCTTCTATGTGGTGACAACAATGTTTAATAAGTGCACTGATGTCTAAGTTAGATCTGTAGAATCAAATTTAGATATTTGTTTCAGTTTTGAAATGTTGATGTTTTCATTGGGCAATGCAGCTTTAAAGGTTTGTGTGATGATTTTAAAGGTATGCCATATTTATCAAACAATTATAGTAAAAGGTAAACAATAGTAATAAAAGCAAACATACAGTATCACTGGATGGCTCAGGGGCAAGGATAATATGACTAAGTAGGATATCGAGTGAAAGTGCCAGCAGCAAGATATCAGGTTGCCAACATTGGAAAATGAAAAATCAAAAGATCTTAAGGGATGTTATATATGGGGCGGGGGGGGGGGGGCGTATGGGGCTGCTCCCCCAGAGAAATGCTAAAATATTAGATCCTGTGGGGTGCATTTTGGACAATACTCCGTAAGATTTATATAATATTACTAAAAGAAAAACCGGCATACGGTGATGATGGGAACATAAAATATTGTACACCGTAAGGGTTGGCATTGCTGCGGTATCCTAGTGGGGCAGCGCTATAATGTTGCAATGAGTATGCACTGCCACAAGTCAGTGCCTGTCCGGATATGATCTCAGCTGTTAGGACATAAAACACCAATCATTCACTCACTTCATCTGGATTGTTAATTGCCATACACGATATAAGAGTGTTGGCTATTTGCCAGTAGATTCACCATGCACCTGCTGTATGTTACACCATCCTGTTTTCATCTATAGTTGAGACTGGATGGAGGTGGCTGAATCATTAAGAGCACTGGCTTCCTTCCCATGTAAGATGTCGTGGGCTCGAATCCTGGCCGAGTCAAAGTAGACTTACAAAATTGATACTTGTCACCACCTAACCCTGGTTCTCGGCATTACTAGGGATATGGCAAGGACTGGCTTGCTCAGTATCAGGAGAGTGGGATATCAGTAAGTACCTATCCTGATATGACCTTAGATGTTGCTAGGATGTAATCGGCCCCCCAAAAAACATCTAAACTTGGCATACTACAAATCTGTACCTGTTATTAGATTGACCTTGCTATACCATGCTATGCTATGCAACTATTTATTATTCATCATTTTGTTGTTTATTGTACGTCCTAGCAACATATAAGGTCATATCAGGACGGGTACCGACTTGTGACAGTGCGCACTCATGGTGACTTCATAGTGCTGCCCCACTGGAAGACCAAGCCACCAGCACCATGACCTGATATCCCACTCAATCACATCATCCTGACACTGAGCCAACCAGTCCTTGTCCTATACTAATATTAATGCCTAGCGCCAGGCTAGGAAGCGACAAGTATCAAGTTTTAAGTAATTGGTTTGACTCGACCAGGGTTCGAACCCACGACCCCACGATCTACTAACACGGGTGACGGACGCTCTAACTCATTCGGCCATCCCGTCTGGTCTTCATTTTGTTAGTCCGTGGATTATCCTGGTAAGAAGATCACCACTTAACGGAATGCCAGCCAACCCCAAGTTTGGTTACATATAAGATGCAATTCAATCATTAAATAGCCACAGATAACCAAATGGAAAATGCACAAGCGAAATAATACACTGCGATACCCCACTTAGTCACATTATTTAATGGCATGATAAAATTCAAATAAAAAAAGTAAACTTTCTCAGAAGATTCCACGTCATTTCTGAAGCAGAGATTTTCTTAACAGTAACAACCCACTCTTCTATAATTAGGGAAGGACCCGGGAGTCTAAAGAATCTTCAGAATTGTTTACTAGCAAAATTACTCCTCCCACATCATTCTGTCTGGGTATTTTTCAATTAGGAGGGTAATTAGCACCGACCTGCCACTAACAGCCACCCATCGCCACCATCACCATCATACCCCCACTCCCACCCTCCCAATACGCCCACAATCTATAAATAGGCCATACATTTTCTTCTTTTTTAAGACACCTTTTTTTTAGGACCAGACCGGATGGCCACGATCTACCGTTTTGGTAGATCGTGGTATTCGAACCCATGGGCTCGAACCCTGGTCGAGTCAAACCAATGATATAAAAATGTATACTTTTTGCTTCTTAGCCAGAAGCATGACATTATTAGGATAGGGCAAGGACTGGTTGACAAATGGTCAGGATAATGTGAGTGGGATAGATATGGTGCTGGCGGCCTGGTCTCCCAGTGGGGGCAGCACTATACAGTCACCATGACTGTGCACTGTCACAAATCGGTACCCGTCCTGATGACCCTAGATGTTGCCAGGACGTAAAACTCCAACAACCAACCAACTAAGACACCTTAAAAGAAGAGTTAGTTTCAAAAGCCACAGATCTGTAAACTCCTAGTGAGCTGAGGCTGTGTATGAGGTGGGTTGGTCAGGGTTAGTCAGGGTTGTCCAGGGTTGGTCTAGGTCAGTTAATGGTCCTGCCCGACCCACAGGGCCGGCCTCACCTATAACCTCCTTCCCCTGACACTGCCTGATGAGGGGAGGAAACCCTCACAGACCAGGGGCTGTATGCAGGAGTCAGTGTTAGCGAAGCAAAACGGTGTTTGGCGGGAATTCCGGTTTAGCGGCGAAAAAATGGTATGCAAGAGTCAGTGTTAGGCCTAACACCAAAGGCTTAACCGGTGTTACCTTACCCCTAAAAAATATCAGGTTTAGCGAGTTTATTAGGCCCAAATCTATTCAATGCGATCATATTTAGCAGAATTAAATACGTAATAAGTGAAATTTGAGGAAATTAACCCTAAATTCGAAGCATTATTAAGGCTACAGCTGTATTGGCGGCGATATTAATATTTATATGGTCGAATCGACGAACGTAAAGTAAACAAACCGCCGGCGCCACCAGTATGGAAAGCGACGTCGATGAGGCGGCTGCGGCGATTTGTTTACTTTACGTTCGTCGATTCGAACATATAAATATTAATATCGCCGCTTTTACGGCGGCAGCGTTAATATTGCTTCGAATTTAGGGTTAATTTCCTCAAATTTCACTTATTACGTATTTAATTCTGTTAAATA
>CM059189.1:90527640-90585140 GCA_030323885.1 Branchipolynoe longqiensis
CCCACACTCTGTCCATATCTCTCCCTCTCTCTGTCTCTCTTCCCCTCCATCCCTCCGTCCTTCGATCCCTCCCTCCTTCGATCCCTCCCTCCTTCGATCCCTCGATCCTTCCGCGTCCCTCGATCCCTCCCTCCCTCGATCCCTCTCCCTCTCTCTTTCTCACACTCACTCACTCACTCTCTCACACACACACACACACACACACACACACACACACACACACACACACACACACACACACACACCACCTTAATACTAGTCATGTGTGGCAATAGGGAAGTGTTGCCAACAAGCGGCGCTGTGCCTTGAGTGGGATTCGAACCCACGTCTGCCATTCCGAGTTGAGCGTCCTAGCCAGTGGACCACCTGCTGCGTGAACCACTCTCCCCGATACCCGCCTCCACTCATGTGTGATCATAGTGTGATCACAGTCCGATCATGTGTGATCACAGTGTGATCATGTGTTGTACACATGCACCATACCATGCATTAAGGGGATTGGAACCGACATGTGTGCCATACTGGTCTTCATCATCCCATCCCTTGAACCACCTAAGCTCCTTAATGCAACCAATATCCCCACAATACTGCCGGCCAAAACGTGTTCCCATGCAAGCCTTTGTTCCTTTTGATGTGGAGGTGCAGGCTAGTGTAATAGTAAACAACTCAACTGATATATGATCTTACCGCGGATATATTGTTACGGTTATAATTAAAACATCCGAGGGCTTTTTGTGTGTGTTTTGTCTGTAATAAGGCTCAATAAGTCCCTCAGCGTCTTCTAAGATCACATGATGTAGTTTAAGCTTTTATGTTTGCTATATTATCGGTGGAGTGTTTGTAAAAGGGGTTTACTTGTAATGCATCCCGAATAACGCCAGCCACCCTACCGTGTCACACACTATCGCACCGCACCGCACCGCACCGCACCGCACCGCACCGCACCACACGACACCGTACCACACCGCACCACACTGCACCACACCGCACCACACCGCACCACACTGCACCGCACCACACCACACTGCACCACACCGCACCAAACTGCACCACACTACACTGCACCACACCGCTCTGCACCACACCGCTCTGCACCACACCGCACCACACTGCACCACACTGCATTGTCCCGCACCCTAGCCTATCACATCGCATCCTACCCTACACTACATTACACTACACTACCCTGCACTACCTTACCTTACATTACCATGCCGCACCGCACCACACTCACACTCGCACTCGCACTCGCACCACTCACACTCACACTCACACTCACACTCACACTCACACCACCCGTGCTCTGTCCGCAGGGTCGATATTACCATGGCATTAAATAGGATCGTCCTTCCACCAATTGCTGTGGAGGCCCTTCTGTAAGCCTTCTGGAGGAGGTAATGCGTTGGTACCAGTGTGCTTTATCGGGCTGTAGGCCTACTCATCTATTTGGCGTGGTGCACACTTTTACGCGCTCTCCAGCCACGAATGGTCATTGCGTAGCCTGACAAATGTTCGCAGGTCCTGTCCACTGCCCATACCGCGTGGACAGGGCGATGTTTTTGTTATGGTTATTGTGTGTGTGTGGGGGGGGGGGGGTGAGTGAGTGAATGAGTGAGGGTGTGTGTGTGAGTGAGGGTGTGTGTGTGAGTGAGGGTGTGTGTGAGTGAGGGTGTGTGTGAGTGAGGGTGTGGGTGTAGGCTGGATGTGGGTGAGGGTGTGGGTGTAGGCTGGATGTGGGTGAAGGTGTGGGGAGAGACAGTGAAAGCTCATCTTTGCAGGGATGAAATATCTTACATTACCATGCCGCACCGCACCACACTCACACTCGCACTCGCACTCGCACTCGCACCACTCACACTCACACTCACACTCACACTCACACCACCCGTGCTCTGTCCGCAGGGTCGATATTACCATGGCATTAAATAGGATCGTCCTTCCACCAATTGCCGTGGAGGCCCTTCTGTAAGCCTTCTGGAGGAGGTAATGCGTTGGTACCAGTGTGCTTTATCGGGCTGTAGGCCTACTCATCTATTCGGCGTGGTGCACACTTTTACGCGCTCTCCAGCCACGAATGGTCATTGCGTAGCCTGACAAATGTTTGCAGGTCCTGTCCACTGCCCATACCGCGTGGACAGGGCGATGTTTTTGTTATGGTTATTGTGTGTGTGGGGGGGGGGGGTGAGTGAGTGAATGAGTGGGGGTGGGTGGGTGAGTGAGGGTGTGTGCGAGTGTGTGTGAGGGTGTGTGTGGGTGAGGGTGTGTGTGAGTGAGGGTGTGGGTGTAGGCTGGATGTGGGTGAGGGTGTGGGTGTAGGCTGGATGTGGGTGAGGGTGTGGGGAGAGACAGTGAAAGCTCATCTTTGCAGGGATGAAATATCTCGGCGATTTCGCGGATTTCCGTGATTCTTTATATTTACCGGTTTTACCTCGGTACTACGCCTCTGGCTACTCATAGCCCAGGGAGAAGGAAGCGCATCCGGGTCCAGCAATTTGCATAATCTACTCACAACGGGAGGACGTTTGTTGAGTAGCTCCATCAGTTTTTCTACATAACTACTAAACCAAACAGGTTAGTATTGTTTTTGAAAGGATACATTGGTTTAGTTCATGTTAGCATTCACATACATCAAGGTTTAACAACTTTAAATTGCATATTAACTGATTTACAAGTTAATTACGATTTGTCATAACATCGTTTGAACAATACTTCCATTGTTCTTTGTAATGCCACCCGTTGCCGAACGGAGAGATGTTTGGTAGGAGCCATTTACATCGCTAGGATTTATTCCTGGGTTACTTTAAGATTCCCCAATATAGCTTAGGCGTACCTCCGAGTCCCGTAGTATTTTCTTTCCATGAGTTCAGTATGGACGATAATATAGTCACAACAAGGATAGTTGAAACCTGACTTATGACATTTTTCCGCTATTCAGTAAGAGTGCTAATACTATGGGGGGAAATCCGCGTTTTCGCGGAAATTCGCCATCGGCTTTTCCGCGTTTTTTGCCGGAAACCACTTTCATCCCTGTCTTTGGGTGCAGCAATAGTGCTAATAGTTGGGAATATGACATTTTTGTTGTACTTATTATGGAAATGCCAAGAATATACATATATATGACAGCAATTGGCCAATTTAATAGAACCTGCCTTGAAGTTAGCCATTTAAAATAAAAGTTACTTCAAACTTAAATGAGTAAGGTATATTATAACCATCGTTAGCGACCCAGGTAATGTATTATTTTATCTATAAAAAGACAGAAATTCCAAATACTCGAACTATGCAACTTTAACATGTCACGATCGTCTTAATTTGCCCACATTAAAATTAATATTGAACTATTTTCTGGGAGGTATTTAGCGATTGAATTTCATCCAGTGAGGCAAATAAAAATAGTTGGTGAGTGATTATAGCCAACTCATGATTTGAACATGGTCTGACTAAGCATGCGAAGGAGGACCTTGATAATGTTGAGGGGTGAAAAACTGGGGCTTCATTTTCAAGTTTCCATTAGTGAAGACTTGTAAGGAGAAATTGTCATGAATAGAACTGATTACAGACGTTTGGGAATCTGGGCCTGATTCATTGTTTCAGTAACATTTTTAAAATAAATTATTTAAACAAAAATCCTTTATAGATTTTCCACATTAAAAGGAAAACCTCCTTCTCTCCGAAAATAATTGCATGACATGCTACAGGTAATGTGTGTTGCTTAATTAGCACAAGTGGCTTTAAAAGAGTGTGCAGGGCTGGTTGGTTGGTTTTTGGAGTTTTACGTCCTAGCAACATCTAAGGTCATATCAGGACGGATACCGACTTGTAAGAGTGCGCACTCATGGCGACTTTATAGTCCTGCCCCACTGGGAAATCCGGCCACCGGCACCATGACCCGATATCCCACTCAGTCACATTATCCTGACACTGAGCTGACCAGTCCTTGCCCTATCCTATTATTGCCGAACACCAGTTTAGGAAGCGATAAATTATCAATTTGATAAGTCATTGGTTATGACCCGACCGGGAACCGAACTCCCGATCTCCCGTATGCGAGGTCCGTGCTCCACCGATTCGGCCACTGCGCGCTGTGGTGTTCCTCAGGAAGGCCCGAAGCTTCGATCCCACACACCAGGTTCCTGCTTCAGCTTACATAGTGGAAGGTGGGGTTGGTGCCTCTCTGAGCTCTCTATCTTTTACTTTTTCTTGTAAACGCATTTAGCACATATAACTACATCCCTCCTGGTTACCAAACTTGGTAAGGTTATTGCCAAACATTTGTTTCTAATGTATATTGCATTGAAATTATCCTAGCCAATATTTTATGAGATAAAATAGCACTTCCTGTTGGTGTGTTCACCACCTCCTCTCCCTCAGTGATCTCAGTGATATGACCTTAGATGTTGCCAGGACGTAAAACTCCAACAACCAGCCACCTTGCTACCCCCTCTGCACACTCTGATGTATTGACGGGACTTAGTGGGAGAATCAGTAGAACTCAGGCTTCTCATGTGGAAGGTCAGGAGTTTAAATCTCAGCCCAGTCAAACCAATGACTCACACAATTTATTCTTGTTGTTACTTAGCCTGGCGCTCGGCATTACTAGGATAGGCCAGGGACTGGTTACCTCAGTATCAGGATAATGTGACTCAGTAGGAAGGAAATTGGGTCATGGTGGCAACGACCTTGCCTCCCAGTGAGGCAGCACTATAAAGTCGTTATGAGTGCGCACTGGCAGAAGTCGGTTCTAATCCTGATATGACCTTAGATGTTGCCAGGACATAAAACCCCAACAAACAAGCAAACAAAACAAAGCCCTCTGATGTCTGACACTAGAGAGTGTTGACTGTTTACCCACCCACACACTGCCTGTCCTAATTAGTAACCACGGAAACTCGCCCACCCGTTTACCTACCTCTGTGCAGACAGCAGGGCCCGCTACTACTCCATCAGTGCATCATGCACTGATGGCTAAAGAACAACCCTATATAAAAAGAGGAGAAAATGTCGGTATGTGAAATGAGAACATAAATTCTTAATCTAAAACATCTAAATATAGTCTTCACATACCTTGATATATTTACCCGCAACTTTTGAACTGATTAGTATATCAAGTCTAGGAGATAAATGAAGTTTGAAGTTTGAATTGATAGATCCCACTTATCCACATGACAGCCATTGGCAGAAAGTTGAGTGGTCCCTGGTTCATAATCCAATCTAGGTCAGGAAGCAGTCATTTTCATTAGCTGAGGTAGTCAGGTGGTACAAGCAGTTCATTCAAATATGGTGGATTTAATTCATATCCTTCAAACTGATTTTGTATTATTATGCCTCAATATTAAGATTATTATGTGATTTGAACACTTTGGAGAGTATATGTAGATGGAAAACATACAATCAGAGTGTAGCTATTGGATTTTAATCAACAGAAGGTAGGAATGACAAACTAAGACCATCAACAGTGAGACACATTTTCTCCAACTTTTACATAGGGTTGTAATTCACCTCTGGACAGAGTCAGAGGTGAATCTTTTATCTAGTGTGGCACGTACACTACGTCAGTTTTCAGGATGGATTAGGTGTGTTATTACCCCATCTTAGCAGGACCAGGAGATTGATTCGTGGCCTGCTGTGTCCGCACGTCGGTATCTTGGAAGACTGTCTTCTATCTTGGGGGTAAGACCTCTCATTGGAGGTCAGGTGGGAGGGTGTAGCCCAGAGAAAGGGAGAACCCCGTAGCCCCAGTCCTGTAGGGACCGGGTAACCAGATCAGGGTTGTTGGCGCCATGGCAACCGCGCCCTGACCAATCTGGTGGTATAAATATCCGTATATATATCTTCAACGGACAACTCTGCATTTAGACCCATGTTGTCCTGACAGTGAAATGAACACAACATGTATACTTGTCGCTACCTAGCATGCCACTCGGCATTACTAGGATAGGGCAAGGACTGGTAACTGAGTGGGAAATGGAGTCATGGTGCTGGTGACCTGGTCTCCCAGTGGGGCAGCACTATAAACTAGCCACGAGTACACACTGCCACAAGTCAGTACCCGTCCTGATATCACATCGGATGTTGTCAGAATGTCAAATCCAAACAAATAAACAAGCAAACACCCAGTGTGGTAGCACTGTAAAGTTGCCATCGGTGCACGATGTCACAAGTCGGTGTCTGTCCTGATATGACCTTACATGTTGCTAGGACGTAAGGCCCCAAGAAATTATTTTAAATCTCTCATGTCCATTAAACTACTGAAAGAGGACATCTGCTCCCCCCCCACCCCCCAAGATAAGTTGATTTTAAACTTTTACGAATTCACTTCTATTGCATTTGAAACCAATCGATAACCTCGCCAGTGAATGTCAATGTAAAAATGTGTGCCTCCACGGAATCATAAAAGACCATTCTGAGTTTCTGGGCAGACCATCTGGTGTCTCCCGGCATCCCCGGCCACTGAGCTCACAGGTGCCGGCAAACCGCATTAACTGGGGTTCGATGTAATAACTTGCATGTCCACCCATGTGAACATACATGCCAATTTATTACAGTTGTCAGCTTTGGTGACCACCTGACAATAAGGGTTCAAACGATCCCCTTCCTTCCTTCCTTCCTTCCTTCCTTCCTTCCTTCCTTCCTCCTTCCTTCCTTCCTTCCTTCCTTCCTTCCTTCCTTCCTTCCTTCCTTCCTTCCTTCCTTCCTTCCTTCCTTCCTTCCTTCATTCATTCATTCATTCATTCATTCATTCCTGCCTTCCTTCCTGCCTTCCTTCCTTCCTGCCTTCCTTCCTTCCTGCCTTCCTTGCTACTTACCTTCCTTCCTTGCTACTTGCCTTCCTTCCTTGCTACTTACCTCCATTCCTTCATTCCTTCCTTCGATCATTCATTCCCTTTTCCTCCATCCATCCATTTATTTATTTATTTATTTATTTATTTATTTAATTATTGATCTATTCCCGGCCACCGAGCTCACAGGTGCCGGCAAACCTCATTAACTGGGGTTCGGTGTAATAACTTCCTTCCTTCCTTCCTTCCTTCCTTCCTTCCTTCCTTCCTTCCTTCCTTCCTTCCTTCCTTCCTTCCTTCCTTCCTTCCTTCCTTCATTCCTTCCTTCTTGCCTTCCGTCCTGCCTTCCTGCCTTCCTGCCTGCCTTCCTGCCTTCCTTGCTACTTACCTTCCTTGTTACTTACCTTCCTTCCTTGGTACTTGCCTTCCTTCCTTGCTACTTACCTTCATTCCTTGCTACTTGCCTTCCTTCCTTGCTACTTCATTCCTTGCTACTTACCTTCATTCCTTCATTCCTTCCTTCGATCATTCCTTCCTGTTTCCTCCGTCCATCCATTTATTTATTTATTTATTTATTTATATATTTATTTGCCAATGTCATAGGAGGAATGAGAAATTTCCAATTTTCGACGGTTTCCGATCTCATCATATATATTACCATCTTTTGACACGCTAATTTTTAATTTAAAACATAATTTTAATAGAAAAACCCAGATTGAATCAATTCTACTCAATTTTTTAAACTCTGAATATGCGATTTTCTTCTGACAATGTGCAAAGTCAACATCAATCAATCAATCAATCAATTATATGCCTAGCATTGTCAAATATACCGAGAGTGAGATTTCTATTTTTGTTATTTTTGAAGGCATTTCTATTTTTGTTATTTTTGAAGGCAAGTCTCATCCATACATGGTCAGCATTACTGGACTTTAAAAGCTCTCTCACGCTCTCTGGTGAATGTGGTAAATGTGGTTGTCATGCACAAATTGAAAATAACCAGGGGGTTATTGATGAAATTAGCCCACTTTAAATTGTTTGGTTGTTTTTTTTTCAGATAAAATTGGCAGGTTATTTTCGACAAGTGGGTCAAATGACTTGAGGCAGTATAGAAAAGTGGATGACACGGGATGGGGATGTACTCATTAGAATTTGGTCCATAGTAGTAGTACATTGAGGCGGGTGCATGAAAAATAGATCTATTCCTTCCTTCTTCCTATATAGAGGAGAGTTTTGTTAGTATTTAACAATATAGATATAATACATTATGTTCCCTATTATTATCATGAATATCAATATTCTTATTATTAGTTATAACATTAGTTCAAGTATTATTTAGTTGGGTCTCATAATGTCTGATTGGTCCTTGGGAAAATAATACTTGCTTCATGTGAAAATTACCAGAATAATTGAAAATGCTATTTACAGCTTTGTTATTTCTATGCACTGTATGAACGTTGACTAAATGTCTTTATCTGTTTCTTTTAGGTGAGTCCCTTTCTGTCCTTTATGGTGGCACGGTAGGGTCATCAAATGTGCAACAGTGAAGCTAACCTAAATTTTCGCTCTCTGCAAGTATGTTTAAGTTGTGTACACTAATGAAAGCATTAGATTTGATCCTACATATCTATCTAACTTAGATAATGGTTAACTCATTAAATGTGCATACACTAATGAAAGCATTATATTTTATAAACTAAATCACTGACCTAGATTCGATCCTACATATCTATCTAACTTAGATAATGGTTAAAGTGCCTGTCACACTATGGCGGATTGAGCAATGGACAGAACCGGACAAAGAATATTCTAGTCCAATGTTATTCGGACTTGAAATGTATCGACTATGTAACGGACGTGTAATGGAAATGTAATGGATGGGAACAGACGGTAACGGATAATAACCACATAGGTCAGTCCTGTGTAATCCGTTACAAGTTTTGCGCATGCTCAAAACTTGTAACGGATCGGGCCGGATATCAACGGATATCAATGGATATGCAACGGACACAAACCGGACTTTGCCGGATATCAACTTTGTTCAGTTTCTTTCCGTTTCCCCAATCCGGTGATGTGTGACAGAGCCTTAACTCATTAAATGTGCATACACTAATGAAAGGATTATATTTTATCAACTACATCACTGACCTAGATTTGAACCTACACATCTAACTTAGATAATGGTCAACTCATTAAACTTGCGTACACTAATGAAAGCATTATATTTGATAAACTAAATCATTGACTAGATTTGATCCTCCATATCTATCTAACTTAGATAATGGTTAACTCATTATACATTTCATTGGGACTTTGACATAAGCACTCTGAAATAAGCACAACGTAAACCCTCATATGAACATAGTTTCTGCTATTATTTGGAATGTCTGGCTTCGAAAGTCACTGACGTGACCTAGCTAATACAGCAGTGGTGTATTCTATTTGTGTTCAACTGCTGCACACACTCCAATTAGTTTGTATTCTACCAATTCAACTATATTCAAAGTTGGCCACTTATCGCAAAGGTTCCTGCAAACTGAAGTAGGGTAAGTTTGGTGGGTATGTTGTGGGATTCTAACCCCCAGGGTTGAACCCTGGCCGAGTCAGACCGATGACATAATGATTTGATATTTGTCGCTAACTAGCCTGGTGTTTGGCATTGCTAGGATAGAGCATGGTGAAGTGGAATGAGGATGACCAATTGACATTTGCCCTGCTTAATCACCTAAACAAGAACAAATAAATAAATAAATAAATAAATAAATAAAAGGGGGAAAAGGGTGATGAAATGGAAGAGCGCCATCTTGTGGTGCCAGGTGTAGTTTGAAAGTGTCGGTTAATCAGGGTTGTACCAGAAGTATCCACTTACAACATTGTCAACATTGTATTATGCGAAAAATCTCATTTCCGGGATAACCAACGGCAATTAAGTTGTTGGGGGAAGGTTGGGGTTGGGGGGGAAGCAAGTCAGCGCCACCTGGTGAGTTGACGGGAAACTTGTAAATAATTCAAATATCTTCATCTTACTGGTCCATAGTCCGATGGGTTTGAGCAAAGACCGTATAATACTAAGATGGCTCACTCCCCATCTCTTCCATGGTAATGTAAATTTCGCAGTGTCACCTTGTGGTGGGTTTGATCAGCCCGGCTGTTGGTTGGTCTTTCACATGTAAACACATACAATTATATTATACATGAGATAGGTAAGTATGAATCCACTTCAATATGAAATTGCTATGAACAAATACACATCATCATCAGCATCATCATCATCATCATTGCCATCATCACAGATCTTTCACATTCATATATACATTTATACATATAATATAGCAACTGTTTAACCAAGTGAACAGCCGACGCACCAAGTGGTGGGTTTGGTCATTTTGATTACACAGTACAGGCTGAGTGAGCCGTCTTAGTATTATAGGGTCTTTGGTTTGAGTTTCAACCGCAGATCAATGTGAGTATATATACAAAATAAATATAGTAGGTTGACAATTATAATCTAATTTTGCTACTTTTGGTATGAGCTTTTATTTCAAAGTGGAAACTTGGGAGATATTTTTCTTAAAACATACAAAATAATGTTGGTGTGCACATAGAAATTTCAGACACCATAGGCTTCAGCAGTGGTAGGTTCATCGGACTACAGCTTTATGCCAGCCAGCTCCCTCAAGCAGGTAGCGAACAAAATGTTAATTTGTTGAACAATATAATTGGATAAACTGGAGTACGGTTCCATTTGAATATTCGCATGAAAGATTAATGACTACAGTGCATTAATACTTAATTAAAACAACTATTTCTTAAGCCTGAGCTTCATAGAATGTAGGTTATGATGAATGCAACATTTATGCCTCAACATTCTACGTTGTGTTAGATAATCATTGACAAATCAATTTGGGATGATGCCATTCTACAAACTACAGTCGTGGCTTGCCTAAGTTGCCGTAGTTTCCGAAGAGATTGATTTTTCTAATGCTCTATGGGTCGTTCACAGAAATTGTGTACCACATATTTGGCTTCCACGTTACATTGTTAATGATTAAACCTTCTTTTTGGGGAGTAGCAAATGAAATAGTTATCGTTGCCTCTGTCTTAAATATGTTAGCAATACTACATGTATTTAATCTATGTATCCAAAGTATGATATGATTTCGTGTTAAAGTGAAAATGTGCTAATTTGAATATCGACATCAAGCATCTACCCAAACTTTTTTTCAATTTTATTTCTTGTAAGACATAATTCTTTTTGCTTAACTGTAATAAATAAAATCTTGTTTTAATGTGTTGTGTGTTAAAATGATGTTATGGATGTGTGATAAAATGATGTTATGGACGGATGTTACACGGTTAATAAGTACAACTTGTAAACCTCCATATGAACATAGATTCTGCTATTATTTATAATGTTTTCCGCTATTATTTGTAATGTTTTCACTTTTGGTTTCCATGTCGCAAATTTGGTACAAAGTTTCTGAGAACGACCCATATTTCAATGCTTGGTCCTCGGGTCGTAAACTGACCGTGACACAGTGCCGCCACCTGGTGCAATCATTTAGTAGACGCCCCTACGGCTGATGTAGAGGCGCACCTGGCGGCAGTAGGGTGAGACAGATGGGTGTTTTCAAACTATGCTCTACATTAATATTCCAAAGGTAGTTACAATTATTATTGGAAACCCCAAAGGGTGTCTCCCGCAGACAATCTGTACAGCAGTGCCTGTATTCAGCTACCCCTGTGGTCAGCGGACCACTGCTGTGTGTGGACACATTGTTTTTTGTTTGTTTAAAGTTGCATAGTCCGATAGATTTGAGTTTCTCTCATTTTTCTGAGATAAATAGATTTGATTGATCATTAGTATCTACTTTACTACAGTTTGAAGTAACTTTTATTTTAAATGGATAACTCTTGAGATATTTGAAGTACAAGCATCTAAAATTAGTTTTGGCAAGCACACCAAAACTCTGACACCATAGGCTTCTGCAGTAACAGGTTCTATTAAATTCCCCTATGTGCAGAAAGAAATGCTCGATAAATGCACCAGTAGCTAAGGAAGATATGTAGAATATAATCTAGATAATTGTTTTGATTTTGAAAATTTGATACTTCACCGGACTGTGCAGCTTTAAAGAGCTCTCTGCAAGATGGTTTTGTTTCATTTGGCTGTCCCTCCTGTCACAGGACACCTGCTATGTCAGGGCAGCATTGTTTTGGATTCAATGTCCGTTGAATGACGGGCTGTACTGTACAACTTTAAGATCCGTTGAGACTATAGCTTAGTGGGTTTCTTTTGTTGGTAAATAGTTGTTATTCTTCAAAATAATACATTTGTCAACGCCGAGGCACTGGTATTCTGGCCATATCACTGTGAGTCATTTATCCCTTTAACAAAATCTTTTTAATGATGAATAAAATAGGAAATAGGAATGTGTTGAGTGATGAAAGATGTACTTTGGTAATTTTTGTTATTGATTGTGGTGTTTAGGGATGTCAGCCACACGATGGATTACTAATCAAATATGCAAATTGACAGTTTCATTGGTTGGGTTCTGGTGTTCTATTATATGTGGCAAATGCAGAAAGAGTTATTTAAATTGGGTATCAGTAAGGTTTTAGTGTTAGTTAGTAGGTAGGCAGTGGGCCGCACACAAGGGAGGCTCTCTATGCTGATGGAATTGGTGGAGCAGGGAAGGGAGCAGGGAGGGGTTGCCATATTTGGATCTCGGAGTCTGGTCGACATGGTGGTAAATCTGCTGTGGTCACTGCTAACAGGATTCGCAAGGGTCCTTGAAAACCCCAGAAAGTCCTAGAATTGGATAATTCAGGATTCCAGCCCTGGAAAGTCCTGGAATTTGTCTAAAGATCCTTGAAAATCCCGGAAAATGGAAAATCATGACTTTTCTTTTTTTTTAAGCCTATATTTACTGACGTTCCCAAAGTTTAATCATGGATAGTTTGTATTTATCATGATTCTTGACAAAATTGTTATCCTGCCTTTTTATTTTTATATTAAAATTAAACATATGTCCATTGCTATCTTTTATGCTTATTTACACTTCACATCTTACATCGTGAATCGACTATGAATACGGCCGTGTTTCAGGGCACTTCAATGTAATAAATATATTTAAAAACGTCCTAGAATTTTACACTGAAATGTCCTGGAAAGTCCTAGAATTTGGTATATCGACATGTGTATGAACTCTGTCTAAGGTCGAACATTTTTAGAGTATGGATTTTTATAAGCCGAACCATCACCAAATGGATATTACCGGTGTTTGACAAAAGTCGCATAGTATGAAGGCGGCTGGCTGGAACTGCTGGCTGGCAGTACCTGCGTGCTCAACACAGACTTGGCCATCTCTGCGCTAAATGGATAATGGTGGTTCAAGACCCCCCATTACTCTATAGGATTCCTATCAGAATTCTGGTTTCTGCGCTGACAGCCATCATATGCGCAGAGCAAAGGTGGAGGTTGGGGTTGGGCAGAGTAGGTGGCTGACGAGGTAGAATCAGATTGTTCCATTTCCTACTTGGTACTTGGTATTTGCGGTGTGCTAGCACACGGTAGAGCTGATTTATTGAAGTCATTGCATAAAGCGGATATAATGAGCCTGTCTCAAAAGGTGATAACTAAAAACAATTTTGTTCGGCGTAATGATTGACGCAAAATGGCACAGAAACGGTTACACTGAAAACACAAGGACATTTGCTTTAAATCAATATGTATTCTATTGGGATTATGAAACACAGTGTAAAAAACAAATCAGTTTATCCTGAGCAAATACATAAGCAGATGGTATGTTGATCGTTACAACAGACAAAGTTGTATGCCATATTAATTGGCTACATGTATTAAGTTGATCATTATAATCTACCATGATTTAGTTTGAAATAACTTTTATAATAAATAAATACCAGACTTTTAGAGATATTTGAAGTGAATATTTGCAAAAGTACTTTCGGTTGGAATGTGGGGGGTATGGGGGGGGCGGGGCGTTTTAGCTGATTCTCCGAGTTAACCGATGGTAGGGCTTAATATTGTGTACATATACCACATTGGAAATATATACACTATGCGCAGTACAAGAACACACCGAAAATACCAGACATATAACTATATAAGACATATAAATATATATTTGATAAAAAAAATAACTCATATTTTGCGTTGTTTATCCGGTATCTGGCTTAGTAGAGTAATTTTAACGAGTGTATATATTCTCAAGAGAATCTTTTTTCATGTGACCTTTTCATTGTGACCTTGTGACCTTTCTCAAGGTAGCATTCATGATTAATGTTGGCATTACTTACATGACCCCCACCTTCAAGGCGCGTGCGTGCGTGCGTGCGTGCGTGCGTACGTGCGTACGTGCGTGCGTACGTACGTACGTACGTATGTATGTCGCTACAACGCATAAGGGCTGGTCGCCCACCATTTGTTGCAATGTAAGTTGACTTATTTCAGTAAGCCAGCTATCCGTTGGCAGCGTAAGTTGCACCATTTACACATACCACCTATAAGTGGAACCAGCTGTACCGATATCAGCGATTCTTTTCCTACCAGCTCTACCAATTCCCATTATCCCTTTCCTGAAATATATATCTTCATGAATGTTAAAAGGAACAGGTAATTGTTTGTTATCTTGTTTTATATGATCTATAATGAATGATGGTAGTATAAACAATGGACACATTCACCCTCTGAGTTATATGCCATCTTTCCCAGATACTGGTACCTTCCTAATATATACATTGTTAGTTCCTGCTTCTCCCACATGGGGCCACCTTCAAGTGGTCAACTGCCATCTACTACCGCCAATGTTGGCCGGATTCTTAAGTGGGTTGCAGTCGGTTATTTGGCAGGAAACGACTCCAGGTGGCGCTACTGCTGGTGGCTACCGGAACAGGACAGTAGGGTAATATAATAAAATATCTGAACACCTTTATTTATAATCATATAATAAATTATATAGCACATATACTTATATAGAATGAACCCTTCTGCGATATATTTATAATGGTCCTATCTGCAGTATGTCACTTCAACCCCCCCACCCCCCTTTAGGTTTGTTACCATTCAAACTCATACTATTAGATTATCATCCGCTAATTTCTCCCTTTAGTCTGTAACCTGTCAAATCCCACCTTTGGTCTGTCACCCACCAACTCCTACAGGTCAGTCACCCAAAAGCTCCTACAAGCCTGTCACCCAAAAGCTCCTGCCATCATGTCATCACCCAACAGCTACCATCATTTCACCCAATCAACTCCTTCTTTATATAGCCTAGCAGCCACCAATTCATCCGGTTAGCCTGTTACTTCAAGTCCTACCTTTAGCTGATCACCCACTTATACCTACCAGTCATCCTGTTACCCACCAAGTCCTACCTTTAGCTGATCACCCACCAAGTTTTACCAGTCAGCCTGTCACCCATCAAGTCCCACCACTAGCCTGTTACCGACCAAGTTCCCCCCCCCCCCCCCCCCAGCCATCCTGTCATCCACTTACCAGTCACCGACCTACCAGCCTGGCACCCTCCTACCAGTCATCCTGTCAACCACCTACCAGTCATCCTGTCAACCACCTACCAGTCATTCTGTCAACCACATACCGACCAACCTGTCACCCACATACCGACCAGCCTGTCGTCCACATACCGACCAGCCTGTCACCCAGCAAGTCCCACCACCCAGCCTATCACCCCCTATCAGTCATCCTGTTCCCCACCTACCAGTCATCCTGTCACCCACCTACCAGTTATCCTGTCACCCACCTACCAGTCATCCTGTCACCCACCTACCAGTCATCCTGTCACCCACCTACCAGTCATCCTGTCACCCACCACCCACCTACTAGTCATCCTCTCACCCACCTACCAGTCATCCTGTCACCCACCTACCAGTCATCCTGTCACCCACCTACCAGTCATCCTGTCACCCACCAAGTCCTCAGCCCTGTCCAACACGCAGCTCGGGTCGCCAGCCGGGTGTAATTGGGTGGGCGGCGGGCCCTTGTCAGTAATGAGTCTCATGCTGTCTGGGTGGTCCGGGGGGGTCGTGTCAAAGGCACAGCCATTGGCAAGTAATCAGACGGGAATCTGGGCAGCACAGGATGCAGCCAGCATGGATGGGTGTGTGAGTGTGTGCGGGTGGGTGTGGGTGTGGGTGGTGCTGGCAATGCCTCGAGATGGAGAGGGAGTGCTGCACGGGAGGGGGGCGTGGCGGGGTGGCGGAAGGGCGTGGTTGAATTATAGAGGATTTGAGTCCAGAGGAGGTTGGGGCTTCAGCGGTGGAAATGAGTCGGCGAAATGAGGGCTCGATCGGAGATGAAATGGGTGCTGACGCCGGCGACTGATGGGGGGAGGCCTGGTGAAGGCAGCACATGGTAGTCAGGCAGGGATAGGGGGTCCGGCTTGGGAATGTCAGATGTGTATTATACAGGAATCATATGAGAGTGTATGGTGCGAATGTGAAGGGTATCCTGCTGAGACACTGGGACGTGTGGGATATTCATTCGCCAAGTTTACCCGAGTATGAGGTTGTATGCAAGTTTTTCTTGTTTCATGATTTCAATTTGATGCGGTGTTTATCATGGATAAAATAGCAATCTCTTGGAAATAATTCTTGTATTATTTATTGACAAAATTGTTTAATTTTTGGATTATTTATCCAATTCTAATTCTTTCTCTTTTTAAGAGCATGGAAGTACTTACTGTCTGGTAGGAAATCATCATGAAGTGCACATTTTTGCAAGCATTGACCGACCCTGTACAAAGGTGGCAAACCATAATTCTTTTTCTGATGAAATTATTTAATCTTCGGAAAAAAAAGTGTTTAATTTAATGACACATCTAGAGCACATTGATTTTTTTATCATCGGCTATTGGACATCAAACATATGGTCATTCTGACATATTTCTATGGAGGAAACTCGCTGCGGCCACATAGGCTACTCTGTCGATAAGCAGCAAGGGTTCTTTTATACGCACTTTCCCACAGACAGGACAGCACATACCACATCCTTTGATGAATCAGTTGTGGACCACTGGTTGGAATGGAAAATAGCCCAAACTGCAAATGGGTCCACTGCGCAGGGAATCTTTGGAAATAAACCCTTTCAGAACATCATAGATACCTGATGACGGAGAGTTCCTTGCTTCAATGAAAATTAACATCTTTATTAGAGAGTAAAAGGGATACTTTCTTATATAAAATCATCATCTAAAGTAATAAGTTCGGACACCCCGAAGTGATCTTGTATAGGATAGCATGTGAGTGAGGGCTATTGTATATCATTGTCCTGGTGGTGATACAAACAAAGTGAGCATTGCTCTTAGAACAGTAACATTTCTTTCCCTTTTAGGATAATATCCTAACCATTTTCCCACCTAGGGTCCCTGATGCAATCCCCCTATCCACGCCTACTTGTCTCTGTGGTTCCTTCCCTGAGAGGTCAGTGCAGACCACAACCAAAGGAACATCATACTTACAGCGGGTCTGGAACCCACACTTCTGCCATTCCGGTGCTAGCGTCATAACCATTAGCCTATTTACCGCCCCACCCCCGCTCCAATGCAGTGAACCTACTCACGCCTACCTGTCTGTAGGGTTCCTTGCCTTTCAGGGCTGATATGCATGGAGCAGTGCTACCACCGGTTATCGGCGGCGTCGAGAACTATGTCACGCTGTATGCCTGGGCACTTAAATGGTTTGTGTTAGCTAAGCGTGAAGTTATTTATAGATTTGGGAAATCCCTCGATTTGACAATATTAATATCACCGCCAATGCGGCGGCAGCATTAATATCGCTTCGTTTTTAGGGTTAATTTGATGAAATTTCACTTATTGCGTATTTAATTCTGTTAAATATGACAGCATTGAATAGATTTGGGCCTAATATATTGCCGCCGATGCGGCGACGGCGACGACAGTATGGATAGCGACGTCGGCGATTTGTTTACTTTACATTCGTCGATTCGACAATATTAATATCACTGCCAAATCGGCGGCAGCATTAATATTGCTTCGTTTTTAGGGTTAATTTGATGAAATTTCAGTTATTGCAAATTTAATTCTGTTAAATATGATAGCATTGAATAGATTTGGGCTCCATCCTGACACTAACCTAACACTAACACCGCTGTAAACCTGCTATGGGGTGGGGGTAGAATCTCCAAATTTAAACTCGCGGTGTTAGGCCTAACACTGCTCCATGCATAGCGACTTTTCGGCACTAAACCAGAAATCCCGCACTAACCGCGGTTTGGCTCGCTAACAACGGTCCAACCATACGGGCCCAGGTCAGTGCAGACTACTACACTATTGTCGTGGTGGTATTGCAAACATAAGGCACATCATACATAGAGCGGCACTCAAACCCACACTTCTGCCATTCCAGTGCTGGCGTCCTAGTCATTAGCCTATCTCGCCTCTCCGACGCAGTGAACTTAACCACGCCTACCTGTCTATGTGGCTCCTTGCCTGAGAGGTCAATGCAGGCTACTACTATTTTAGCGATGTTATATATACTAGTTTGGCGAGCACCTTGTAATATGACAAAGGGAGTAGTAACACTTCCTGGATTCTTGGAACGGGTGGGATGGGGGGAAAATGGGTCGAAGTCAAATGGAGTGCATTGTGTGGCAGACTAGTGTGAGGCGGTGAGTTGGGGAGGGGGGATGGGTGTGTGTGGGGGGGGGAGGGGTTTAAAGCTGTACTGTGCGAGGCGTGGCGGGGTGGGGGGGCGGCACCAACAATTTGTTGAAAAGGGATTAAAGATTAAAGGTGCATAATCCGATGAAAGCATTACATTTACGAAACCGAAGCACTTGTCTAGATTTGATCCTACACACCCAAGTTAGATAATGGTGCACTTATCAAACGTGTATTGCTGCATAGAAGGAATGTCAAGTCGATTTAATAGAACATAGATACTGGTGCACTTATCAAACGTGTATTGCTGCATAGAAGGAATGTCAAGTCGATTTAATAGAACATAGATACTGGTGCACTTATTAAATGTGTATTGCTGCATAGAAGGAATGTCAAGTCGATTTAATAGAACATAGATACTGGTGCACTTATCAAACGTGTATTGCTGCATAGAAGGATTGTCAAGTCGATTTAAAAGAACATAGATACTGGTGCACTTATCAAACGTGTATTGCTGCATAGAAGGAATGTCAAGTCGATTTAATAGAACATAGATACTGGTGCACTTATCAAACGTGTATTGCTGCATAGAAGGAATGTCAAGTCGATTTAATAGAACATAAATGCTGGTGCACTTATCAAACGTGTATTGCTGCATAGAAGGAATGTCAAGTCGATTTAATAGAACATAGATACTGATGCACTTATCAAACGTGTATTGCTGCATAGAAGGAATGTCAAGTCGATTAATAGAACATAGATACTGGTGCACTTATCAAACGCGTATTGCTGCATAGAAGGAATGTCAAGTCGATTTAATAGAACATAGATACTGGTGCACTTATAAAACGTGTATTGCTGCATAGAAGGAATGTCAAGTCGATTTAATAGAAGATAGATACTGGTGCACTTATCAAACGTGTTTTGCTGCATAGAAGGAATGTCAAGTCGATTTAATAGAACATAGATACTGGTGCACTTATCAAACATGTATTGCTGCATAGAAGGAATGTCAAGTCGATTTAATAGAACATAGATAATGGTGCACTTATCAAATGTGTATTGCTGCATAGAAGGAATGTCAAGTCGATTTAATTGAACATATATACTGGTGCACTTATCAAACGCGTATTGCTGCATAGAAGGATTGTCAAGTCGATTTAATAGAACTTAGATACTGGTGCACTTATCAAACGTGTATTGCTGCATAGAAGGAATGTCAAGTCGATTTAATTGAACATAGATACTGGTGCACTTATCAAATGCGTATTGCTGCATAGAAGGATTGTCAAGTCGATTTAATAGAACTTAGATACTGGTGCACTTATTAAATGTGTATTGCTGCATAGAAGGAATGTCAAGTCGATTTAATAGAACATAGATACTGGTGCACTTATTAAACAAGTATTGCTGCATAGAAGGAATGTCAAGTCGATTTAATAGAACTGGTGCACTTAATAAACACATACTGCTGCATAGAAGGAATGTCAAGTCGATTTAATAGAACATAGACACTGGTGCACTTATTAAACGCGTATTGCTGCATAGAAGGAATGTCAAGTCGATTTAATATAACTGGTGCACTTATTAAACGCGTATTGCTGCATAGAAGGAATGTCAAGTCGATTTAATAGAACATAGATACTGGTACACTTATTAAACGTGTATTGCTGCATAGAAGGAATGTCAAGTCGATTTAATAGATCACCGCAGCGAATCATGAATCAAAAAGTTTGTTTTATTTAGCAATGCCTCTAGAGCACATTGATTTTTATCATTGGCTATTGGACATCAAACATTATGGTCATTCTGACATATTTCTTTGGAGGCAACCTGCTCCCGTCATATAGGCTACTTTTTCCGAGAGGCAGCAAGGGGTCTTTATGTGCACTTTCCCATAGACAGGACAGCACATACCATAGCCTTTGATGAACCAGTAGTGGACCACTGGTTGAATCATGAATCATGCAACCCCATCATGTCCTGCATTTTGGTGTGCATGCAAAATTTACTCTGCAATGTTTTAATTTCAAATATCTCCAGAGTTAGCCTCTTTTTCTGTGTGTTCGGTTACTGCAAATTTAAGGCTGCGTAGTGCTATGAACGTATCAAATTGTCTAAACCAAAACATCTGTTTAGATTTGATCCTACACGTCTAACTTAGATACTGGTGCACTTATTAAGTATTTGTTGCTGCATAGAAGGGACTACAAAGTCAATTTAATAGCAGCTGTTCCTGCTGAACCATACAGTGTCAAAGGTTTTACGTGCATGCCAAAATTAACTGTGCATTTTTGCATATCAAGTATCTCCAAAGTTGACCATTCAAAATAAGTTACTTCAAACTGATTTGTTTGTTTGTTTAACGACCCCCTCACCCCCCAGCACAAAAGGTGGATATCGGCTATTGGGGGTAAAGGTGGCATTCCTTACACGCGTAACGCGTTATGCGTTATGCGAATGCCATCATTCCTTACACACGTTATGCGTAATGTGTTATGCGGCACACGACTGGCTATATTTAAAAAATAAAAATAAACAATTATTCTCCATACTGCTCTGTATATGACCAAATAGTGCATGTATATCTATGTAACTTTTTGTACGTCACAGGGGGGTTCCTACCTTTATTATAACCAAATTATAGATAAGTATTCATATTTCTGTGCATATGGTAGCATTTTTAGCTTTCCCCTAACCGTATGTCTCCCGGGTGCCCAGCTCACCATGTGTTTGCAATCAGCACCCCTGTGTGTGACTGTTCCGTAATGCTCAGTCGCCTCTCCTAGTGTTAAACTAATGGACACATCAGACTCAGGTTTCTATTCACACCCAGCTTGACGCATTACGCACCTATCGCTACATGGACCAATCGGGATAATGCATTTGCATTTGCATTTGCATTTGCATTTGCATTTGCATTTGCATTCGCATTCGCATTCACATTCACATTCGCATTACGCGTGTAAGGAATGTAGCTCATAGGTTTCAAGGCGTTTTGATTTTTTGTCGCATTCGCATTCGCATTACGCATTACGCGTGTAAGGAATGCGACCTTTAGGCAAATTGTAAAGATCAACCAAATATATTTATCTTTTTAAAAAAAAAAGAGACAAACTCAAAACCACCAGACTGCAACTTTAAGTAAAGATATATTCTTATATTTAACATATTATATATAATATATATAATATATATATATAATATATATTTATATATATATTATATATATATATATATATATTTTACCTCGGTAAACAGCCTCAGGCTAGCCTCAGGCTAGGGAGAGGTAAGCACGTCCGGTACCAGCAATTAGCATATACAACTCACGACTGGATAACGTGTCGTTGGGTTGCTCCGGCAAAATTAGTCTACATACAAGCAAATACGCAGTAAGTATAATAAAAACTGTGGTTAGCTTAATTATGATGCATTAGAGCATCAATATGGAAAGTTTAGACTTTCGTTGGTCCAATTTGGACGAGTTATTTGGTTATAAACAACCAAGGATAGAACACTCGAGTGGGTTTCGCGAAGGAACCAAACCGGTCATTAGCGGTTATGTCAACACCCGGGTCACCGTGTGACTATGGGTAGAGATGTGGGTTTCGCCCTATCTCATGTGGAAATTCTCTCGTACTCTAATAGAGAGTAATGTTGGAGATGCTCCTGGGTTTCTTTTATAGACTCCCCTAGACAAACTTTTTCAGGCGTTTCTCCGAGTTTCGTAGCATTTTCTCCAACTTGTTGACGTAGTAGTCACAGGTGGGAGAAGTGTGCGGAACAGAGGGATGGGCGGGCCGATACACTGGTCCCGACCCCGCGTAAGGTTTGGGCTTGACCCACAACCCACGCACAAATTTAGCTTATTACGCCTGTGTTATAACGGTATAAACACGTTCTTTAACACCAATAGATGTCCAAATGAGTTTGAAACAACCATATTGTGACATATATATATACCGGGACTGATCAAAAATGTTTGTTTCAGTTCCCGATGGCCACGAAGCGGAGTAAGCGCGGTGCAGCAGCAGCCGAGGGGCGTGTTCCGAGTGGAGTGGACGAGGAGTACGACTCCTCACCTGTGTTGTCGGCAGGGCCGTCGACACAGCCCCGGCGCATATCCTCTCCGACCCGGACGAGGACGCAGTGCCTGATGTGCCTGCGCCTCCAGATTGGGAGGCTCGCTTTGCAAGATTGGAAAGCCACATCTTGACTGCCAAATCGCCTGTGTCTCGGAAGCGGCGTAGGCCGAGTGTCCAAGAGGATTCATTTGAGGATTTCTTGGACACAGACTCGGCGGTGGAGCTTAAGGCTCCTCCTCCTCCTTCTCCTAAACGGAGGAAGAAGAAGAAACAGGTGATTTCTTCGGGTGATGAATTCACCAAGGAGCGGGCAGAGTCTGGTTTGCGCAAAAAGCGGAAGACTAAGTCCAAAAAGAAGAAGAGGAAGAGGAAATATTCTTCTTCTGAGTCGTCCACTGAGTCTACTTCTACGGAATCAGACTCAGACACCGTATATGAAGGGGTCTATGCGGACATTGGCACTAAAGTGGCTAAGAAGGTGGAGAAGCCAAAGGCTAAGCGGGTTAAAACCACTACGCTTATGCGCGAGACCGTGAATGGTCATTTTCGCACGTTCAAACCGGCGGAGGTTATCTCCAAGTTAGGAGATGAGTTAACAGGCATAAAGGGTGTTCCCAACTCCATCATTAAAGAGATGGATCGGGATGTCAATATGACGGATGACCGTAAGAAGTTTGAGGATGTGTTGCACACAGTGCATAAGGCAGTGTTGGCTACCCTAACAGCTATTGTTCCTGTGGCTAATAGGATGCAGAGTGAAAATAAGTTCTCGTCTTTGGCTAAGACAATGGACAAAGGCATTGCAGTACTAGCGGCGGCAGGTAATTACCTGTCGTTTCGAAGATATGAAAATGTCTTCAAGTCAGTTTGCACAGATGCTGGCAAAGAAGTGGCTCGCTCTAAGAAGGTTACCGATAATGAGGGGAAGGAGTTTACGCTCTATCTTGCTCCAGAGCCGATTAAAGGGAAACCTTTAGATAATACCAAGATGTTTGGCGGTCAACTACAATACCTCTATAAAGAGGTAGAGACTGCAGCCAAGAGTGGCAAAAACATGGATGGCAAGAAGAAACAGGAAGTTCCTCGTTTCAAAAAGTCACGAGGGGACAAAAAGTCACGAGGGGATTTTCGTCCACGACGGTTCACCAGAGGAACCAGACCGAGTTCAAACTTCGGTCAAGGGTTTCGGGGCCGGGGCGCTCGCCCAGGCTGGACCGACAACACCGCACGGCCAATAGGCCGAGGGTTCAACTCGTCGAGACCTTTCCCCAGGGGCGGGTCCAAGTAGAGGTCCAAACACAAACTTTACAAGTCCCTGCAGCCTCTAAAAACACACAAACTGTAAGCAACTTTGTGGCTGGTAATATTAGTAATCATATTTCTGAGTGGCACAAAATTACTAGTGACCAAGAAATTATAGAAATAGTTAGGGGTGTTCAAATTCCTTTTACACAAATTCCTGTACAAAGTATAATACCTTTTCCATATAACATTCAACCAGTTGAACGAGACGCACTAACTAAACAGGTACATAAATTCTTTGAGAAAGGAATTATACAAAAAGTGACACACTGTTCAGGACAGTTTATTTCAAACATTTTCTCGAGACCGAAGCCTAATGGTGATGTTCGAATGATCCTGGATTTAACAATCCTTAATAAAAGGGTGGAATATCGACATTTTAAAATGTTCTCTCTAGATACGGCACGGGATCTGATTACACCAGATGCGTGGATGGCTAGTGTTGATTTACAGGATGCATATTATACGCTTCCCATAATGGAACAATACCGAAAATTTCTTCGATTTATTTGGGATAACCAACTCTATGAGTTTACCTGTATGCCGAATGGCTTAGCTTGTGCGCCACGTTTATTTACTAAATTGCTTAAACCTGTTTTCTCGGTAATGGCGAGGAAGGGTCATATAATGTTTCCATACATAGATGATTCTTTTATTATAGCATCAACACAAATTGGTTGTGTGAATGCAGTTTTGGATTTATGTGCATTACTCACTAAATTGGGGTTTTATGTACATCAACAAAAGTCAGTGTTTAAACCAACAAAACAACTCAAATGTTTAGGGTTTATTCTGGATACACAGTCCCTTACAGTGTCGATAACAGAACAAAAACTAATTAAGTTTATGACTACAGCGACTCAGCTTATTAAGTTATCAAAGCCAAAAATTAGACAGGTTGCTGTTCTTATTGGCATAATGACCTCATATGCACCTGCGGTGTTATATGGGAAGGCCCATATTAAGTCGCTAGAAATAGATAAAAATTTAGCGTTAACACGAACTAAAGGCAATTTTGAGCGAAAGATGTTTATTTCGCAAGAAGGGTTACAGGATATTGGATGGTGGATGCAACATATAGCAAGTTCACCAAATCCAATCCGCATGGCGGAACCTAATACAGTAATTACTACTGATGCTTCGTTAGAAGGTTGGGGAGCTCATCGAGATGGGGTCACAACAGGAGGTAGATGGCTTGATGATGAAAAATCAGACTATATTAATGCACTAGAATTGCGTGCTATTTATCTGGGCTTACGTAGTTTAGTAAAGATAAATAAATCACAGGTTAGAATACTAACTGATAATACTACTGCCATGGCATATATTCGTAACATGGGTGGAACCAAATCAAAGTCTTGCAATCAGTTATCTAAACTGATTTGGAACTGGGCACAGGCTCAACAAGTCTGGCTGACTGTAGCGCATATTCCAGGGTCACAAAATACACTTGCAGATTATAAAAGTAGAAATTTCCATGACCATTTAGAGTGGTCTCTCTCTACACATTTGTTTAACTTCGTTTGTGAAAAATGGGGTACACCTGAAGTTGACTTATTTGCATCACGAAATAATAACAAGTTACCCTGTTATGTTTCTTGGCATCCTGAACCGGATGCTTGGAAAGTAGATGCGTTTGCTATTACCTGGGAAAATAATTATTTTTATATTTTCCCACCATTTAGCATTATCAGCCGAGTAGTGAGAAAAATCGGCTTGGAAGGGACACATGCGATACTGGTGGTGCCCGATTGGGACACGCAACCTTGGCTGCCAGCAGTTTCACAACTGGCAAAAGATCGTATACGATTCCCAAGAAAACTCGGGAATCTGACGCACCACGGACCGCTAGTGGTTCACGGCGACGTGTCAACGACGCCCCTATTGGCATTCCTTTTCTAAGGAAGCAGCTACAGCAATTTGGATTGGACAGAATTACTGAGGATAGGATAGTATCGGATGCCTGGAGGCCAGGAACTGTCAAAATGTATACAACCTATTTAAAGAAATGGGGTGTACATTGTTTGTTAATGAAAGTTAAGCCAACAAATCCAAAGATTTCACAAGTAGCTCGGTTTCTTCGTTCTCTAGAGGATGAAGGACTTTCCTTTGGATCGATTAATGCGGCGAGGTGTGCGTTATCAATTATATTACCTAGAATTGATGGCGAAACAGTTGGAAAACATCATGTTATTTGTTATTTACTTCGTTCAATTTATCAAAGGAATCCTCCAAAACCAAAGTATAGTCGGTTTTGGGATGTTTCTATAGTATTTAAGTTGTTTCAGGCTTGGCCTCACAACTCGTGGTTAGATATAAAACAGTTAGGTTTTAAGGTCGCGGTCCTGTTATTGTTAGTAACCGGACACAGAGGACAGACGATTGTTGCTTTATCCTTAACTGGATTAGAAATAGACAAGCAACAAGCTACGTTTGATTTAGAAAAATTGCTTAAATCGAACACGTTAGGTGACCCTTTATCAACGGTTCACTTAGACTGTTTTCCGAATGATCGGAAATTATGTGTTGTGTCGGCCATACGGGCTTATATATACAAGACAAAGGATTTACGTGCATCACAACAACTATTAGTGAGCTTTATAAAGCCACATAAGGCGATTTCACGAGACACACTTGCCAGATGGACAATTACGGTGTTGAAATTGGCTGGAGTGGATACGAGTAAATACTCTTCCCACTCAACTAGAGGAGCCATGGTCTCCAAGGCACGGGTGCTTGGTATTTCTGTGAAAAGAATACTAGCGCATGCAGGCTGGAAGACGGCTAAGTCGTTTGCAAAACATTATAATAAACGACTAGAAAAGCCTACCGGCGTTGCAAAGCGTCTTCTCGCCAACTAACAAGAATAGGTGAGAACAAAAATTTAGAATGTTATAATAATAAGAAAGAATGATATTAAGGATAAAAATGAATTATGTAAAGGTCTCCCTAGCCTGAGGCTAGCCTGAGGCTGTTTACCGAGGTAAAATAGTATAGTTATACGAGTCTTACCTTGGTACAGATGATGGATAACTGTTGTTTTACCGAGGTATAAGCCTCGGATAGATGTGGGCTAGGGCCCTCCCGCCACACCCTGCCACATCTATTCCGTTGGTGTACCTTTTCGGTAAAGTAATAGTATCCATTGTTTGAAAGTCATTTTTATCCTCAATAAGTAGGTTAAGATTGCTGGTACCGGACGTGCTTACCTCTCCCTAGCCCACATCTATCCGAGGCTTATACCTCGGTAAAACAACAGTTATCCATCATCTGTACCAAGGTAAGACTCGTATAACTATACTATATATTATATATGAGTCAGCCTCACGAAAACGGGCCAATCGGTGGTCAAGTGAAGATGTCGGCGTCGCAATTCTTAAAAGTGTAGTGCATTTCTATGTTTCATATTAAATTAGCCTAGAAACAAATCAGGTTGTTTTATTTTCTCGACCTTTACATTCAGGATAAATTTAAAGACTTTCCAACACCTCTGTCAATGCTAAATTATAATTATACCGATCAACGCCGACATCCAATGATCGACGCCGACAACTTTAACAGATGTCGGCGTCGCAATTCTTAAAGTCTCGTGCATTTCTTTGTTTTATATTATATTATCCTAGAAACAAATCAGGTTTTTGTATTTTCTTGACCTTTACATTCAGGATAAATTTAAAGACTTTCCAACACCTATGTCAATGCTAAATTATAATTATACCGATCGACGCCGACATCCATGCTCGACGCCGACAACTTCCACCAATTGGCCTCTTTTCGTGATCCTGACCCATATATATATTTTTTTTAATGACAGATTTAAAAAAAAATGTATCAGGTTATGAAACTTTAAGTGGCAAAAGGGTTATCAACTTTGAATGTGGTTAGATGAGCATTGGACTGAAAATGGTCTGGGTGCGTCTAGGGATAATTAGATGGGTGGGGGGTGGGGGGATTGGGTGTGGAAGAGTGAAGGAGTGCTTTGGGATCGGGGAAGCGGAGTATGGGGGGTGGTTATGGGAGGATGTGGGGAGTGATGATGTGGGATGGGGGGATTATGTGGGGAGAGGGGGATGGAGAGGGTGGGGGGGGGGGCGCGTCGCAGTGGTAACGGTGGTAACGGTGGTAATCGGGTGTCGGATCCATACCTCAGTGATTGATATAGGTCCGGGTGGGCGGCGGGTAACGAAATTGGCGTCGTCAGTACTGCAGGTAGGGAGATGTGGAGCTGGTTAGAAGAGCTGAGGTGGGCGGGGGTGGAGTGGGTGGGGGTGGTGGAGTGGGTGGGGGGGGGCGCTGAGGAGATTCTACACTGAAGACGATAGATTTCACGTTGTGAGCCCGGAGTCGACAGGCTGGTTAGTGTGAGCAACTTCTGTAGCCGGAATAACTGTAGACGTTGTGTAGAGAGCATATATATGTCAATCTGTGTAGACTGGGCCAGTATACTACTCCACCCTACACCTTTTCGTGGAGTTGGTTGGTTGCTGGAATTTTACGCCCTGGCAATATCTAAGGTCATATCAGGAAGGGTACCGACTTGTGACAGTGCGCACTCATGGTTACTTTATAGTGCTGCCACACTGGGAAATCAGGCCGTCGGCACCATGACCCAATATTTAACTCAATCACATTATCCTGACACTGAGCTAACCAGTCCTTGCCCTATCCTATCAATGCCGAGTGCCAGGCTAGGAAGCGACAATTTGATAAATTATTGGTTTGAGTCAATCGGGAACCAAACTCCAAACCTTCCGCACGCGAGGCCCGCGCTCTACTGATTCGACCACTGCGCCCGGTTTTTCGTGTTGTAGACATGTATAGAGAGGGCCGAGAGCTATTGAAAACAAATGGAAATCTGTGTAGTTCATATGGACAGTCAGTCGTGAGATCTATTTAGATATGGGTCTAGAGGCAGGAAGAGAGCTCTGTTGGGAATGTGTGTAGAGGGTATTGAGATCTGTATAGAAACAGAGTGGCGGGAATAAGCTATACTCACTTTTCTCAGTTAATATGACCTTCACTGCCGATACGGCGTGAAATCGTCATCAATCAATCTGTATGGAATAGCCAAAGATCTGTGTCCAGTCGACTGACATTTGGGTAGAGTCAGCTGAGGCGTCAGTCACACTACGGCTATTGTCCGCTTGCGACCACTTTGCGACCAAAAGCGGGCGACCTCCTTGTGACCTTGCGACCAAAGCAAAAAATCAAAAAAAAAACAATGGTTGCCGACCGGTCACCAACCAGTCATCGACCGGTCGCAAGTGCTGAATATAGTTTTGGTCGCAAGGAGGTTTTTAGTGCAGCAGTTGTAACCTCCTTGCAATCAAAGTGGTCCAAAATGGTCGACGATAGGTCAGCGACCACTTAGCAACCACTCGCAAGGTTGTCACAAGGTGGTCACAAATTGGTCGCAAGCGTAGTGTGACTTGGGGGTGAGATTGAATGTAGAGCTGACTGAAATCTAGATCAGAGCAGTTCCAAGATCTGAGTAGATCTGGCCGAGGTCGAAATGGAGAGCTCTCTACATGCGTAGATTGTGTAAAGTGAGCAGATATTTGTGTAGAGATATCTGTATGGAGTGAACAGAGATTAGTGGAGGCTGAGAAACGACGTATATCGAGTAGAGTGATCTGTATAGATCTGTACATGTATGTATAGATTGTGCATCTAAGTTGAAAACGTGGAAATCTGTAGATATCATTTCGCCCTTAGCCCTCCCCCGAACCCCCGAAGAAAACAATCCGAAATTTAGTTATCATCTAGAGATATTACACATGATGGTTTTTGAAGGTAGAAATTAGACATAATTGAAGGTATATGATAGATTTTTAAGTCTGTAATTTTTCAAATTGGCTATGTAAAGTTCTCGTATGTATGTTCTTGGATTTCTTTTAAACCACATCCCTCCTGATGACCAAACTCGGTAGGATTCTTGCCATAATTTCTTTCTAATGTAGATTGCAGTGAAATTATTCTAGCAAATATTTTACATTGGATAAAATACCACTTTGTGTATATGTATTTACCAGTTCCCCCGACTACTGTCGTCTTTAAAGGGGCTGTCACATTACGACGCATCGCGCCAACATACACCGACGTATGTGATTTTTGGCTGCTACGTCGGGATACGTCATTATGCGTTACACATGCATTAGGTGCTCGTTGGTATACGTCAATATACGTCAACGTTTGTTGAGATACGGCATCGCGCGTCAGGGGGATCGGAAAAGTTGTGCACATGCACAAAACTTTTGACATGCGACAACGTGTGGATTGTACGTTGGCCGTACGTTATGTATACGTTAGGCCTACGTCGATGTACGTTAGACGTATGCTAGACAAACGTTCACTGCATTGCACTATGTTGACCTACGTTAAAGGCAGTAGGAACATACAGTCCGCATACTGATAACGTACATCTTGCGTTTCTCAAGTTGTCTTGACGTATGTAACATATGAGGCGTAGTTCTGGCGATCGAATAACATATATAATGTTCACCTGCATTCTGTGAATGTACCATGAGCGTTATTTGAGCGTTTTTTCACCCGAAAGCACGTTAGCCATACATTGGTCATACGGTGGCCATATGCTATGTATACATCCAACTTTGCCCCCCGCATCAAAAAGTTTGACGCTTCTCGATGTAAAAAGTGATTTTACACGTTGGCCGCGTGCTTGCGAGATGCGTCCTAATGTGACAGGGCCTTAAGATGAAGCTGTGACCTGGCGTGCTGGATCTCAGCTTCAGTCCTTCCTGATGGACCAGCGGAACTCTGACTCCCCATATTGCTCGCTTGGTACTGGACAGATTGCACCATTCTGAAGAACCTAACTTCTGGCAGTAAAGAGCAGGGATGATATTTTTCCGATTTTGTTTCACAGCCTAGAGGCATTTCGTTTTATATATAGGTGTGGTACTGTAGCTAGCCTCTAGGACGGAAATAATTTGCCGTCGGGATAATAATCTCGGCTTGATTTCCGCCTTTTTTTTGGTGCCTGAAACCACTATCATCCCTGAAGAGAACACAGATTCCCTGGCCATAATCGACTGAGTAAAGCAGTGCTCACAAAGTCTGAGTGAGTAACTTGCGGAACGCAGCAAGGGATCCCATATGGGGACATACTTACAGTATGAATTGCTGTTATGAATTATTTTATGTTCACTCAGACATTAAAGTAGCACCATTGCTTATTTGACTTTTTTTTATCATGAACATTTGGAACACAAATCTATAACAAATCTGAGATAAAATTCAAAAGATTTAAATAAAATTGGATAAGTGCTACCCAGCGGTGAAAACAAGTGTTAACACACTTCTGCGTTATGAGCAGGGTAAATAAATTCATCAAAGTTGTTGTTGTTGAATTGCCTAATTAATGAAATGTTTAAATCTCATGTAGGCCGGTATGGTTCTTGGAGAGTGAGAGAGTCCGGGTGAGAAGCAAATTTCAAAATGTGTCCATAGAAAACAGTGCATTTCTTCTGTGGACATCAGCATGTACTAGAATTCTACCCTACCATATTCAGAGATGAAAGACCTCCGCGGTTTCGCGGATTTCCGGGATTTCTTATATCCACCGATCAATGTTAAACAAAATTCCAAAAGATGGGATGTATATAGGACAACAGTTTGGTGGTTCGAATCCCGTTCTTATATGACCTAGTTAGAACATAAAACCTAAGCAAGAAATTGTTAGATATGGGCGATAATTCAGTCACAACAAGGCTTAGTTCAGACCTGACTTCCGGTAATTTTCCATGATTCCCTGACAATGCTAAACCTATGGGAGAATATCAGCATTTCCGCTTTTTTTCCTGGAGACCACTTTCATCCGTGCATATTGAAGCCATCATGAGTGTGGGGTTTGACAAAAGACAAGGTACCCTTGTTTGTACATATTTATTAGGAAGCTACTCCATGGATGGGACAGTTCCTGAGGCTTATGTTGGGTATCTGGTTGCGCGACTGACCCTGCAAAAAGTTGCTGACCATAATTTATTTCTGATGATTAAATAAAGGAAGTGGTACTTTATTATTATGATTTGATTCTTGCGCTGTTAACTTTAAATGACTTAGTTAAACTTTAGAAATAAACCCCTTAAGACTTACAGATATCTGGTGATAGCTCCTTGCTTCAATGAAAATTGTCAGACCCAATTACATGGGTTGTACGTTTCGTGTATATCATGGTCAAGGGATTCATGGTTTTAAAAAAAGGTTTTAAAGAAAAAGCACCCCTACATACGCTACTTTTCTGCTTGCCTGCAACAGGAAACCTATTTTTGTGGTAATGCACAAATGCACATTTCATCAACTCCTGAAGAAACCGTAGCATTTGTAGTAAAGGACATGTGCAACGCGCATATAAGGGATATCACTATCAGCATTTAAATAGGCCCAGCTTTCACCACCCTAATAACCAGACGAGATGGCCAAATGAGTTAGAGCGTCCGTCTCCCGTGTTGGTAGATCGTGGGTTCGAACCCTGGTCGAGTCAAACCAATGACTTGAAGATTTATACTTGTCGCTTCCTAGCCAGGCGCTCGGCATTATTAGTATAGTGCAAGGACTGGTTGGCTCAGTGTCAGGATAATGTGACTGACTGGGATATCAGATCATGGTGCTGGTGGCCTTGTGTCCCAGTGGGGCAGCACTATTAAGTCGACATGAGTGTGGACAGTCACAAGTCGGTACCCGTCCTGATATGACCTTAGATGTTGCTAGGACGTAAAACAACAAACATTCACCCTAATTGCTGACACTAGATTATTCACAAAAATAAATATTTACCACCACCAAAAAACAACAACTCATGACAATGCTTGAGTTTCAGATAGAAGAGGCAAATTGCGAAAGCGAGATGATTCGCTGTCCCTAACATTCATATGAACCCGCTCCGACAATGAAGCGAAGTCACCTCAATGTCGGTTCGCGTCTCATATGAGCAGCACTTATTAGGCCCAGTTCAAAGCGTAGGTCCTGATGGTCAGTACAATGATACCGGCACATAGACACAAAGACACTGTCGTGTCGGCTTACTGTGCGCCGGATGTAAGTCCGCCATGCCGTCGCAGCTTCCTATGCCGACTGTGCATGTGCAGTGAGTGCCCTCCGCGTAATGGCTGACTGTTCCCATTGTCAGCCGCCACAGTCTGTCTGTACAGTTCAGGCTTACTGTAAGGTATCTCTACCTTGGCCCTTGTGTGTGTGTGCGCGGGGGGCGGGGGGGTGAGTATGTATGTAGATGTGTATGTCTGTGTGTGTATGTCTGTGTGTGTTGTGGGGGTAATGAAAATGGGAAATATTGCACCTAGAGCAGGATTTGAACCCACACCTTGTTATCCGAGGGCTAGTGTGCTAACCATTCCACTACCTAGGCTCCCTGATGCAATTACCAGACGGGATGGCTGAATGAGTGAGTGTCCGTCTCCGGTGCGTTTGAATCCTGGTCAAGTCAAACCAATGATTTAAAAATACTTGCCGCTTCCTAGCCAGGCACTCGGCATTATTAGAATAGGGCAAGGACTGGTTGGCTCAGTGTCAGGATAATGTGACTGAATGGGATATCAGGTTGTGATGCTGGTAGCCTGGTCTCCCAGTCGGATAGCACTATAAAGTTGCCATGAGTGTGCACTGTCACAATCGATACCCGTCCTAATGACCTTAGGTGTTGCCAGGATGTCAAACTCCAACAACCAACCAACCCTCGGCCACCTGTCTATGTGGTGTATTGCCTGGTCAGTACAGACTACTACACTTGTCCCCCTGGAATTGTAAGTCTTTTAGATGGTTTATGTTGATAAGTTGTTTAATGCTTACAATTACACACATACAGAGAATGCACTTACAAGTTACGTACATGTATACAGATGATAGGTTCAACAACAATACAGCATGTAGCTTCGACAGGGTCCTGGTCATGGCAACTAATGTCATGGGGGTGATGAAAATGGAAAATATTGGGAGTTGAACCCACACCTTGCCATTCCGGGGCTAGTGTGCTAACCATTACACTACCTAGTCTCTTTATTGCATTCCTACCTGTTTGTAAGTCTTTGGGTTGACTCTCCACTGTGGATCAAAGCCATGACTTCCTGCACAGGAAACGAAGGCTCAATTTATTTGGCCGTCCTGACTGGTAAACCCAATGGAAAGCTGAAATCATTACGTAAGCCCCTGGGGGTGAACAAATCTCCCTTACCCTTTCCCGTGCTTTCTTAAAATGTTTCCATTCTCCTTAATTATGGTGTTTTATATGGACCGGTGACGCAGTTTCAGCCGCCCACCAGTTTCAGCCGCCCGCATAGACTCTAACTCGAGGCATTGTCAATGGTCGTGAGCAATCTTCATACAGAAAATACAGGAAAAGTGAAATATCTCTAAAACCACCCCACCTATTAACAAGTCGCTTGGTACACATATAGAAAACATCTTTACCAAAAAGATTATATTAAATTTATAAGGTTAGGGTTCTTGATTTCTATTATTTTTGAATAAAACTAATGTTTTGCACTGCACGTACCGTCAAACTCAAGGCATTGTCAATGGTCGTGAGCAATCTTCTTACAGAAAATACAGGAAAAGTGAAATATCTCTAAAACCACACCACCTAGAAACAAATCGCTTGGTACACATATAGAAAACATCTTTACCAACAACATTATATTAAATTTATAAGGTTAGTGACGATGCTGTTTGATTTTGACGCATGTGCATGAAACTGAAAGGCAGTTGAAACTGAAAGGCAGCTGAAACTGAAAGGCATCTGAAACTGCGACACCTGTTTAAAGTTGACAATGGAACAATGGGACATTTTCATTAATTGGAATCGATCTTTGGAGCTTTTGAACTAGCTACGTAGTGATGTCCCAATGTGTCTCATGACCATATAGAATCAATTTAGTCAGTGAGCATTATGGATATCCAGTCTTTGAAGTGCAAGTCTCAGCATTATTACCATGGAGATCTTGAGATAGAATTTGAAAATTAGATATTTAGACATGCTTTTTTTTTAAACTGTTAAATTGCATGTGCTGTATAATTGTAAGCTATCCTTGCAAGGATTTAATGTCTAAACAAACAGATGAAATGTAATCAATCAAAATAATAAAAGTAATGATGATCATCATGGCACCTAGTAGAAACAATTAAAGTAATGATAACTATAATAATTATTATAATAACAATATTGATATCTTTGGAGTAGTGGTGGGTTGATCATGGACTAGATTCAAAAGTTGGTTATTTTACCAGTCAATTCGAGTGTTTGTTTACAAAAAGCAACGATCGATTTTAGTTAATACATCATATTAAATTGTAAAGCCTTGTATATGTTTAAGATGTGTACATTGTCTATAGATACATACAAAAACACATATTTGTTCAAACCGGTGATTGGTTTTGAAGATGCAGCCGACTCCCATCACTACTTTTTAATCGGACCAGACGGGGCGGCCGAATGAGTTGAGCGTTCGTCTCCCATTTTGGTAGATCATGGGATTCGAACCCATGGGATTCGAACCCATGGGTTCGAACCCTGGTCGAGTCAAATTAATGACTTAAAAATTGATACTTGTCGGTTCCTAGCCAGGTGCTTGGCATTATTAGGATATGTCAAGGACTGGTTGGCTCAGTGTCAAGATAATGTGACTGAGCGGGATATCAGGTCATGATGCTGGCAGCCTGGTTTCCAAGTGAGGCAGCACTATAAAGTCACCAGGAGTGTGCACTGTCAGAAGTCGGTACCCGTCCTGATATAACCTTAGATGTTGCAGGACATTATAACTCCAATAACCAACTGACAACCAACGAGTGTGATATCAGGTCATGGTGCTGGCGGCCTGATTTTCAAGTGGGGCAGCACTATAAAATAAAGTCGCCTTGAGTGCCCACTGTCACAAGTCGATAGCCGTCCTGATATGACCTTAGATGTTGCAAGGACATAAAACTCAACCAACCAACTTTATAATGCATACATTTGTATTAAAAGAAACAGTTTTTATGTGAATATATTGTCCTTAATTCTGGGTCGGCTGGATGACGTACTTTACTCTAATAGTCCAGTATTTACTGTTCTTTCTGACTCACCCCCCCCCCCCCCCCCCCCCCTCCTGCCGTCCCCTTCACCTCCATAGCCAACACCTGTCAGACGGCCATGATCAAGGAGCGTGGCTGTGACACTGCGTCTGTCTGACTTAGTGAGCTATTAGTTGGAGCAGCTCGGCAATCTTCTCACTGAGCCACACCTTGAGCTGCTCGCTGGGGCCACCCACGGTGGGGCCACCTGGCACATGCTTAATTATTGTCGATTCTAAGTTGGGAGCTGGGTGAGTCCAATGCAGCTATTGGTGTACTCGGGTATTGTTGCGTGTGTGTCGGGGACGGGGGTGGGAGGGGGGGGGGGGTCTCCCATCCAACGTGCGGGGGAGGGGGTGTGGGTTGTAGAGTGAGTGAGTGATACCCCAGTCACATTACAGCTTGCGACATCTTTGCGACTACCTTAGACCAAAGAACCCACTCACCCGTGACGTCCTTGATACCAAAACAATGGTTACTGATGTCTGGGCGTCATTGGTGAGTGTGGGTCCTTTGGTCTAAGGTCGTCACAAAGTGGTCGCAAGCTGTAGTGTGACTGGGATATCAGGGAGTGGGGATGTTATTTGCCCTAGTATGTAGGGCTTGGTAAGTTACTTGGTGCAAGTGGTTCCTCCATACTGGAAAAGGTTTGATTTCCCCCCCCCCCCCCATCCCTCCCACCCCGCGTAGTTTTATTTAACCACAAGCATTCCGTAAGGTAACTCTGGCAGGTCATAAAGTTGCATAATGTGATGGTTTTGACTTTGTCATAATTCCTAGATAAATAGATGAAAGTTATATATGGGTCACTCTCCTGAAAACTGGTCAGCATGGGATGAACATTTAAAACATCAATAAAAAAACATCCTACTTAATTATGTCCTTATACTTTTCATATTCATGTTCAGATTTGATTAGTGGTTAAATCATATGCTGTGTGTGTATATCAGTTAGATTTGGTTTTAATAACGGTTAGTCTTTAAATAGTGCCATGTTGTGCATGTATAGTGGTTTATATTGTGTGCATTGCTGGTTGAAGATGTAGTTATGTAGTGGTGGTAATGGGTCTAAAGATGGGGTAGTGATTCTCGAGTCATTGAGTTATAATAGTTGTTTTGTCAAATGTGGATGGGGGGGGGGAGGGGTTCATGGGTAGGGGGCGCGGACACGCAGGGAGAGAGCAGGCATGAGAGAGGGCGAAGTCAATGGGTCGTTCAGCAGGTCGTATTATATATTTGCAGTGCTTTATAGTAGTATATACATATATACAGATACATACATAGAAATACACAGATACATGCACATATATAGAGCGTGAGATACACAAAGAGACAGAGAGAGAGAGAAAGGGACTAAGAGAATGAGAGAGTGAGTGAGAACGAGAGTAAGAGTGAGAGTAAGAGCGAGAGTAAGAGCAAGAGTAAGCGTAAGAGCAAGAGTAAGAGTGATAGTAAGAGCGAGAGTAAGAGTGAGAGTAAGAGTGAGAGTAAGAGCGAGTGTCAGTGTGAGTGTCAGAGCGAGTGTCAGCGTGAGTGTCAGAGTGAGTGTCAATGTGAGTGTCAGAGGAGAGTAAGAGCGAGAGTAAGAGCGAGAGTAAGAGCGAGAGTAAGAGCGAGAGTAAGAGCGAGAGTAAGAGCGAGAGTAAGAGCGAGAGTAAGAGCGAGAGTAAGAGCGAGAGTAAGAGCGGGAGTAAGAGCGAGTGTCAGAGGGAGTGTCAATGTGAGTGTCGAGCGTGAGTGTCAGAGTGAGTGTCAGTGAGAGTACAGGGGAATAGTTGCATGGATTTATTTGACTAAGATTCTGCATTAACCAATAATGCAGTAAAGCACCACTGGGATTCGAACCCATGCGTCACTTAGAACTTAATGACTAGACTAGGTTCCAGTTCTCATCTCGGCGGCCTTTACGACCATAGCATTCTCCACGCACATATTTAGTTTTATAATCAGAAAGCCGATGCAAAGTTGTGCTGGAGAGCATTTGTCGGAGTACAATTAAGAACCTTTTAAGAAAATGTAAATTATTGGAATGTCAATTAGAAGGAATACTCATGAAATATTAATTCTCCAACATCTGTTCCGATAATCGTATAAGAAAGATTTTAACCAGCGAAAAATACTTGCAGGGTAGCACATCATAACACATTAACGAAATGCACTTAAGGCTGCCAGTATGTTTGGTTGCTTTGTAGTTTTACGTCCTAGGAACATCTACGGTCATATCAGGACGGGTACCGACTTGTGACAGTGCGCACTCTTAGAAGCGACAAACATCAATTTTAAGGTCATTGGTTTCACTCGACTGGGATCCAAACTCGTGACCTTCTGCACGCGAGACCCACGCTCTGCCAATTCGGCCCCCGCGCCCGGGCATAAATCAATAAAAGCATCAACCTTTGAAACCAAAAGACCTACCCACATTTGATTCTATATATCCACCTTAGATACGGGTGTACTCATTAAATGTTTATTGCAGGTTAGTGATCCTGTGCCTTGCTGCTATGCTCGAAAAGGCATTAACAAAATCTATGTCTGGCACTTCAGTGGACACACCAAAAAAGTTAATTTTACATCTTTTAACTTCAATTATTTTCAAAGTTAGCGCCCTCAAAATAAATGCTATTTAAGTAAAATAAATCAACTTAAAGCTGCATAGCCAAATAAAAACATCACATTTTCGAGAGAAAAAACAACCCTTATGTAGATTTGATTCTACATATTTAACGTAGTCTAAGCATTTGTTACTGCATAGAAAGGAATACTGAGTCTAATTTATAGAATCTCTTACTGCTGAAGCCTATGGTGTCAAGAGTTTGGACATGAATAACAAAAATAATTTGATGTTTTCACTTGAAATATCTCCAAAGATAGTCTAAAGTCATTTTTATTTTAAATGGCTAAACTAACAAATTACAACGATCACCATAATATATTTATATTTAAGAAAAAAGAAATACGCAAAACCATCGGAATATATGTATATGTATGTATATAGTTTCTATTCATATAGGCCCCCCCCCCCCCCCATGAGGAACCGGGTTATAATAGTTCCTCTGAACCCCCTTGCAGATCGTAAAAGGTGACAAATGGGGCCGATCGTTTGCCGTGAGTCACAGCTCATGTCGGTGGAGGAAGGGATCCTGGTGCATGAGGATTGCAAGGGGCCAAGGCTCCTTGTGGACCAACACTGCACTTTGGCCCCAACTTCATCTAGATGAGAGGTTGGACCGGCCCATTCCAATCAATCGGCTAGTCATGCCAAGCCCTAGGTAGATTAATGGAGAATGAATATATTATATCATACACCAACTGTATTCATATTTATATATATATATATATCACAACTACTAATTCATTCTTCACTTCCTAGAAGACGGTGGCTAGGGTCAATCTAGTACTTGTTATGCTTTTTTGCCTCCATGCTAGAGTATATTATCCTCGTGTCCCTGGTGTGTATCTGTCGGTTACTGCAGCGCTACACACCCCAATTTTGAGGGCTCCGTGGTGGGTGGGGAGCGAGGATGACAAACCAAAAAAAACTAAATATGGCTACACAAACCCCCCCCCCCCCCCCCCCCCCCCCGCCCCAAACAAAAAACGAATATTGGACATGCAAACAAAATCGGATTCGGTTTCGGACTCATGTCTGAACGCTGATGATTGTCCACGATTCATTATGATCGAATCATTAAATGACGAGATCCGTTGCCAAACTTTCCCCTTTTGCCATTCACAAGGGCATTATGGGAATCGCTGGCACAGTTAAAGAGGAAGAAGCTTCGAACTGGACATTCTGGTGGAGTGTGCTAAGAAAGCGCATGCTGACAATCTGCTATGTGCAAGCGCACTAGCAAGCGTCAGCATCAAAGCCTCTCTGCATCGAACTCTCAACTCTACCAAAGGAGTAATCCGCACTAGAGATGTTGATGATGTTGATGAGGGTGAGATAGCACATGAGCTCAAGTCTCAAGGAGTGTTAAGCATACGAAGACTAGTTATATAGAGGGATAACAAGTCCATAAAAACAGGGACATATATCCTCATGTTTGGCAAGCCTTTTCCACCCCAGAATTTGAAAATTGGATACCTTAGTCTGAATGTGGATGTCTTCATCCCAAACCCCCTTCGGTGCTTCCAATGCCAGAAGTTTGGTCGTGGCAAGGATAGATGAAAAAAATGAAATCATCTGTTTTAAGTGCTGTCAGAAAGGTCACAATAACACCACTAGTCAAAAGCAAGAAAAATGCTCCAATTGCCTGGGTGACCATATGGCCATATCTAAAGACTGTCCTGTGTGGAAAAAAGAAAACCTATTCAGCAGATCAAAACTGAAAAAAATGGCTAAGCTACCCAGAAGCTCGAAGGCTGATTGGGGCGAATACTCCCTCGCCAACCACCAAGAGCTATGCTGCGGCTGCCAAAGTTTCCAACAGGACAATTGAATGCCAGACTTAACTAATGTGGCTGACTGGGAGGAAGCCCACTACCTTCACCCCAGTCCGACCAGACGGGATGGCCGAATGAGTTTGAGCGTCCGTCTCCCGTGTTTGGTAGATCGTGGGGTCGTGGGTTCGAGTCCCGGTCGAGTCAAACCAATGACTTTAAAATTGATACTTGTCGCTTCCTAGCCAGGCGCTCGGCATTATTAGGATAGGGCAAGGACTGGTGTGCTCAGTGTCAGGATAATGTGACTGAGTGGGATACCAGGTCATGGTGCCGGCGGCCTGGTTTCCCAGTGGGACAGCACTATAAAGTCGCCATGAGTGCGCACTGTCACAAGTCGGTACCCGTCCTGATATGACCTTAGATGTTGCTAGGACGTAAAACAACAACAAACAAACAAACAAACATCACCCCAGTCCCAAATCCGACTTCAGTTTTGACAACAAAAAACAAACAGTAATAATAGTATTATGGTGCAGACGTTGCCAGAGCCGGCGATGCCCAAAAAGAAGAAGGATTTGTCGGACCGAGTTCCGAAGGGATCTTTGACCCCTACGGACAAAACGTCCAGGGGGGTCATTGATCTATAAAAACTTAACATTAAATCGATATCAGTCGCTGCCTGATATTGAGATGCATCAGACTGCGGAAACCTGCAGTGGAAGTCTCTCCCTCAAACCAAAGGCGAGGGGGAGAACACCTGTCACTGCTCCAAAATGACAGTGACAGGGGGATCTCTTATTCAATGGAACTGCCGAGGTTTTAGGAGCAACATCGAAGATCTTCTTTGTTGCAACCTCAATGCACTTGCTGTTTGCCTACATGAAACTTATATTAAAGCTTCTGAGAGTTGTAGTCTTAAAGGCTACACCATTTATAACAAGCATGCACCAGATGGAGACTGAGCTGCTGGCGGCTCCTCCATCATGGTCAAACGTGATGTGGTATGTACGCCAGTGGCGTTAGACACAACACTACAGGCTGTAGCTGTTCTTCAACGCTGCATAAGACTGTAACTCTCTGTTCCATTTAGATTCCTCCGAGCTCCATTTTCACTTTACAAGAACTGGATGCCCTTGTGGACCAGGTACCGTCCCCATATTTACTTATGGGTGACTTTAATGGCCACAATCCATCATGGGGTGGGGACAATAGGAACGCTAAAGGCAAGCGAATTGAGGACTTTGTCGCCATGAGTGCGCACTGTCACAAGTCGGTACCCGTCCTTAGATGACCTTAGATGGTGCTAGGACGTAAAACAACAACAAAGAAACATGTAAAAGCCATGTTTTGAACAAAAAACAAACATTTCTCACCATGAATATGGCCTATGCTGCCGATACGGCGTAAAGCAACCACCAATCAATCAATGAAACCTATTCATATAGCCAAATATGATGTGTCTGAGAATATTAGGCTGTATCAGGGCCATGAGAGATGTTCCACAGAGCAAGCCTAAAGTAGATCACTTTGCTGAGTGAGTGACTGAGTGAGTGGGTGAGTGAGTCGATAAACCCTAAACTGGGTCACTGGGATGAGCAACGGTTGGCACTAGACACCACCTATGGGAGAACTGGGAACTACTCAAACATGGCACATTAGTAGCAGGGCCGGAACCGGGTCCCTTTAAGTTTAATTGCCAACAAATTGTCATGCCTTGCTATATAGCACTGGGTTTCAAATTCTATATTTAGCACCTATATTCAGGAATGAAAGATCTCCGCGATTTCGCGGATTTCCGGGATTCTTCCTGGATGCCCCTACTGCAATCCCGCAGCACGATCAGCGTACACTACTAATAAACGCTTCAAATGGTGCAGCCCTATCAGCGTATACTACTATTAGTACTAATATGTGCTTCAAACGGCGCAGCACTATCAGCGCCTAGCAATATATTTGAAACCCAACTTCCGGGAATTTTCCGCAATTCCCTGACAATGCTAAACCTATGGTAGAATATCCGCATTTCCGCTTTTCTTCCCGGAGACCACTTTCATCCCTGTATATTGCACTTTCAATTTTTATATTCATCACAACGGGGAAAAAAAACCCACCCTGATTTCTTTTTTAAATGAATGTGTTTCATCTAGAATACCTAACCAGAAAGAACATGCATTCTTCAGTATCCTCCATATGCTAATTGTTTCTCTACCCATATTGGAGGAGAGTCAGCGTATTTTCTGGATATAGTTTGTGCATCTCGGTGTGTTGAGAGTTCCGATGCGAAATGGAAATGGCATGGCAGTCATGCAAAAGGAAGCCAGTCCATGAAGCCAGTTCGCAAGTGCCTGTCTGATATTCATTTCCCACTACTGGCAACAGCGGACTGCCTCACTCTGCCCACCAGCACCCACCAGCACCCACCAACACCCACCAACACCCACTCCACTTCCGCACTTACTGTGCGATGGCTCTAGACCTATTCGGAGTGAGTGCTGGCGAGGTAGGGAAGATTCGGAGAGAAGCTGATTATTGGCTTCCAAAGTGGCTTCAATTTAGAAATAACCTTTCTACATGGAGTTCAGCAATTTGGATTAGTATCAGTATTGGCTTCTCTCTATCATTAGTATATTTCTGCTTTATTTTTATTTGACTTGAGCAATCCTGTTTAAGTTGTAGTTTTCTGATATTGTTTCGGGACCGTATTTACTTGATGAAAGAATTGTTGGTGGAACAGGGAGGGGGAGTGATGGAGTTGCGTTCCTTAGCCTACTCCTTCTGATAGACATACAAATCAAATCAGAAATAGGACTTCCGTGGCAACTGAATGATGTGGGAACCGAATGGTGGATAGCGATATTGTTTTACATATTATTTAAATCCTTGGTGGTCAAACGTTGTGCTTAAAAGTTAAATATAAAATAGATATGTTTTCCCGTTGGGTGGAGACACCATAGCGTGGAAGGAATTGCTGAAATCAAGTTGGTAATATTATCTCTGGTTAAGACAGTAAGTTTAAATTAAATACTCTTCTGGCGATGCATAAGTGGATTTCAGTACAAATTAATCTGTTCATTGAGAATTTCCAGTACCACACTACCATCTGATTGTAGTGGCAAGAACTAATATTGTGAGCTGCAGCTCACTGCGCATGCTCCAGGAAATATCTACTTAGCTACAATAGAGCATGATTACCCCCTTCTCCCCCTGTCCACCACCACCTCCTCCTCCTCCACCACCTCCCTCGCCGGGGCGCGGTGGCCCAATCGGTAAAGCACGGGCCTCACGTTTGGGAGTTTGTTTCCCAGTTGACGCAAACCAATGACTTATCAAATGTATACTTGTCGCTTCCTAGTCTGGCACTCAGCATTAATAGGATAGGGCAAGGACTGGTTTGCTCAGTGTCAGGATAATGTGACTGAGTGTGCCAACGGCATGATTTCCCAGTGGGGCAGCACTTGAAAGTCACCATGAGTACACATTGTCGCAAGTTGGTACCAGTCCTGATATAACCTTTGATGTTGCCAGGACGTAAAACTTCAAGAACCAACCAATCACACCTCCCTTTGGTTGCAAACAAATCAGGTATGCATCTTTCTTGCTCTGTACCAAGACGGTTACTGGTATATTATCTATTGTGGTGATCTAATCAGGGATGAAGGATCTCCACGATTTTGACGGTTTCTGCGATTTCTAGTAATCGCTAATTGACTATCACAAAACGCCATGGATATATGACAGCAATTGGTCAGTCAGAACCCCATTCTGATAGGATCTTAGATGTTGTTAGACCTAAAACCCAAACAAGCAGAAAAGCAAGCCGTGAATATGTGGGAGCCTTTCATAGGCTTAGCAGTTAGGGAAGTGAAGTGGGTCAGAATACTTGATGCAACTGGAGAATTTCTGTTAAAATGTATATATTCTCCTATAGCTTTAGCACTGTCAGAGAATTGCGGGAAATTCCCGGAAGTCCGGTTTCAAACAGTCCTCTCCAAGCTCCAATTCACCTTGAAGAACATTCCACTGCCCTTGTTTGACTATATTATCGCCCATGCTGCCGATTCCCACTTTTTCTAACTCTGCAATTACTTTCATCCAGGAATTCTATTGGACAATCTTAGGCAATAATTACTAGGATAAGGATGCTATTATTGAAGTGTCATTCTGTGTTCAGTATTCTCGATTTCTTACAGATTCCTCGCCACAGATGTCCACTGTTTTGTATGTGTGCTGGATCCCATTTTCATCAATGTTTAATATGCCACTGATTAATTTATTGTACTTTGGTCTTATTGGATCTGTCATTATTTCTTTTAGTCCTTCTTTCGATAACTGATGGTGCTGGTAGAGCAATGTCTTTTCTCTCCTTCATAAATCTATATGGGTTGATATTCGGGTCAGGCTAACAATTTTAAAATGACATACTTTTAGAAAATTGGGTTTTGTGGTAACTTACCATCTTTATGTGTATGTTTTAGCAGTGCCTTCTGATATGATTTAAGCAATGCTATATCTGGGGTGGAGGATTTTGGAGTGTTCAATCTCCACTAATGGCTTCAGGACATATCCCTCAGTAGCAATGCTATTTAGTACCTTCAAATTCAACATTCGCCTTATTGTGTTTGCATTCACTACAGGGCATGGGTTAACGGTAGCGTTGTAAAATGCTGTGACATTAGACGCGATGTTGATTTCCGCTTGCGCAGCTTCCAATTAATCCGCCTCAGTATCGGCTTAAGAAGGGAACATTGGTGTCGGTCCTAATGATGGTTTTTGCTTAACGATGTAGTCTATTTTATTACCATACATTATAGGATGGTGTAGCGTCCATGCTATAGCGTTTCCTGCTGTGGCTTCGGCGATGGCTTCACGATGGCTTCCGGATATTTGTCGTTATCTCTGTAGTTACATCTACCCCTAGCGGCATCAATGCATCAGCTACCAACTCGATGGAGGGCTGTAACTTGCTTTACAGCGATAGCGCTGACTGTCATTACTGGAGCAGCTTTCGCTATGGCCATCCTCTGGGGATGCTGGCCACCATTGTGGCTGCATTCACTGTAGAGTAGGTGTCATGCAGATAATAATTGAATTTGACATCCAGCCTCCATGCCTTCAACCTTCGAACAATGGAATCTATGACACATTCACTAGTCTTGCATGGCACAACAGTGCACTATAACAAACATTTATTTTCAGATTTACTATATTAACAAATCTTTGGATTAGTAAAACATGTTAATGTATAGCTCTGTAGGAATTCATCTTCCATACGCTTACATTTTGTAAAGGCGGTGCTTTTTTCTTGTTGTTCATTGGTAATGTGATTTGTCGCTGATGTAATGCGGTTTCACTGCTTTCTTCACATTTCATGTTGTTCAAAAGCGCGAGTGTAGTAAAACCCTGGGCGCACCTTGGAACTGCTACTTTAAGACAAAACACGCCATTAGATGTGGGTGTGCGTCTTTGCCTCAGTATTTATTCCCCACTCTCCGCCCCTACCACTTCTCCGTCTTTGACTCTGACGATAAGCTTAGATTCGAATGGACAATCTATTAATGGCCACCTTTGGGATTGATGCTATCACTGCAAGCTTCAGGTAGAGCATTGAAAGAATATAGAGCTTCTATTTATTCACATTATGTTGATAGCAGTATGATATTGATTCTTTAAAAAATATATATATATGAAAGAAAGATAGGACAATTTTGCAAATAAGGTTGAATTTGTTTGTTTGTGATTGTTTGTTTATTCTGCTCATAACGGTTAAGTACATGCACTTGTTTTCGCCGCTGTCCAGTAGTGGTCATAATCCATATGGATTGATTTCCTTTAAGCTATAATTTCTGTAAACTTGTTTATGGTGTTTCCAATTTGTTATTGTTTTTTTATTATATTTGTGTGTATAGTCTGTTTAGTATGGCATCTCCTATTCTTTTTTGATTGTTTTCTGCCTTACCTACTGTTTATCTGCAATATTGTTGGTTCGAGGTGAATTTAAGAGATGGTGTGCTTGAGAATGACGGAGGTTATAAAGGTATAGTTGCAGGCTGGCTCATCACTTCTCAACTGGACAGGATGACGGAATCAGTAAGAGCGCTGGCTGGCTTCCTATGTGGGAGGTCGTGGGTTCGAACCACAGCCGAGTCAATATTACAAAATGGAATACTTGGCGCTACCTAGTCTGGTGCTCAGCATTACTAGGATAGGGCAGAGACTGGGTTGCTAATTATCAGGATCATGTGATGAGTGCTGAGTGAGATATCAGGTCATAGTGAAAGCAGCGCAAGTCTTTCAGTGGGGCAGCACTGTAGAGTGGACACTGTTTACAAGTCAGTGCCCATCGTGATATGACAACAAATTTAAATCGGCAGAAAAAGCCATATTCATGTTGAGAAGTGTTCAACCTTTATTCTGTCATATTATTATTCAAAGTCGCTTTCACACAATAATAATATTATTATTAATAATAATAGTAAACTATTTACTTCCACGTGATCATTGTACAGACAGAGTTTAGATATGTTGATGACAAAAGGGCAGTGGAATCTTTGCATTAGGGTTACTTTTTCCGCCTTAAATAGTGCGCATCATTAAATTTATATGTAGTTTCTTGTAGAATTCTGTAAGTGAAATGGGGCCAGGCAGGAGCTGCCTCCCCCCCCCCCCCCCACACACACACCCCACAATGTTATCTCTTCACCACCCATGCGCCAGTTCTTTCTCACTTCCATTACCTTTCTGCCCCAAACCCCCCACCTATACACACACGCACACGCACACACACACACATGCACACACATGCACATGCACCCTCTGTCTCTCGGCACCACCCACGCACCACAATCTTCCCTCACTTTCAAAGTTCCATTGCATTTCTGCACAAAACACATGTGCAAACCCATACGCATGCGCACACATAATCATACACTCACACTCAGGCTTATTCATTCACTCACACTCACACTCACACTCACACACGCTCACGCCCACTGACACACTCACACACGCTCACTTACTCTCACGCTCACTCTTACTCTCACTCTCACTCTCACTCTTACTCTGTCTCACTCATACTCTCACTCACGCTCTCACATACATGCTCACGCACACACGCACGCACAAACACTCACTCAGAAAATGACTAGACAGGGTACCCAAATGAGTTGAGCGTCCGTCTCCCGTTTTGGTAGATCGTGGGGTTCGAACCCTGGTCGAGTCAAACCAATGACTTAAAAATTAATACTTGTCACGTCCTAGCCAGGTGCTCGGCATTATTAGGATAGGGCAAGAACTGGTTGGCTCAGTGTCAGGATAATGTGACTGAATGGTACATCAGGTCATGGTGCGGGTGGTACTGACTTGTCACAGTGAGCACTCATGCTGCCACACTGATAAATCAGGCTGCTGGCACCATGACCCAATATTCCACTCAGTCACATTATCCTGACACAAAACTAACCAGTCCTTGTCCTCTCATTAATGTCGAGCGCCAGGCTAGGTAGTGACAATTGCCAATTTTATAAGTCATTGGTTTGACTCGACCTGGAACCGAAGCAGACCTTCCGCACACGGGGCCCGCGCTCTACAGATCAGGCCACCGCGCCCGGTACGCTAGAGAGACGGAGACAGATATACAGAGGGGGGCAGAGAGAAAGATAGACAGACAGAGAGAGAAGCAGAGAGAGGACATACAGACATAGAGACACAGGATTGCCTTCACACCACTCATAAATTGCTTGGAGAGTTAGACGTTCCCCGTGTTCCCCTCCCCCTCCCCCCGTCCTTCATCAGCCTCTACAGATATATCCCCTTCGCAGGCCAATATAGATGGTGGGTGGAGGAGGGAGGGAAGTCATCATCTTGTACCTTATAACTCAAAAAGCCATGTAGTCGAGTGAGAAATGGGGGCGGATATGTGTGTGAGTGTGTCAGGGGCGTGGGGGGGGGGTAGTGGTTTATTAACAATTCACGTTCTTTTTCCCACAAAGCTCAGAAAGGTTAATTATTTAGGCCTTGCTTGAACTGAAATTGCATATTTAAAGAGACCGTATTAATTATATATATAATTATATATTTGTTTTTTGTTTTGTTCGAGTGTTTTTATTCCTTTGGATAACATGTTGTCATGTTTAATGCACTGGTCTTCCAGTTCTAATGAGAATTGCCACTACACAGTAAACAAATCGACAACAATATAGATAGACAATTACAATAAGCAAAAGCGGATCTTATCGGATGTTTAATTGCTTTTGTCAAACCTTTAGTTTCACCCGTAGCGTATTTTCGATTTAAAACAATGCTAGTTCGGTTGTGTGGTGATATTTTTGTTGGGGGAGCCCCGCCCCTCAACACCTGCCCCAGCACCTGGTGCCCGCCTACTGTTCACGTTGCGTGCACGTGTGGGACGGGGGGGGGGGGGGGGCGCGTGATGTTTTACTAACAAGCAACTGCCGCTGCCAGCCTGACTACTGATAAATAGTGATAGTGATAGTTCGACTTTGGTTAATTGTAATGAGACAACCAGGAAAACGCACGAAGCAATGGACATTGACAGGGTTCGTGCGGGTCCTTGAAAACCTGGAAAGTATTGGAATTTGATCATTAATGATTCCAATCCTGGAATTTGTCTAAATTAAGATCCATGAGAATGCTGGAAAATGGAAAAGCATCACTATATTTTTACAGGGATGAAAGATCTCCGCGATTCCGTGGATTTCCGGGATTTGTCAATCCCACAGCACCATCAGCGTATAATAATATGTGGTGCAGACTCCGCAGCACTATCAACGTACACTACTAATACATGCTTCAAACGGTGCTGCACTATCAGCGTATACCAATATATGTGAAACCCGACTTCCGGGAATTTTCCGCGATTCCCTGACAATGCTAAACCTATGGGAAAATATCAGCATTTCCGCTTTTTTTCCCCGGAGACCACTTTCATCCCTGTTTTTATTAACACATATATTAGTTTTTTAATCATAAATAGCTGGAGTGTTAATTGCTATATGCATGTGTCCTTTATTCGTTAATCAGTGATGTTTTGTATTAAAAAATGTGGGTTTGTTATCCTGCCTCTTGATTTTTATATTAAAAATATGCATAGGTTTGTTGTTATTCATTATGCTTATTTACACGTCACATCTTACACAGTGAATCGACTATGAATATGGCTTTCATCGGACTATGCAGCTTTAAGACAATTAGAGTTTGTGGATGCGATGGTGCAGTTATTTTTTCATCTCTAATATGTCCAATTTGCAAAGGATGCTACCAGAAGTGGGTTTTTACGACATCCAATCAGAATGTTCTGTCATAATGGCAATTCCTGTGTGGTCTATGCTAAGAGATATGCGGCTGCACTACGAGATGTATGCCTTATTACTTGCGAAGGCTGGTCGAAGCACACAATTTATGACTAAGCACACAGTTTATGATCGTCTCCACTGTCAGATCATGGGAAGTCAGATCTGGAAAATAAGCGAAATGTAGACCGGGCTCAAACCTATGCGCAAATATATAGGGACTGTTGCTTAGTTTTCCTTTCATCAGATTATATAGATAGGATAATTACTTATCAATATATAAAAGGGCGGAGCGGCTCATACTCCATTATCGGTTATATTATTTACTGCGCAGTAGGTAACCCGCGGGTGTTCGGAAATTAAGTTGGTTTGGCCTAATCTGGCCCGATGGCCTTATCCGTGCGTGTAATGAAAAATAAGTTGGTTTGGCCTAATATGGCCTAATGGCCGCCTGCTACTGCAGCGCCACTGTGTGCTCGTGCCCTGCGGGCCTCTGTTTGGCCAGTACGCACCGGGTTTTCAAACTTTGTGACCGGCTAGGCAGTTAGCCTAGCCATGAGACTAGTATTAAACTGATTAACCCATATCCATGTTTGTTTTGTGTTCCAGAGCATAGCCTACTTTATATACAGCCTTAATATATTGCTCACGAAATGCCTCACTTGCTTGATGTTTCCAGCATGACAGGCCCTAGATAAAGGATTCACCCCATACTTGCAGTCGGGATGAATGACAACGTAGTCTAAAAGATGGGCGAAAATTGCTTTAATATGGAACAGAAAGTGGAATGCCTTGTTCCAGTATCAAATGGCTCCGTATATCGTCACAGAGTTGGTGAAATGGGAGAAAATGCAAAAAGACAAGATGGCAACGATAGAATGCTGTCAATTTCACCTTTAAAGTTCCTTAAGCTCCATGTTATATTATATTTTTCAACTCAAAAGTAGCGGGTAAATAAGATGTATATGAAGAATATATTGTGTGTCTTAAATTAAGAATTTATGTGCTGATTTCATTTACCCAGCCTTTTGTAACTTTTTCTAATTGGTTGTTTTTCACCCCAACTACAAGTACAGGGTGAATCTTTTATCTAGAGCTTGTCAAGCTGGAAGCATCAAGCAAATGAGTCTCATCGTGAGCAATATGTCAAGGCTGTATAATCTGATGAAAGCAAAACTATCAAACTTAGCCTATGTTGGATTTATTATTAAACAGGGCTGATAGATCTGCGAGATTTCGCGGATTTCCGCGATTGTTGATAATCACTGGGTAACGTTCACAAAATGTCAATATATTATATAGTATACATATATATGTATAATATTACTCTGAATCGTGTTCTTATATGACCTTAGATGTTGCTTGAACATAAAACCCTGACAAACAAGTTAGGCATGGGCGATAATACAGTTTGAATCTGACTTCTGGCATCTTTCCACGATTCCCTAACAATGCTGATCCTATGGGGCGAAATCCGCGTTTGCACCAAGGCATCTATCTATCTAGGTCTTTCTGACGCAATCATCTTATCCATGCCTACCTGTCAATGTGGCTCATTGGCTGATAGGTCAGTGCAGATTACTACATTTGTATAGTGCCTAACTTCGTGCCCACATGTTCACTCACGCCAGGGATGTTTTAATAAATATATAATATGAATAAGCAATGCTTAGGACCGACCCACCGATATAACTACAGCAAAGTATTTAATAATTTTTTTTTACTCCACTCGCGGTGTTTGATTTTAAATTCTATCAACTCGGGTGACCCGAATATGGCCGTTGTTTCCGCGGAGTAAACTATTAATATTTCATTTGTGCACCCATGTTAATGCCAAATTGTTATTTATTTCTTTTAATTTTGAATAAAATCTAAGTTTTGAAATGCACGTATCGGCAAAGTCAATGGCAGTGGGCATTTGTTTTGATATATTATTAACCAATAGCTGTCGTCCACCCTGATTGCTGCGGACCGAAGTTCGACGAGCGATTTCAGTTTCTGTTTGCTGGATTTGGATGGTTTCTCGGTTATTCGACACGAGTTTACAAATGGCGGCGCCCATACAGTGCTATTTCCGTTTCCGTTTGCTGGATTTTGGCGAAGTCATGTTCAGTACGAGTATTGTTTATGTGTATATATCTACATGCGTTAGTCCTAAGCCTCCCCAGAGGGTCGGTATTATATATATTATATATAATATATATATATTAAACATGATGTTTGGGTAAACTATTAGTTACTTGTACCTCTAGGTCTAGAACAGCTAAATGTTTGGTATACGCGCAATGTGAAAGTTAGCATATCGGCGTGTAGTTGGTCTCTGGAACAAATTAACACCTAACCTTTTTGACAGTGAGTAAGGGAGTCTTTCCGGGCTATAGAAGTACATGGCTATTACCCACCACACACTCCTCGTTGTGCATTCACCACTCACTGCTGCTTACGGGAGTATCTCAACAACTCCCAGAATCCATCATAATCTGCGGGCTGTGTGCAAATATAGCACCTGCCCTCAGTCGCACTGTTCGTGTTGAGGGTGGACTTGTTAGCATTGTTACTGGGCGCGGGGGCCGAATCGGTAGAGCGCAGGCCTCCTGTGCGGGAGATCTTGGGTTCAATTCCCAATCGAGTCAATCTAATGATTTACACAATTGATGCTTGTTGCTTCCTAGCCTGGCGCTCGACATTAATATGATAGGGCAAGGACTGGTTGGCTCAGTTTCAGGATAATGTGACTGGGTGGGATATCGGGTCATGGTGCTGATGGCCTGATTTCCCAGTGGGGCAGCACTATAAAGTCGCCGTGAGTGTGCACTGTCACAAGTCGGTACCCATCCTGATATGATATTAGATGTTGCCAGGATGTAAAACTCCAACAACCAAGCAATTGTTAGTTGCAACAGCGGACGTGGTTGCTGAATTGGTAAGAGTCCTGGCTGGCTAACCATGCGGGAGGTCAGGGAGTTTGAACCTCGACAAAGTCGACCAGACGACTTACAAAATAGATACGTGTCGCTACATAGCCTGGTACTCAGCATTAATAGGAGAGAGCAAGGAGTGACTTGTTCAGTGTCGGGGTAATGTGACTGAAGGGCATATTACTGGGTTGTTGTTCTGGTGGCCAGGGGCCATATGCATGAAGCGATGTTAGCGTTGTGTGGTGTTCACAGGTAACACTGGGTAGCTATCACCGCCGGCACGAACTATGTCACGCCGTATGCATGGGTTCCTAAATCATTGGCGTTAGGTAAATGTGCAGTTATTTATAGATTTGGGGTATCCCTCTGAGCCTGTTCCCGACGATCGCCGCTATTTGACAATATATCGCCGCCGATGCGCCGCTAAACTAGAAATCCCGTCCAAAACCAGTTTTGTCTTGCTAACATCGCTCCATGCATACGGCCCCAGGTCTCCCTTTGGGACACACTATAAAGTTGCGTGTGCACTATCACAAGTCAGTACCCGCTCCGGGGGGTGGAGGCGGGGGGTGGGGGGGGGGTAGGGTGAGCTAAGTAACATATTCATATTGGCCGTAATCGATTAACACGACCCGGGCGACTCGGGTTACCTGAGTCGTCAGAATTTCAAATCGAACACCGTGAGTAGAGTCGACAAATACACATGCCGTGTGCAAAATGATCCCACCCAAGTAACCCACCTCTTGGCTGGGGTTGGGAGGAGTGATGATGTCACATTTGCACTGGTACCATCCTGCAGGATAACAGCTACCAGTACCAGTCATACATGTTTTTTTGTTTTTTTTAATAACCTAGATTAATGAAATGGAAATATAACTAAACTATGCCATCATAAAATACTTTAAATCCTATTTTGCTGTAGTTTTGTCGGTTATTAATAAAAAGAAAAAGGTTTTGGATTAAGCCACCATTTTCCCACCCCAAGCATGGAGAAGCGTATCTGATTATTCGACCCGAATCTGTAGGATGTGCGCATGCGTCAAAAAGTGGCTCGGGTGACCTGAGTTGATTAATCAATTACGCCCAAAAACTATGTTGATACTGCATCTGGACACATCACACAGCTACAATTAATTGGGTGTGGGTGATTGGGTGTATGAGTGTGGGTGTGGGTGTGTGTGTGTGAATGGGTGGATGTAAGGGTGTGGGTGGGAATATGTTATTGTGGATCTGAGTGGGTGTAGGGGGTAAAGAGTGTAAGTGGGTGGAAGTGGGTGAGGTTGGTGTAAGGGGGTGTATGAGTGGATGTGGGGGAGGATGAATGTGAGTCAGTGGTTGGGTCTTTGGTTGTGGGGTTGTTCGTAACCTTACCACGGTTACCGGCTGCAGAACTGCAGCAATATAGAAAGGCACCAATAAATCGGTCCAATCTTTGGTTGAAGATTAATCTTCAGTAGGGACGGTGGTAGAAGCTGGGGATATCTTTACAACATTCAAAACGGCGAAGCGTTGGGGCTGACCGAATCTCTCCGGTCCGGCGGTAGCAGAGCACTCGTATCCAGTCGACAGCAGCAAGGACCGGGCAAAGGGGGGTACAGCGGCGGTTCCAGCAATGAGAACAAAACGAGAGAAACAATAAGGTACAGGGCCTCACCCAAGCACACAACTCCCCTGGTCAGGGGGAGAAGTATGCCTGGGGGAAAACAGGGGTAGAGTCTAGGAAAGAGAAATGAGGAGAGTTGAGTCAAAGGACCGCATCTATTTTCTCTGTGGTAACTGTAGTGTATGTACGGGAAGCACACCGAATCCAGCGAGGCGGGTCACGTGAGCAAGGTGACGTGGTGGATCGTGATTGAATAAACGCCACTTGGCATACAGACTTCTAAGCGTTCACGTCTACAACATTACATGGTGTCAGATGTGGTGGAGCGACTTCAAACATGGCGCTAACAGGTTTGAAACCGCCGGCTCCCCTGAGTTTGAAAGGGAACGTGGCTATAAATTGGCGGGTGTGGCATGGAGCATACGAGTTATATGCTGGGGCAACTGGACTATCTTCAAAGAGTGAGAAAGTGCAATGTTGTGCTTTTTTGCATGTGGCGGGCCTAGAAGCGCAGAAGTTGTTCCATACAATGAACCTGGACAGCAGTGACCGCGAAAAAATAAATGCGATAACGACCGCATTCCGAGAATATTGCCATGGGAAGTCCAACCGCACTATAGTACGTTACAAGTTCAATACGTATAACCAAACGACACAGGATATGGAGACGTATATTCGTGAGTTGCAGTACCGTATTGAACTTTGTGATTATGGTGTTACCGAAGAGTCTATATTATGTGACAGACTGGTGTGTGGTATTAAGAGCAATGTGGTGCGGGACAAGTTGTTGCAGACCCCCAACCTTGAATTGGAGCGGTGTTTAGAAATATGTCGCCTGAGTGAACACAGCTCGGAACAGTTGGGTGCTGGTGCGGATAACACTTGTGACACCGAGGTGCATGCTGTCAGTCGTCACGAGAGGCAAAGGTCACGACCCCCAGCACGCCCACCGGCACGTGGTGGTGGTGAGAATAGGCGCAGCGAAGGTAATAGGCAGGGTTTCAACCGGCTTAATTGCAATAGGTGTGGATATTCGCACCCGCGCGACAACTGCCCAGCCAGAGGGAAGGAATGCATGGCATGCGGTCGCATTGGTCATTTTGCGAGAGTATGCAGAGGAGGTCAGCGGCAACCGGCACCGGTCAGCGCGTTGGACATGGATGAAGAGGGCACACCGGTTGAATGGTTAACCGAGGATATGTATGAGGAGGAACCGAGTGACTTGGTCGTAGGAGCTATCGACAAAACCAGAGAGCGTGTGGGATTATGGTTTGAAAATGTAAAGGTCTGTGGTGAGATGGTCGAGTTCAAACTGGATAGTGGCTCCGAAGCCAGCATAATACCCGAGAGTGTCTTCATGTCGTTGCCAAACATGGAGCTAAAGAAAACAAGATGTCGACTGGTGACGTATTCCGGAGAGAGGATCCGTCCGCGCGGGGAAGTTACTATCAACATCCGAGGGCACCTGACCCTGTTCCAAGTTATCGACAACGGATGCGCGATCTTAGGGAAGGACGCCTGTGTTAAGCTTAACCTCCTGAATCGTGTACTGTCGATGAACGCTGAAAAAAAAACTCCGGAGATCATGGACGATGAAGCTCAGTCACTGGTAAATAAATATCATAATGTATTTAATGGGCTGGGCTGTCTAAAAGTTAATGCGACCATACATGTTTGAAAATATACCCACAGTAATTGATCCTCCGAGGCGGATTCCACATGCCATCAGTGATGCCGTGCGGAATGAATTGGACAGGATGGTGAAGCTAGGGGTTATTGTTGAACAGATAGAACCAACACCTTGGGTAAACTCAATTACCATAGTGCAAAAGCCGAATAAGTTACAGTTGTGTTTGGATCCAACCAAGTTGAATAAGGCGATACTCCGGGGGCCTTATCCTATTAAAACAGTCGAACAAGTGGTAGCCAATACAGCAGGGGCTAGGTTTTTCTCCGTGTTAGATGCCCAAAGCGGGTATTGGCAGATAGTGTTGGACAAACCTAGCTCGTTGTTGTGTACGTTCAATACGCCTTGGGGAAGGTATAGGTATACCCAGCTCCCATTTGGGATTAAAACGGCCGGGGATATTTTTATACAGGAAATGGACAATATATTAAGGGATCTCCCGGGGGTGGATGTAGTGGCAGATGACATTCTAATTTACAGTGAGACCATTAAGCAACACAACGAGCGATTAGAGTCTGTCCTGAAACGAGCACAACAAGTTGGATTAAAATTGAATCCTGAAAAATCTAAATTGTGTAGGGCGCAAGTAGAGTATCTAGGGCACTTATTAACGAGTGAGGGTCTGAAACCAAACCCTGAACGTATCCAGGCAATTACAGAGATGCCTACACCCACAGACAAGGCAGGTGTACAGAGATTTTTAGGAATGGTGGGATATGTACACAAGTTTATTCCAAATTTGTCAGACATTGCTAAGCCCTTAGGAATTTTACTCTCCAAGGAGGTTGCATGGCACTGGGATAGTGAGCAAAAGGAGGCGTTCGAAAGATTAAAAATGTTGTTGAAAACAGCACCGGTGCTGAAATATTATGAGGTAACGAAGTCGGTGAAAATGCAGGTAGATGCTTCAATGACAGGGCTTGGGGCTGCGCTTTTTCAGGATAATCAGCCAGTCAGCATGGCATCAAAAGCTTTAAATAAGTGCCAGGGAAATTATGCGGTGATCGAGAGGGAGATGCTTGCGATCTGTTTCGGCTGTGCAAAATTATCACGATTACATTTTCGGGAAGCAAGTCACAGTCAAAACGGATCACAAGCCCCTAGTAAACATAATGGAAAAACCGCTACATATGTTAACGGCACGATTACAGAGAATGTGACTACGACTGCAGAACTATGATATAAAGTTGGAGTATGTAAAGGGGGTTAACATGTTCTTTGCTGATGCTTTGTCTAGGGCACATACCACAAAAGTTGAACGAATGAATTTATATGATGATTGTGTGTCTGTTGCAGCAGTAGACTACATCGCGGATGAGTTAGCAGACATTACACACACGACAGCACAGGATCACACACTGCAGCAACTCGTCAAGTACATCCGAGAAGGATGGCCAGGGAAAAATACCTCGATACCTAGTGATGTTAAACCGTATTACACGTATAGAGACGAGTTGACGGTACAGAATAATATGGTGATGAAACAAAACAGAATAGTAATTCCAAAAATGCTACAAAAACAGTTGCTAAACACGCTACATGCTGCACACTTAGGGATAGTAAAAAGCAAACAGATGGCACATGATAGTGTTTTTTGGCCAGGGCTAGACAGCCAATTGCAGGACAAAATTTCCAGGTGCCAGTCGGTAAGAGCTCGACCACACCACGAGCCATTGATTAGTCATGACATCC
>CM059189.1:90590140-90602640 GCA_030323885.1 Branchipolynoe longqiensis
GGGGGGGGTCAGTTATAAGAATAAATATAACCAAAAAAAACGCAACAACCCCCAAAAAAACAAAAAATACCCACACCACACCAATAAAAAACAACAGCTACAAATACAAACCAATCCCCACACAAAAAAAATACCCCAAAAACTAAGTAAATAACAAACAAACCAAACAAAACAACATAGTACACATAAAAAAAACACAAAAAAATCGATACTACGGGACCTCATGAATCTCCACTACGAGAACAAATTGCAAGCCAGGCCCTCAATGGTGTCTCCACCGAGCTGCTGTATACAAGTAAAGCTCTTTATTCAGAAATCCAAGTATTTTTTTTCTTTTAATCTTGTTTATTGTAGCTTTTTTTTGCTGACGCTTTATTCCCTTCAAATTGTGTGTTTTGGGTGGATTTAAACAAAAAAAAACTTTAAAAAACCTTGGCAATATACATCTGGCTTTGTGCATGGCTTTATAGGTCGTTCTCATATTTGTGACATGATAACCAAAAGTGAAAACAATACAAATAATGGGAGAACACATTCAAAGTAATAACCGAATCTGTATTCATATGAATTTCATGTTGCCCATATGTCAAGAGTTGAAAAAACTAAATTTCACATTTTGATTTTGGGGTGCAAACCAACCCTATGTAAAAGCTGTCGAAAAAACGGGTCAATGAATTGAGAGCCTAATTTCACAATGTAAGAAGCAACAATTATTCTTTACATCTGTCTTATTATTAGCCTGCTACCTTTGAGTTGAAAAATATAATATAATATCTAGTTTAATAAGATTTAAAAGTGAAATCGACGGCGTTCTACGGCCGCCATCTTGTCTTTTTGCATTCTCTCCCATTTCACCAACTCTGTGCCTATATAAATATCTATTTGATACTGGAGGCACACATTCTACTCCCTGGTCCATACTAAAGCTATTTTCGCCCGTATTTAGACTACGTTGTCGTTTACGCGTGTACTACAAGTACCGGGTGAATCTTTTATCTATGTAACATCCATCCATAACATCATTTTATCACATTTCAACATCATTTTATCACACACACAACAAATTCAAACAAGATTCTATTGATTACAGTCAAGTAAAAAAAAAAAGACTGTCTTACAAGAAAAAAGTTGAAAAATAAGTTTGGTTAGGTGCACGGTGTTGATATGTGAATTTTCACATTAGCACATTAGCACAAAATCAGATAAGAATATGTTGGATACCTTTTGTGAGATAGATTAAGCAGGTATAGTATTGCTAACATAGTTAATACACAGAGGCAACATTTATTATTTGACTTGCTACACCATCAAAAAAGGGCTTAATCATTCATAATGTAACGTGGAAACCAAATGTGTGGTACACCAGTTTCTGATATCTGATTCTTATATCCAAAGGCTGTTTTTAAAGACGAAAAGAGGGGCGATATTAAAAGAAAGGTAAAGATGGAGAGAAAGAAAGTGAGCAATAACAATAGAGTGGAGGCTGAATTTTAAAAAGCAGTACATTGGGAAGTGTTGGTGGGTGTCAGTGAGCGATGCTTAGCTGACGTCATTTTGACGTGAGTTTTTTAATTAAAATTCTCTGCTCTCCCTAACTCACCGTGTGGCGCGAGACCACACAGCCTAATGCCAGAAATGACGCCATTAAAATAACCTAAACGTAACATTTTCTTATGTTTTGTTGGTCTTCTTCAATATCATCTCTCGCGCAACCAGACGGGATGGCTGAATGAGTTAGAGCGTCCGTCTCCCGTGTTGTTAGACCGTGGGATCGTGGGTTCGAACCCTCGTCGAGTCAAACCGATGACTTACAAATTGATACTTGTCGCTTCCTAGCCAGGTGCTCGCCATTATTAGGATAGGGCAAGGACTGGTTCGCTCAGTGTCAGGATAATGTGACTGAGTGGGATATCAGGTCATGGTGCTGGTGGCCTGGTCTCCCAGTGGGGCAGCACTATAAAGTTGCCATGAGTGTGCACTGCCACAAGTCAGTACCCGTCCTGATATGACCTTAAATGTTGCTAGGACATAAAGGACCAAGCAAAACTCTGTCTCACTTTATCTGCCTTTCCCTTTCCCTCTTCCTCTTACTGTCATGCTCTCTTTCCCGTTCGCTCTCCCCTCCCTCTCATTATCCCTATCCGCTATCCTCTCATCCCTCTCCATCTCCACCTCCTTGTCCCTCTGCTCCCTATGCTCCCTCTCAGACCTCTCCTCCCTCTCCTCCCTCTCCTCCCTCTCCCCCCTCTCTTCCCTCTCCTCCCTCTCCCCCTCTCCTTTTCCTTCCCCCTACTCCTCATTCTCCCCATTCTCCTCCCTCTCCCCCCCCCTCTCTCTCTCTGCCCCTCCCTCTCCCTCTATGCCCCTCCCTCTCTCTCTGCCTCTCCCTCTCTTTCTTCCTCTCCCTCCCTCTCTCTCTTCCTCTCCATATCTGCCTCTCCCTCTCATTCTCCCCTCCCCCTCCCTCTCCCCTCCCCTCCTCCTCCCCTCCTCCTCCTCCTCCTCTCCTCCTCCTCCTCCTCCTCCTCTTCCTTCTCCTCCTCCTCTTCCTTCTCCTCTTCCTTCTCCTCTTCCTTCTCTTCCTTCTCTGTCTCATTTGCCTTCTCTGTCTCCGTCTCCAAATACAGTAAGACCTCTCTAAATCGACCGACCTTGAGAGCGACTTTAAGTGGTCCATTTAGGGAGGTGGTCGGTTTAGGGAATTAGAATATAGTTACAATCGTATTGTTGGGACCCAAATAAAGCGATCGATATATAGGGAGTGATCGATCTGTGGAGGTGGTCGGTCAGAGGTTTTATATATTTTATATTTGGTTTGGGTCGCTAACATATTTTATCTGAGAGGCTTCTGGGAATGTGCGGTATTATCTAAGTTGAAATATGCTTTTCTTTTTAAAAATTTTAAATTATAGATTAACAGTATCCACACATTTGATTTTTTAAACTTTTAATTAATTTTTTTTTAAAGTGCACACAAAATGCAATTGGTTATCACTTTTCACCATTTATTGGAAAATCTTGACTTCCACAATGTAAAAGAAGTGACCAAGACTACTAGTCGATCCCTGCTTGCGCAATGTCGAAGACAATATTTCAGTGGCAGCTGAGTGTTTGTGATGTGTCGAGTAAGGGCAGTTAAAGTAATTCAATGTCAGTTTCTGAATGAATATACATTTTATATCTCTCATGTGGGGGGGGGGGGGTTGACTCACTCTCATGATAATATGACTGAGTGGGATATCATGTTATGGTGCTGGCGGCTTGATTTCCTAGTGGGGCAGCACTATTAAGTCACCATGCGTGAGCACTGTCACAAGTCAGTACCCATCCTGATTTAACCTTAGATGTTGCCAGGACGTAAAGCTCCAACAACCAACCTTAGATGCTGTGAGGTTGTTAAAAAAAAACTCCACCAAAATAAAAACAATCCAGACAACTCGGTAGCCGTCCTGATATGACCTCACATCTTGCTAGAAGTAAAACCACAGCGAATCAAGGAAACAATGAACCACGAGATAAATGTCCACACGTCCCTAATTGCCGGGAGCACAGGGCGCGGTGGCCGAATCAGTAAAGCGCAGGCCTCCCGTGCGGGAGATCGGAAATCCAATTCCCGGTCGAGTCAAACCAGTGACTTTCAAAATGTATATTCGTCGCTTCCTAGCTTGGCATTCAGTATTAATAGGATAGGGCAAGGACTGGTTAGCTCAGTGTCAGGATAATGTGACTGAGTGGGATAGCGAGTCATGGTGCTGGTAGCCTGATTTCCCAGTGGGACAGCGCTATAAAGTTACCATGAGTGTGCACTGTCACAGGTCGGTACGCGTCCTGATATGACCTTAGATGTTGTTAGGACGTAAAACTCCAACAAGCAACCATGGTGTGCCGGGCATGTCGCTGCTTGTGGAGGTGATTGGCGCTAACTAACTCCCCGGCCACTGGTGGCGCGGCGACCGGGCGCGTTCGTGCGTGGCGAAGACGTGCGAGGAGGTGGCGGGGTCAGGGAAGTAAGTGTCGAGGTCAGATGCCGAGGTCGCGCCGCCTAATAAATTACGTGCTGGCGTAATTATGACGCGCTCTCACGACTGTTACGTGGCGATAGTGACGAGAGGCAAGGGAGTCAGGGGGAGGGAGGGGGGGGGGGGGGGTTCTAGGAGGAAGCAATGGTTCTGGGGCAGAATCCAGGGGGTGGGGGTATGCAAAGTTTGCAATTACTGTGAATCGTGTGATAAGAAGTACGGTTCGCTGCCACAGAAATACTTCCATGACTCATATATGGCAATAGCGTGGCATGATGTTTGTTTGTTTGTTGTTGTTTTACATCCTAGCAACATCCAAGGTCATATCAGGATGGGTACTGACTTGTGACAGTGCCAACTCATGGCGACTTTATAGTGCTGTCCCACTGGGAAACCAAGCCGCCGGCACCATGACCTGGTATCCCACTCAGTCACATTATCCTGACACTGAGCACACCAGCTGGCATGAAGTAACGGTTGTATACATGTGTGTCTGTTGAGGGGGGGGGGGGGGAGGGAGGGGAGGGGTAGCAATGGTCCTGGGGCAGATACGTGGGGGGAGGTGTTATAGTTAGTAATCACTAATAAGAAGGAAGGCGGTGTTTGCTGTCACATAAATACTTCCACGAATATTACATGGTGGTAGCGTGGCATGAATCAAAGGGGGGGGGGGTAGCAATGGTCCTGGGGTTGATCCGGATGGTTTTCAAAGTTTGCCATCACTGTGATTTCGTTGCCACAGAAATACACCATATCACTTATCAGGCATAAAGTTGTAAGGCCTAGAATTGAAGTCTATTTGTGATTTTTGCTATTGTTATTATTATTATTATTATTATTATTATTATTATTATTATTATTATTATTATTATTGTATAGCTATGTCTCAGTCATCAGAAGGGATACAGAGATGAGTGTAATCAAAATGGAGCTTATTCCCCTTTTCCCTCCCCCTCCCCCTTCCCCCTCCCCCTTCCCTTCCCCCTTCCCCCTCCCCCCTCCTCCTCCCTCTCCCCTCTCCCTTGCCCCCCGTGCCCCTCCACTACCCCCTTGCCCCTCCACTTCCCCCTAGCCTCTCCAGTTCCCCCTTGCCCCTCCACTTCCACCTCCCCCCAATCCCCTCCCTCTCCACTACTCCCCCCACCCCCTCCTGCCCTCATCCCTCCCTCCCCCAGATCCTCCACTCCCCCTTCCCCCTCCCGCCTTCCCCTCACCCCCTCAGCTGAGTAAACTAGCCAGATATCATTGAGTAAACTAGCCAGCTATTATTGAGTAAACTAGCCAGATATTATTGAGTAAGCTAGCCAGATATTTTGATAAACATGCTTAGAAACAACAACAAAAAACATCCAAAAAACCTATAAGTTCACACAGGTAACATATCATTATACCCAACCCACCAGACTCCTTCTCAAGCCTGACTTGCATGGCGAGCTTCACGTGATGACACACTGCTGTGTGAATTCAGCCTCACACAGTGAATGCCTGTACTGGGTGGGACGCAGGTCGTTGGGTGAGCAGGTACAGTTTGACGCTATTCAGCATTCTGAACCCTGTGAAAACCAGTGACAAAGGTCACCAGGCAACACGCGATGCCACCAGACGCGGTGGCCGAATCGGTAGAGTGCACAACGTCGAGTCAAACCAATGACTTGCAAAATTTATACTTGTCGCTTCCTAGCCAGGCGCTCAGCATTATTAGGATAGGGCAAGGACTGCTTGGATTGCTGTCCAGATAATATGACTGAGTGGGATATCAGGTCATTGTGTTGGTGGCCTCGTCTCCCAGTGGGCAGTACTATGAAGTCCCCATTAGTGTGCACTGTCACAAGTCGGCACCCGTCCTCATATGACTTTCGATGTTGCTAGGACGTAAAACAACAAACAAGCTTGCAGTGCCGGGTAGCGTTAAATCCTCATCAAAAAGATATGGTACTCTGGAATAACCAAGCGGAAGTGAACCTGACTCCCCCCGCCCCCCTTCCCACAAAAAGCAAGAAGACAACACAATAAAAAAAATTATACAAATAAAATAAAGCAAAAATACAAAGCCCACCGACAAAGCCACCATACTAAGAAGGGCCGGGGGCTTGGCCGATGACTTGGGCAGTTGTCAATCAATCCTAGGCTTAACTCTAGCCCTTACCATTTCTTTACCTAACCCCTCCTATAAACCCCTTCTTGACTGGTGGTTTAAAATGTTGCCGCGACGCAGCCGCAGCTTTTCCCATTAGGTGGCGCCATCATAGATTACGGAATCACCGACACCGCAGGCTCAAGGTCCGGCCTCTAAAGCGGCAATGCCATCTTGCTGCCACACAACACATACACATACACACATACACATACACACACAGACATACACACTGACTCACACTCACACACACATGCCATCACTTCCACTTACTCACTCACTCATTCATTCACCCACTCATTCACCCACTCATTCACCCACTCATTCACTCACACATTCACTCACTCACTCGTCCCTCACACTCTCATTCGCTCGCTCACTCACTCACTCACTCACTCACTCACTCATTCACTCATCCACTCACCCCCACCGTCACTCACCCACTTGCACATCCACTCAGTCACTAACTCACTCACTCATCAATGCACTCACTCACCGTCCACTCATCAATGCACTCACTCACCGTTCACTCATCCATGCACCCACTCACTCACTAGCTCACTCACCCATGCACCCACTCACTCACTAGCTCACTCACTGACCCACTCAGTCACTAACCCACCCAATCACTCACTCACCCACCCACCCACTCATTCACCCACTTACTCACCCACTGACGTACTCACTCATTCATGTGCTCACTCACTCATTCATGCGCTCACTCACTCATTCATGCGCTCACTCACTCATTCATGTGCTCACTCATTCACTAACTCATCCACTCACCCACCCACCTTCACTCACGCACCCATTCACTCACGCACCCACCTTCACTCACGCACCCACTTCACTCACGAACCACCTTCCTCACACACCCACTTCACTCAAACACCACTTCACTCACGCACCCACCTTCACTCACGCACCCACCTTCACTCACGCACCCACCTTCACTCACGCACCCACCTTCACTCATGCACCCACCTTCACTCACGCACCCACCTTCACTCACGCACCCACCTTCACTCACGCACCCACTCACTCAGCCACTCATTCACCCCCACCCCCTCACCCCCACCCCTACCCTCCACACGCGCACCCTACTTGGGTGGTCCCTTTTAAATACCGTCACCCGCGAAATCCGATAATGAGTATTAATCACCTTATCTCCAGGCTGGGTACTAATTGGTCTGGAATCTAGCGCCCCACCCCAACCCCCACCCCTCACCATGCAACAGTCCGAACTAATTACATTTCTCGGGTAGTTAACAAAGAGCAGGGGCCCAGCGTGTAATAATAACTCAGTAATATATGGTGTATCCCGTACTGCACGTGGTTTTTGTCCTTCCTTTCCCATTTTTCCTCCCCCCCCCCCTCCCTTTTTTTGCGCCAGAGGCACTGGTTTATTTACGGATGCATGTCATGCGGCGATGGCAATTACGTAGCCTCATTTCCGTTATCTGTAAGGCCTGGTTATTATGGGATGTGGTGGGCTGATATGCGGCGCGATAACAGATATATAGCTGCCGTCCCTACGCGAGGTTATTTTGCGACATACTGGGTCGCCTTCATAAGTTGATAAGGGGACCGGGACAAGGCCACGCTAGGCTTTCCACAAATGTATATAGACTACATCACGGTTCCAGCGGCGCGGTGCATTGTGGGATGGGTCAGAGCAAACCCCCCCCCCCAAAAGCACATGACACATGCTAATACACTGGGTGCAGCTATGAAATGTGCTAGTTTCAGCTCATCTCAGCTCTTGTTTGGAACATAGAATACTAACTAAAAAAATATATATAATAAATTAAGATATTAATCTTTTATCCAGCATTGCATTTACATCAAGATAATCAGTGCATTTAGATTTAGAAAAATCTAGGCACTCAGACTAGTGTTAGGGCCACAGCCAGAGTACTCAATGCATTGTCAATGGCAGTGAGTAATCTCCATACAGAAAAAGTAAAATATTGATAAAACCACACCACCTAGGCACAAACCGCAGGGAACACATATAGAAAACAGGTTTAACAAAAAGATTATATCAAATTGATACGGTTAGGGTTTGGGATTTCTATTAATTTTGAATAAAACTGACGTTTTTCAATGCGCGTATAGGCAAACTAAATGGCCGAACGCCTTTGCTTGGCTCCCAAGGCCGTTTTCAGCGCATGCGCAGTCGGAACCGTGATGTAGTCTATTTACTCTGTGTGTAACAGGAAGACTAGACAGGATGGCCTAGCAATCCGAGCGCCCGCTTTTCATGTGGCCGGTCATGGGATTATTGTAGAATCTAATGCTCGGATCTGTGGCTGTGTACGTAGGCTATGACAGTATGAGGAAAACAATACAGACAAAAAGAAAGGAAGAGAGTAAAGTATAATAGAAGAGAAGAGAGTCCAGCCCTCTGGTTTATTGCTTATATAGTTACATGGGTTCATTGTAGAGTATCACCCCACCTCCTTCCCCCCAATGGGAATAGACTACATCGCCATTCCAGCAGCGCGGTGCATTGTGGGATGTGTCAAAGCAAAACAAACCCACGAGAAGCACATGGCACATGCTAATACACTGGGAGCAGCTATGAAATGTGCTAGTTTCAGCTCATCTCAGCTCTTGTTTGAAACATAGAACACTAACTAAAAAAATATATATAATAAATTATATTATTAATCTTTTATCCAGCATTGCATTTACATCATTATAATCAGCACATCTTATACCATCTGCATTTAGATTTAGACAAATCTTGGCACTCAGACTAGTGTTAGAGCCAGAGCCAGAGTCAGTTTTACTTATTTTATTCATGTTTTTATTTATATCCTATGGTTAATGACATATGTAGAAATAGAAAATGAGTAGGGTTAATCAGATATTGGTTATATATTTCTTTGAAACAACTTTTTGTTGACACATTTGACATTTTAATATTTAGAACAAGAATTACTTCTGTCTAATCAATGGTGATGTAAACATTACCCTGTAAAGTGACTGAAATTGTATGTTTCTTAGCTCAAAATGCTTAATTATGGAGAGTTGCGTCTTAAACATATTCATTATATTATTATATTGGATCCATCCATCCATGTTTGTGCAAATTGATTAATTTTGAAAATAAAATCGAAGTTTTGCCCTACGCGTATTGGCAAACTCAATGGCTGTACGCCTTTGCTTTGTGCCAGCGCCGTTTTCAGCACATCCGCTGTCGGAATGGTGATCTAGTCTATTGAGCATTCTTGGCCCTCCCAATAGGAATCCAGCATTCCTGGTCTCCATGGATAGCAGTGGTCTGCCCACCACCAGAAGCTGTATGGCCCCATGGCCCCCACTAACCTTGACCTTTTGAGTGTGGTGACTCCCAGTAGGCCCTGAGTGCAATCACACCCAGACCTGCCAGCACCACTATGTCTATTTACATCCCACTCAGGCACCACCAACCCATATGGTCTATTCTCATCAAACTGCAACATTTCGAGTTCTGAAGGGGTATTCCAGGAATTCCTTATATCATTTCAGCTCTAAGCTGACTCTATTCAGTACATATTAGTACATTAATGACAGAATTTGGGCAAGTTAACTCTAAAAATTGACTATTCTGTGACTATTTGAAGAATAAGGTTCCTTGCTGACCATAACCGTCCGTCTGCACACATTTCCATAGACTTAAAACATAGATATACATAGTTAATACCTGTTAACCTATTATTTCTTAATTTATATGCATGTTCAACATATTTGTCAATGTAAATATGTCAGAAATATTTCCTGCATTTACATTTTTAGTTCATGGCGAAGGACTGAACTTATCTGTACCACCCACAACTATGCTGTTTTTTCCCCCTACTTAACTATGTACTAGTTGCTCCAATTTATAGGTAATACTAATAGCATCTTTTCCTTATAAAAAACATGCAATTAAATGCCATAATATTGATCTTTTCATAAATATAAACTTTATTCTCCGAGCATAAAGTACTTTTTGGTGGGGGTAACCATTTTATTATTGCAGACGGACAGTTATGGGCATTCATATTTCCAGTAATTAATATATAGTAAATAGTTATAAGGACACTGAGTAAACACATTTAGTTTTAACATTTGTTATGCCTATCACACACAGTGTCTACATCACATAGGTATATTCCAGAAGGTACAATGGTCATAGTACAGATAGTTTTATCATTTAAAAAGGGGAGACGGACGGTTATGCAAATAACCTGTAAAGTATACAAAAAAATACACATTCCTAGTTAAAATAAATAAACACAGTGTTGGAACATGTTAAACTATACTATAGGCACAAACAAATCACTTTACTTTAATATATTGTCGCAACACTTTAATTCTGGGGCCAAAAACCAATGGGAGATGGACGGTTATGGTGAATTTTATTTCCAGTAATATAGAGTATTACTTAGCACAAGACTGAGTAGTTTAAATTTGCTGTAACCATATGTCTCACAGTGTTCACAACCTCTAGTTAAAGTTTAATATCTACTGTGGTCCTAGTGCTGATCTGTCTATTTGTTAAAAATGGGAGACGTACGGTTATGCAAAAACATGTACACAATGCTTAAAATACAAATTCATACTCAAAATGACACCCACACCTATATCCACATACCCCTACCCCTACCCCTACCCCTACCAACTCCCACAACCCACACCCCTACCCACAACCACACCCCTACCCACTCCCACACCCCTACCCACTTCTACTCCCACTCCTACTCCCACTCCTACTCCCACTCCTACTCCCACTCCCACTCCCACACCTACTCCCACACCCACACCCACACCCACACCCACGCCGTATTATGGCGACGGACGGTTATGGCGACGGACTGTCAGGTGACATGTTCTCCTTCCTGGCTCAGTCTGGTACCCACCCACAACCACTGTCAAATTGATTTTTGCAAGCACGCCATATGCTTCACTTAGTATGTCCTTCTATTTGGCAACAAATGCTTACTAAGTGCACCAGTATCTAAGTTAAATATGAAGAATCAAATCTAGATATTGGTTTTGGTTTTGAAAATTGTTGAATACTGTCATCAGACTATACAGCTTTAACTGCACAAACTGTAAGACCTCTGCTAATAAATAGTGATGGTTACGGTGTTTTAATGCCATGTCATCAACTAAGGTTATGCGTTATGAGGTCTTTATGTTCGAATATCTCTGGCATCTCGTTTTCCCTGGAGACCACCCACCCAAGTTCTGAAGAGGCTCAACATTGCTTAGAGACCAGTCGACTGCTTTAACATGGATTCCTTCTGTATCTTAAATTTGGTTCCCGGTCGAGTCAAACCAATGACATAAAATTGATACTTGTCGCTTCCTAGCCTGGCACTCGGCATCAATAGGATAGGACAAGGACTGGTTAGCTCAGTGTCAGGATAATTTGACTGAGTGGGATATCACTTCATGGTGCAAGTGGCCTGATTTCCCAGTGGGGCAGCACTATAAAGTTGCCATGAGTGCTCACTGTCACAAGTTGGTACCCATCCTAATATGACCTTAGATGTTACCAGGACATAAATCTCCAAAAACCAATCAATTTGCATTTTAAAACTGTTTAATCCAATGAAAGCATCACATTTATAAAGCCAAATCACTTGTCTAGATTTGACCCTACATACCATGACTTAGAATATTGATGTGCCCCCGCCCGTTAGCTGAATAGTCCGATGAAAGCATAACATTTTAGGAACCAAAACATTCATCTAAATTTGATTCTACTTTGTTACTTTACTTTGAAGTCCAATTTTGGAGATATTTGAAGTGAAAACATACAAATTAATGTTTATAAGGACATAGAACTGCTGGACACAATATACTTCAGCAGGTACAGGTTCTATTAAAGTTGCATAGTCCAATGGGTTTTGAGTTTCTATCATTTTCTGAGATAAATATATTAGGGTGATCATTATAATCTACCCTACTTTCATTTGAAGTAACTTTTATTTTAAACAGCTAACATTTGAGATATTTGAAGTGCAAACAAGCAAAATTAGTTTTGGCAAGCTTGCCCAAACTCTGACACCATAGGTTTCTGCAGTAATAGGTTCTATTAAATTGCCTCGGTATTCCCTTCTATGTGGTGACAAATGTTTAACAAGTGCACCAGTATTCAAGTTAGATATGTAGAATCAAATTGAGATACTTGTTTTGGTTTTGAACATTTGATGCTTCATCGGACTATGCAGCTTTAACTTCACTTAGTATTCCCTTCTATCCAGCAACACGTGCTTAAAGCTGCATAGCTTGATGAAAACATCAAACTTTTCAAAATGAAAACAGTCACTCCTATTTGATCCTACATATCTAAAACTTAGATACTGGTG
>CM059189.1:90607640-90627185 GCA_030323885.1 Branchipolynoe longqiensis
CCAAGCGATTTCTTTCTAGCTCGTGTGGTTTTAGAGATATTTCAATTTTTCTGTATGAAGATTGCTCACGGCTATTGACAATGCATTTGAGTGTATGCGTACCGCGGAAACTGGCGGACGGCGGAAACTGCGACACCGGTGTTGCGCAGCTATAACAAACTGCCTATAACTAAATTGATTTAGCGCAGTCTTAAAATTAAATAAGGTATTGCGTTTTATACCAAGAACCACGAAGCATTTTCAGAGAAAAGTATGCCACAGTTTTCACCGCGTTAGGGCAGGGCAGAAGTTTGTCTGCATGTCAGTTAGGCGCATGGGGGTCACAGTTTCTGGGCACTTTACCTAGGGACGTCTCTGTATGTGGGACTGTACAGTGGTCGCAGTCTCTCTGTATGTGGGACTGTACAGGGGCGGCAGTCTTCTTGTGACAGCAGTCTGTATGTGACAGTAGTCTTCTTGTTTCTACGACTGCACAGAACCAGGTTCAGTGCCCGTGTTTTTGCAGCGACTGCTGTTTCTTCACGTCGGGGTTTGTACTGAGAACAAAAGGAGCTGACCTCTGCAGACTGCTCTGCTCACTACCGGCGCGCTGACTGACTAAACAATGCGGGCACCAGCGCCAGCTGCTAAGCGTATCCTGTCGTCAAACACTCAGCACCGAGCCCGGTGGCCGAATCGACAGCGCGCGGTCATCGCTTGCGGGGGAACGGGAGTTCGTTTCCCGGTCGAGTGAAACCAAAGACTTATAAAATTGATACTTGTCGCTTCCAGACCTGGCGCTCTGCATTAATAGGATAGGGCAAGAACTGGTTAGCTCCGTGTCAGGATAATATGGCTGAGTGGGATATTGAGTCATTGTGCTGGCAGCCTGATTTCCCAGTGGGGCAGCATTATAAAGTCGCCATGAGTGCGCCCTGTCACAAGTCGGTACCCGTTCTGATATGTCCTTAGATGTTGCCAGGACGTAAAACTCAAAGTTCCCAGCCGCTCGGCGCGCCCGGCTCCACGGCCACACTCAACCTAGATAAATGTACACTAAATGAACTGACAAACACTCATCTCTGGAACATTAAGCCCTGCCTTCCTACGCCGTTTTTTCGCGAGGTCCAAAAACTGGGGCAAAATCCGACTCTTCTTCCACGCCTCACTTTGAGTTTGTTTGAGGTTTTACGTCTCGGCAACATCCAAGGACATTAGGTTGGTTGTTGGAGTTTCACGTCCTGCAACATCTATGGTTATATCAGGACCGGTACCGACTTATGACACTATTTACAGTGCGCACTCATGCCGACTTTTTAGTCCTACCCCACTGGGATACCCAGCCACCATGACCTGAATTCCCACTCAGTCAACTTTCCTGACACTGAGCTAACCAGTACTTACCCTATCCTAGTGTGAAAGGCATCATCTCTTGCCTGAACTTCTGTGGGTGGTGACAGCAGCGGAAGGAATGATTCGACCAGACAGAATGGCGAAATGAGTTGAGCCTCCAAGTCCCGTTTTGGTAGATCCTGGCGTTCGAACGCTGGTCGAGTCAAACCAATGACATAAAAATTTATACTTGTTGCTTCCTAGGCAGGTGATTGGCATTATTAGGATAGCGCAAGGACTGGTTGGCTCAGTGGCAGGATAATGTGACTGATTGGGATATCAGGTCATGCTGCTGGCAGCCTGATTTCCCAGTGTGGCAGCAGTATAAAGTCGCCATGAGTGCACATGGCAACAAGTCGGTACTCGTCCTGATATGACCTTAGATGTTGCTAGGACGTAAAACTCCAACAACCAACCAACTCAAATGTGTTGACCAACATCTGTAGAAATTGTTTGAATATTTAAACCAGCTCCTACATGATACCAATGTTTACCACCGGCGTTCCCAATTTGACACTGTGATGTCATGACTGAACAGCACAATGCTTCCCCATCTCGAATCCGGTGTCGCAGTTTGAGCGCCCTGCCAGTTTGAGCGCCCTGCCAGTGGTTGTATGCTTTTTTTGTAAAAATAGATTTTAAAGCTTTCATTGGATCGATTAAAAATATCTTAATGCGCAATTGAAGAGGAAGATCTGAAGTATTTAATGTAACCTAAGAGCAATTTACTCTGAAAGTATTAAAACAGAGATAATAGTGAAAGTTGGGATAATCTGAGTGTCAGTGCCAGTGTTAGCCTTACCAGATCATGGCCTCAAATACTATTTTCGCAAAATAAATTCAAGAACTTTCAATTGGCTGATAAAATAAAAGCTGAATGTGAAATTGTAGAGAAAGATCTGAACTATTTAATAGAAACAACAGAAATTTGCTTTCAAAGCACCACAAATCACAAATTACTGTGATAGTTAGGGTGGTGTGATAGAAGGGCGCTCAAACTGGCAGGGCGCTCAAACTGCGACACCGGCCTCTGTGGTGTTGGTGTCTATTTTCCCCGCTAGGTGGCATCACACCCAACGGCACCCCCATCTGGGCCTGTTCTCGAGGGCCGACTTGCTAGTGGGTCCGCTATCTACCGCCATTTTGATCTGATATATTATATTAATTATTATGGTGCTGATGGCATGCTAACTCTGCAGCAACACTATACGGCCACCAATATCTACACTGTCACACCATGTTAAGCTATAAAAGCCCAATCGCTCATTCACTCACCTCATATCACCTGAGACGTGGCATTCTCTGTGGTGGAGTGGTTAGAGTGTCTGACTTTTTTCTAGGTCAGACTCCTAATCTGAGGGTCAGCGGTTCGATTCCCCGTGCCCCCAGCTCTGCCAATTTGGATTTCCACCGCTGTGTATAACTTACAGCGTCATCAAAGGCCGGTTGCTCTCATACCATGTCTATGTGGTGTGGGAGGTTAAAAATCCCTTGGGTCGGTAAAAGTGTAGGCTCGGGCTTTCTATCGACCAGCAGTGGAATGAGGAAGACCAGTCGTCTATGACAGAAATTTCCCCTGCTTAAACAACTAATGGACCAAAAAAAAAAAATACAAAAATACAAAACCCCACTCACTGATTACTTTATTCATTTTACTTTATGGCCTAAGATCTTGCTTATATATGTAAAACACAAATCACTCATTCACTCACTCCATATGACCTGATATCTTGCTAATAGTAATATGGAGGGGAAAAAAAGTAACTATTCTCTCACTCCATCCCCACCCTCTCTCAGCTCCCTCCAACCTCCCCACCAGACGCGGTGGCCGAATTGATAGGGCGCAGGCTTCTCATGTGGAAGGTCAGGAGTTCTATTCCCAGTTGAGTCAAACCAATGAATTATAAAATTGTTGCTTCCTAGCTTGGTGCTTGGCAGTATTAGGATAGGGTAATGACTGGTTAGCTAAGCGTCAGGATAATGTGACTGAGGAGGCTATTGGGTCATGGTGCCAGCAGCCGGATTTCTCAGTGGGGCAGCACTATAAAGTCACCATGAGTGTCCACTGTCACAAGTCGGTACCCGTCCTGATATGACCTTAGATGTTGCCAGGACGTAAAACTCCCACACCACAGCCTCCCTGGCGGTCCTGTTGTGGGAAGTATGTTCCCTGTACGGGTGAGTCGGTGAGGCAGTCACTGAGTAGTAAGTATATGGAGATTCAAGTAAATGCATTATCATGGCAGGTATGCCTGCGAAGGCAAACATAAACTTGGACATGTCATGCTCGAGATGTCCTCATGAAAGACGACATAAACGTAGCAAGTGACTCCACATAGATGTGTGCATTTCTCTTTTACGATACTTCTCCAATGTAAAGCATGAATCAATTTTGGAGTTCCTGCGGACACCTTGATTGTGTGACCGCTCGTGATTTCAGCTATGTCTTGTGAGATAAATATTGACTATTGTCTGACACAAATTTTACCGAATCAAAGTTCTGTCTTAGATAAAGTTCGCTGTCATTTGACACACATTTGACTTTCAGAATTTCATTTTAATATTAATGTAAAGAATATAAATATGATCAACACTTTTTTTTCCATGAAGCCTTGGTAAGATATTCTACAATTTGTTTGGTTCTGAATATGGCCTTTGCTGCTGACATGACATTGAATAACTAATCAATCAATCAATCAATCTTTTTTTTCTGTTATTATGTTGCAGGAAGCAAAATGAACGCAGTCCCTATAGCAGCAACAGTTTAAAGTTGACGTAATCTATTGGGTATTTTTTTATTACATTATTTCTCTTTAATTAAAATACATCAATAAGATTGACAATGATATCATATATTTAGTTCAGATTAACGATTATAATTTACTAACTTTGGAGGTATTTGGAGTGCAACCATGCTAGATAATGTATGTTTCCACATCAGTTGAAACTAAGCGATGTAAAAGCCAGTGAGTTTACTTTAACTGTTCCTAAAGTTGCATGGTCTGATAGCGTCCGAATTTTTATTTTATTTTTGAGATAAATATATGAAATTGATCATTATAACTTACTAATCATTAGTCCAGATAATTTTCAGGAAGAATGTCTAGTTTTGAAGCAATTGGAGCTGAAAGAACCCAAAATACTTTCGACAAGCTTCCCAAAAGTCCTCTTTCTATGACGGGTATTGACGCCTCACGATGACCATGTGATGTGGGATGACCCAATTCACATGTAGCCTGGTCTCCTGGTAGTTTCTACTGATGGCACCATTGCACAATCATTTGTTTGTTGGCATGTGATGTGATATTTTTATATATTTTATTGTATTTACACTAGCACTGTTTGATTAATTTGAGTGTGTTTATAATTTTGCGTGTACTTTTAACCATATACATTGGCTGATTGGCAGTGGCGTAATATCATTCAATATAATATTCACTTATACATTTATACCATATACGGCAGTATGTTTGACACTACAAATATCAGTATCATTTGGTAATATATATGTATATTTTTAATATAATACATATTTAATTATATTTATTTAATTTACATAATTAATAACCAGTCCATAGTCAATTCCATTCATTATCAAATTGGGTACATATATTGATTTATTATTGATGTATTTGTGCATCTGTAAATAAAATAAAATTGAATTTAAAAGAAAGTAGATTAAAAAATAGCTGGCAGAACATGATTCAAACTAACTAGAAAGTATTGAATGCCCACTTCCCTTTTTGGTAAGTCATCAGATTTGAACCCCTGGTTTTCAATCCTGGTTGCGTTAAACAAATGACTTAAGAATTGATTCTTGTCGTTAACTAACCTGGGGTTTGGCATTATTAGGATATGGCAAGGAGCAGTAGAATGAGAAAGACCAATTAATTGTCTGCAATTGAAAATTCCCCTCCTTAAACAACTGTACAAAAATCCCCCACCCCCAAAGCAAAAAACCCAGGGTACCTTCAGATTTTTAGTTTAACATTGTTCCATCTGAGTTGGAAACATAGGATCAAATGTAAGTCTGTGGTTCGGCATTCAAAAACAAATTATGCTTCTTCAGCCCATGCAACTTTAAAACAGTTCAGGCTATGATGCCATCAAACCTCCAGTGGGACATCCTGGTACCTGACTAGGTTACATATGGTGATTGGAATGAAGGCTTGGCTAATGAGGCCACGAGATTGACCTACTTGCTTAATGAGTGTTGCTGCCTCATGGCTGTCTCAAAGAGGGTGTCTAAGGGATGAGATAATAAATTCACTGATTATTCTGTACAGGCCGTCCCCAATCTTTAGCTAATGCAATAGTATCTAAGTTGGATATATAGAACCAAATTGAGATAAGTGTTTTGATTTTGAAAAAATTACATTTCATCGGACCATGCAACTTTAAGGGGCCACCTACTAAGAAATGAGGAATAAGTATCCTCTAAGTTAGATATGTAAGATGAAATCTAGGTAGATGTTTTGGTTTCAAATGTATAATGATCTCAATGGATTATGCAACTTTAATATCGCGTCATTAAATCGTTATCATGTAATTATCGGTAGGTTCATTTGGAATTGAGGGAGCTGGGGGTGGGGGGGGCAATTGAATGGGGAATCCTTGGGATTTCAGAAGAACCATTGGAGCATTTCTCTAGACACTTTTCGTCGTGAATATGGCCTTCCTTACCGACACGGTGTTACACCATCACCAATCTAATCAATCAATCCACTCAATCAATCAATTTATCTAGACGCCAAACAGAATGTCTGAATGAGTTGAACGGCTGCTTCTGATTTAACAGGTCAATGGATTCGAACCCCAGTACAATCCCTAAATATATGACAAATTGATCATAATACCCGCATTGTGTTTGATTCTTGGCAGGGGACGAATTTCCTCTCTCTCTCCCTCCTAGGCTCCTCCTTCGCCCTCACCCCCGCGTCTTGGGCTTACGCCTGTGGCGCCCCCTGCTCTACCCACTTCCTCACCACCTCCCGTCCTCCCTGGAGTCTCCTCCTTCATCTCCCGACCTGCATACAGCTCCAGCTTTTTTTCACCCACCCACCCCTTTGCATATACTTTTTTTCTTTTTATTATATTACACTTATTCGTTACTCTTCATAGGGCGGATGCCTCTTTGGTGCTGTCTTCCTCTTGATTTGTGCCTGAATATACCCAACCTTTTACTTCCAGCTCGCCTCCCTCTTCTTCTCTCGACGTGTATCGTCACTGAAGCAAGCACTAGCCACACATGAATTTAAAAGAAATAAGAGATGGTTTTTATTATTTCAGTTTGATTTAGTTTTGAATTGATTCTACTTGACAACTTTATTGATGGTGCCTGCGTGCCTACGCCGCTCGGGCAGATAACCGGAAGTAGCCTCCATTCCAGAGCACCAACGCGAAGCATTATGGGATTGGTTGAAATAGCACATGGCTCGCTAAGCGAAGAGCTATCGATTTGCATACCAGAGATTGCACTGGAATTGTTGTATAATGTGGAGGGTCACTAAGTATACTCTGTATATTCAGTAAAACCTCTTTAAATCGATCGACCGTTGGACCGACTTTAAATGGTCCATTTGGGGAGGTGGTCGGTTTAGGGAGTTTTTGTTCATCATTACAATGGTATTGTATGGGCGATCGTTAGGGATCCAAATAAAGCAGGAGTGGTCGATCTGTGGAGGTAGTCGGTTAGAGAGGTTTTACTGTATATATCAATGCATGCTATTATTTTGCAGAGCAACTAAGCTGAAGTTGTAAAAGGAAAGCTTGTTTTATTTAATGACGCCTCTAGAGCATATTGCTTTTCATATCATCAGCTATTGGACGTCAACCATATGGTCATCCTGACATTTCTTTAGAGGAAACCCGCTGCGGCCACATCGGCTACTCTTTCTGATAAGCAGCAACAGATCTTTTATATGTGTGATGGGGGGGGGGGGGGTGAAAATGGGAAATATTGTGCCTATAGCGGAACTCCAACCCACATCTCTTTCCATTCTGGTCCAGTCTGCTAACCATTTCACCACCTAGGCTCCCTGATGTCACCACACTACCCATGCCTACCTGTCTATGCGGCTCCTTTCCTAAGAGGTCAGTGCACACTACGACATATGCACTTAACCATAAGGCAGGACAGCACATGCCACAACCTTTGATGAACCAGTTGTGGACCACTGGTTGGGACGGAAAATAGCCCAAACTGCAAATGGGTCCACTAAGCCGGGTCGATCGGATGACCCACACCTTCACAAGGCGAGATTCTACCGCCTGAGCTACGTCACGCTCCAAGCTGAAGTTGTGTGTAGAACTGACAGAGTTTTATTGTGCTTTAGTACCAGCCTGCTCGTGTTGTCGGCACATGTTATTATTAGCATTGTTGTATGAGCCTGACCTTTCTGTATAATGCATGCATGAGCAGAGTTTTATGGGGGAATGGTTTGAGTTATTAGGCTGTGTTTTATTATTGTTTACTCCCACACACACCGCACCTTCTGCCCCAGAAATGCCCAACCCACACCTCCATGCCTGATTTCAAACTGCGGGTTATGTGTTACTCCAGAGAATACGGTCCAGATTTACTAAAGGAGTAATACAGTGTAGATAATATCTTGCATATTTTATATATATGGGTCATGGGTCATTCTCTGAAAATGGGCACTAAATTGTGACGTGGAAGCCAAAAGTGAAAATCCTCCAAATAATAGCCCAAAAAATCCCAAATAATAGTAGAATCCTCGATCCAAGAACTAGGTAGCACATTATCAGTATAATTCAAAACCAGACACAGATAATCACTTTTTGGGCTAATACATTTTTTAATCAGGCTTAATACATTTTTACAAAAGCCTTATAGACTACACCTTTGTGAACATATTTTATATAAGCTTTACTCAATAGTACAATCGAGACTATTAGCTTTTAACTACTCTATCTATTCTCAGGTAGTACAACCTGTGAAACTATCATATTTCTGATATTATTACTTATGTGCAGGTCAGATAGCTATAGAGATCTATCATTACTATATTTCATTACTTATGTGCAGAACATATATTTGATTGTACTATCATAATATTCGTATGATAAATTACTGAAGGACAGGTATTAATTTCTTTGAAGAGGCTTGAAAATTGAAGACATGATACATCAACTACGGCAGATCACGGTCACACGGTCAGCTCACATCTGACCGTGACCGTGTCAGCTCACACGGTCACGGTCACACGGTCACACTCACACAAACGCACTTTTATAGCACACAGCAATCATTCATATCAAGGGTCATAGGGACCATAAGCTCTCAGCCCTATCAAGTGAACTAATCCAAAGTAAGGGTGGGTGGGATGGGCAAACTTTCTTATTGAAATTCAATGAACTGTCGTCGAAGGTGGCCAGGTAAGGACTGGATTAGCCTTTGAATCTACTACCGGAAGTTAACTCTGTACATAGCGACGCACGCTACGAACGGTAGCTATGGTATTCATAATATCAAGCCCGTAGTCAGGGTTGTTACCGGCAACATGGACAATGTGTTTGTTTGGGAAATCGGGTCATGATGCCGGCGGCCTGGTCTCCCAGTGGGGCAGCACTAAAAAGTCGACATGAGTGCGCACTGTCACAAATCGGTTCCCATCCTGATATGATCCTAGCTGTTGCTAGGATGTAAAACAATAACAAACTGTGTCACGGTTCCCGAGGTAAACCATAACAAAATGTTCACACGTATGTATGTGTGTAATGTATGTATGTATATATGTATGTATGTACACATACATAGATACACGCATACATGCACACGTACATACACCCCCACATATACACCCTCCACACATACACCCACACCCACACATACACATACACCCCCTCACACATACATACACACACCCACAAACATATATACACACACACACACACACACATACACACACACACACCATCACCATCACCATATTATGCGACTGTAAATTTTTGAATGAAAAGGCAAATTATTCCAACATGACTTGCATGTCCCGTCGAGCGTGGAATCGGGTGAATCGAATGAGCAGCTGACCGCTACTGAGGCCCTCTATCGGCGAGTATATGGTGGCGCCACCTATATGCGACCGGGGAAGTCGGTCGTGGATCACATTTACAAGTAACAGACACACAGATGGGGGAGGGAGTATTGTGATTTAAGCCCCTAGCTTTAATATAGTATTTACGGTAGACACTATTTGTGTGCAACCCATTGTTCATTTTGCATCTCATATCAGAGATTGCTGCCATAACTCATTTCAGAGCCAACAGGCGACAGTTTGATGAATGAGTAAGGTGCTAAGGCAATAACGGTAATGTGTGACATACGCCTGCTAGATAGATAGATACCTTCTGAGTGGGGGATGATTATTGGTAGTGTGGTGGACATGCAATTTGTAAAGGGGATGTCACATTACGACCCATTGCGCCGACGTATGTGATTTTTGGCATTAGGCGCTCATTGGTATACGTCAATGTACGTCAACGGTCATTTAGATACGGCGTTGCGCATCAGGGGGTCAGCAAAGTTTTGTGCATGCACAAAACTTTCGACGTTCGACAACGTTCGACAACATGTGGATTTTACGTCGGCCGTACGTTATGTATACGTTAGGCATACGTCGATGTATGTTAGACGTACATTAGACAAATGTTCACTACGTTGACCTACGTTAAAGGCAGTGGGAACGTACAGTCCGCATACTGACAGCTTATGGATAACGTATCTAATATACGTTTAGCGTTTCTCCAGCGTGTCTTGATGTGTGTAACGTATAAGGCATAGTTCTGGCAATCGAATAGCGTATATAACGTTCACTGTGAATGTACCGTGAGCGTAATTCGAGCATTTTTCGCCCGGAAGCACGTTAGCCATACGTTGGCCATACGCTATGTATACGTCCAACTTTGTCCCCCGTGCCGAAAAGTTTGACGCCTCTTGGCATAAAAGAAGTGATTTTACACATTGCCCGCGCGCCTGCGAGATGCATCGTAATGTGACAGGGCCTTTAGAATCCCATGGTCCGTACAGATCCTGAGAGGTCTTGAACTTCATTTGCATGGGAAAAGGCCATAAACTATGGCTCATTTGCAATGACTCTGTCTGATGGATAGGAGGTGTGAATTCAGATGGGTCTAAGAATGATTTTCAATGGGCCTCCGCCTTTGGCTTCGACCAATTTGAAATCGCAGTTCCCATCCACAAAAGTAGAGTGATTAGAAATGGGTCTTTAGTTTCCCCCGCGTTTGTCTGATAACTGTTGCAATAAGCACATATGTAATCATGACTTTCCATGAAGTTATTACCTATTCGCCATTTATTTGTGTGAAATAGATAACCGTTTTATTCAATGTTATAACAAAAAATAAATGCATATTTATTAGCATAAACTGGAAGTTGTATTATATTAGTCTATAGAGGCTCTATGGTGTATTTCACAGTAAAGAGTAGAATGATGCCTTAAGATGTATCCCTGACATAAATATTTGTTAAATCTTAGTAAAATACTCATATTTTTGAAATATCGAATGTGTTACACTTAGAACTTCTAAGAATAACCATGGGATAGTCTAACTACACTTAGGTAGTCACTCACTTATTCATTCACTCATTCATTCACGCACTCACTCACTCACTCACTCACTCACTCACTCACTCACTCACTCACTCACCCACCCACCCACCCACCCACCACCAATATCAGTAACATTAACAATAATATAGCCACCATTATAAATAATAACATCATTAGCACTAGTAACAATAGCACAAACAATGAGAAAGTCATTCCTTTGGTGAGCGTAGGTTGCTGCAAGGACTTGAGTAATAATTTTGTCTAGACCAGTTTTGCATTCGGATATTTTTTGTTGTGCATCCTTTATAAATATTAGTGACCCTTCCATGCTTTAATCAAGGACTAAAACCAGCTATGGACAGTATAAATACAGCCTCAATAAAATAAAAATAAAAATGAAATCTAGTTCTATTGTCTACCACATCCAAGTCTACCACATCCAAGGCTTTTATTTATTGTCATATTCTCTTTTGCTCACATTGTGCCTTTGCATAAAGTGTATGGCTATTTTATATTAATACCTCCTGATTAAAATTGCCCCATTATGATAGATTACATTTTCATTTTAATGAATATATATTGATTCTTTTTTAAAAGCCACAGCAGACTCCCTCAACTAGAAAGATAAAAGGCGTTCATTACAGATTCAGAAAAAAAAAGATCCTTTATTTATTACAAAGCAAAACCGCCTGCCTCTTAATAAGCTGTACCATTTTTCTCTGACATTTAAGTATAAGGGTCATTCTTTAAAACTGGGCACAAAAGTGTGACATGGAAAGTGAAAACCTTCCAAATAATAGTAAAAAACCTTCCAAATAATAGCTTAATCTAATGTCCTATGAAGGTTTGCGTGTTGTGCATATGTCAGAGTTGAAAAAAATGAATTTCACTTTTTGAATTAGATCTTGTACAAATTGAGCAATACATTAATATCACTTGTGTAACATGAAAATCAAAGACACATCCAGAATCTCATTTTAACATATACAACATAGTCAAACAAGATTTTATTGATTACTCTTAAGCAGACAAGAAAAAAGTTGAAAAAAGTTTGGCTACATAGTGTAAATGTGGAATTTTTCACTTTTTCACATTGGCACAAAATCATATATGTAAACTTTTAATTTCTTTCTTGGGATAGCTTCAATAAATGTACTATTGCTAACATACTTAATACACACAGGATACAATAATTATTTGACTTGCAATCAATAAAAGAAAGAACACATTTTCAGCATCGTAATGTGGAAACCAAATATGTGGTGCCCAGTTTTAAAGAATGACCCATAACACTAAATGTTGACCTCACGTTTCATGTGAACAAAATCAGAACGAGAAATTTCCTTTCTTTCTTTCTTCTTCTTCTTTTTTTTTTTTTTTAGGATTTCCGATTCGTTCTTGGTCATATGCTTCGCATTGTTAGTTTGCTAGAAGTCAGATTTCCGATGTTCCTTGTTGAAGGCGATTTTCATCATGCAAAAGAACCCCACTCTAGACAACAGCCACTTCTTTACAATAATCCCAGCCTTTACAACCCCCCACGTCTTCATTCCATCCACTCAAAGATTATATAACAGCCCCATTCGCAACAGTAATCATTTAAGTAACTAACTAATAACTAATTAACTAACTTGTACGCAAGTGTATTCTTCACAACACCACCGTTCACAACACCACCCTTCCTGACACCACCCTTCCCAACACCCCCCTTCCCAACACCACCCTTCCCAACACCACCCTTCCCAATGCCACCCTTCGCAACGCCACCCTTCCCAACACCACTCTTCCCAACACCACCCTTCCCAACACCACCCTTCCCAACACCACCCTTCCCGATACCACCCTTCCCGACACCACCCTTCCCGACACAGCCCTTCCCAACACCACCCTTCACAACACCACCCTTCGCAACACCACCCTTCGCAACGCCACCCTTCCCAATACCACCCTTCCCAACACCACTCTTCCCAACACCACTCTTCCCAACACCACTCTTCCCAACACCACCCTTCCCAACACCACCCTTCCCAACACCACCCTTCCCGACACCACCCTTCCCGACACCACCCTTCCCGACACCACCCTTCCCGACACCACCCTTCCCGACACCACCCTTCCCGCAACACCCCTCCCGACACCACCCTTCCACCACCCTCCCCCGACACCACCTTCACCCTTGACACCCACCACCCTTCCCGACACCACCCTTCCCGACACCACCCTTCCCAACACCACCCAACACCATCCCTCACTACACAACCCCTCCCTCACTACACAACCCCTCCCTCACTACACAACCCCTCACTCACTACACAACCCCTCACTCACTACACAACCCCTCCCTGACTACACAACCCCTCCCTCACTACACAACCCCTCACTCACTACACAACCCTTCCCTCACTACACAACCCCTCCCTCACTACACAACCCTTCCCTCACTACACAACCCATCCCTCACTACACAACCCTTCCCTCACTACACAACCCCTCACTCACTACACAACCCCTCCCTCACTACACAACCCCTCACTCACTACACAACCCCTCACTCACTACACATCCCTTCCCTCACTACACAACCGCTCCCTCACTACACAACCCATCCCTCACTACACAACCCTTCCCTCACTACACAACCCATCCCTCACTACACAACCCTTCCCTCACTACACAACCCCTCCCTCACTACACAACCCTTCCCTCACTACACAACCCTTCCCTCACTACACAACCCCTCCCTCACTACACAACCCCTCCCTCACTACACAACCCCTCACAACATCCTTAAGAATCCCACTGCTTCCAACATCCATCTCTCGATTATTTAAATACATTCTTCATTCATATGTAGCGGGTAAATATATATAGGTATATATTTGGAGAATATATTTTGCTTCTTAGATTAAGAATGTGCCTGCTCTTTCCTTTACCAAGCCTCCCGATAGTTTTTCTCGTGGGTTGTTTGTTCAGCAGCCCTGTCTCAGGATCAGGGTTGTGGTAGTAACTATCTCTCACCATGTCCAGTTCTGTCCCCAACTCTCTCTCCTCCCGGTAGGTGGCAGTCCAGAGGCGCTCAACTCCCGTAGGAGCTCTTACAGTGTAAGTGGTGGCTACGCACCTCATGAATATTCATTGTTCGCCCGATTTAGTCAACCATGGTTTAATGGTAGCCAGGCTGGCCCCGTCGTATCAACACTCCACCTAGGGAGGGGGGGGGGGGAGGGGGGGGGGGGGGGAGGGGGGGAAGGGATGGGGGGAGGGGAGGGGAGGGGAGGGCAGGGGATGGGGGTACTTCGGTGTAAGCCTGATATGTGTTTGCCTTACAATGGCTTTTGTCGGGCAACGTGAGTAGGTTTCTGATTTGGAGATAGCACACACTGATGTCAGAGTAATGTTATATGCCAAAAGCATAGGACACTTAACACTTGTAGCTACCTCGCCTGGCACAAGGCATTTGTAGGACAGAGCCCAGGAACGGTTGGCTCGGTGCAAGGATAATGTGACTTGACTAGATTTTTTTATTTGATGGTGTCAAAGACAAAGACGATATAGTATTTCAGTGGACAACCTCTGTAAAAGCCCATCAAAAGTGCATGTGCACTGCCCAAGTCGGTGCCAGTTCTAATGACTTCAGATATCAGATGTTATGAGGACATAAACCCCCGTAAACCCACAACAACAACAAAAACAACCATTCACGCCTCCGTTCTGACACTAGCCCTCCACCGGCCGAATCGGTAGAGCACGGGCCAGGCGTGCGGGAGATTGGGAGTTCGGTTCCCACTTGAGTCAAACCAACGACTTATTATAAAATTGATACTTGTCGCTTCCTAGCCTGGCGCTCGGCATTATTAGGATAGGACAAGGACTGGTTGGCTCAGTGTCAGGATAATCTGACTGAGTGGGATATCGGGTCATGGTGCCGGCCACCTGATTTCCCAGTGGGGCAGCATTATAAAGCTGCCATGTGTGCACACTGTCACCAGTCGGGACCCGTCCTGATATGACCTTAGATGTTGCCAAGACGTAAAAATCCAATAACCAACCAACTAACTGCAGCAGGGCTGTCCGATTGTTTGACAGAACGCGTGCGTTCCAAACCTGACACGATGGGAGGTGTTGTCATTTTGGATGAAGTGACATGTGACTAGGAAAGGCGCCTCAATGCGTGTCAAATCTCTACAGCACCGCCTCGTGGCCCTACGTTCTTTGCCGCTTTCACTGGGGCTGTTTCACTAACAGTTTGTTTGTTGTTTTATGTCCTCGCAATATCTAAGGTCATATCAGGATGGCTGGTTGGTTGTTAGAGTTTTACGTCCTGACAACATATATGGTCATATCAGGATGTGTACCGACTTGTGACAGTGCCCACTCATGGTGCCGTTATAGTGCTGCCCCTCTGGGAGACCAGGCTGTCGGAACCATGACCCGATATCCCACATAGTCACATTATCCTGATACTGTGTTAACCGTTCATTGTCCTATCCTATTAATGCCGAGCATTGGTTTGACTCAGCTGGGATTCGAACTTCTGACTTTCCGTTCATGGTGTTGACAGCCTGTCATGATATGATCTTATATGTTACCAGGACGCAAAACATCAACAAACAATCATCATTCAGACTAGTCCATTTAGGACGTAAGCAATAGCTATCCATGTTTGTTCGAAAGGACCAGGATGCTATTTAATTAAAAATCAGGGGTGAAAGATCTCCGCGATTTCGCGGATTTCCACGATTGTTTATATTCACTGATTAACGTTCACAAGGTGTGAATATATGATATAAATATATGGCAGCAATTGATTAGTCTGAATCCTATTCTTATAATACCTTAGATGTTGCTGGAACATAAAACCCTAATAAGAATGGGTTAGGTATTGGTGATAATCTAGTCACAACAAGCACAGTTGAAACCTGACTTTCAGCATATTTCTTTCACGATTCCCTGACTATTAATCCTAAGGTGGGAAATCCTTGTTTTCGCGGAAATTCCCTGTTGGTGCCAAGGTCTCGGCCTAATTTCTGTGGGGGGTTTTCTTTGTCAGAGATCACTTTCAACCCTGATTAATGAATGACCCCTGCTACTATGTGATAAGATAACACCACCAATACAGGTAGCCAGCATTGAACACATGCCCAAACAGTAAAGGAACAACAAATTCCTGACCTAAAAACTTACAAAAAATATCTGTGCAAAATAAGGCTAGGACACCCCCACTAAGCTGCACTGCAAAGGGGCATGTGATATGTCACGGCCCACCAGCGGGACGCCCAATGGAAGGTAACCATGCCAAAAGTAGCCAGATAACACACCACACAGCTACGTACAAGCCTATGATATGTAAATAGGAGTAGGCTAGTCTAGCAATAAGAGTAGAAAAAAAAAATACATATATGCCAAGAAAATCCAAAAAAACTAACATAGGCTATTAACCATACCAACCAATTATCTATCTGCTACTGAAATGCAGGCAATCAAATACCTTATCAGCAGCCACTGTGTGGTAAGATAACACCAACACTACAACTGGCCAGCATTGAAAACAAGCCTGGGTACCTGGGCTTATATGCTATGGACAGTATAAATACAGCCTCAATAATTTTTTTTTTTTTTTCAAAAACTGTCCCCAAATTGCTTCGCCCCTCCTTCCGAAGTAATAATCCAGAATTAAGCAATTTGGTCGAATTAGGCCACCTGCACAAATAATCAACTCCTCAGAGGAAGGTGAGTGTCGAGCAAGTATGGCGGACTACAAATAATTAGTTACTGAATGTTGGGAAATAGGCGCAATTGATCTAGGTTTATTTCATCACTGAATTCATAAAGGCCCTTTTAAAAAATTTGTATAAAACAATTGCGTTGTATATATGTACAGTAAAACCTCTCTAACCGACCACCTCCACAGATCGATCACTCCCCCCCCCCCCCTATGGCGATCGCTTTATTTGGGTCCCAACAATAACATTGTAACCATATTCTAACTCCCTAAACCGAACACCTCCCTAAATGGACCACTTAAAGTCGGTCCCAAAGTCGGTCGATTTAGAAAGGTTTCACTGTATTTTATTTTAATGGAATTAATGGCCCTTAGACGAGATAGTCAAACTTCTCAAACCTGTAAACTGTTTCGTTGACTCAGGTTGAATATGTTCAGCTGCAGATCCGAGTCTGAATCCTGTTCACTGCTTTAGCCTTTAATCTGGGAGTGCCGACTCGTGTGTTCGCCAAGTCGTTTGTGCAAACTGGAAAGTCTTGAAAAGTCTTGAACTTCCTTTGCCCCATTTCAACGCCTTGGAAAGACTTGAATTTAATCTATTTTCGGTAATTATTATTGAAACACCTTGAATACTATTAAACTGTCCCCAGTTAGTCAGAAATCGCAATTCACTTTTGTTTTTTCCTGAAATCCAAATGAAAATAATCTTAAAATTTCGATCAAAAACAGCCTTGAAAGGCCTGAAAATGACCTTGAATTCCATAGTTTCACATGTGTACGGATAGGGAAGTGTTGAGCAGTGTTGCCGATCAAAGAAACGGAATAATCTGGTAAGACTGTGTTTGGTGCATGGTTGCTCGCCCAGAGGCTTGCGTATACAGCACCCCCCCCCCCCCCCCCCCAGTTTGTGAATCAGAGAGTGTTGCGTGACCAACAACCACCACAAAAAAAAACACAACAACATTGTTTCTATGTGTAGTTTTAGAGAATTTCACTTTTCTGTAGAAGATTGCACACGACCATGACAATGCCTTGAGTTTGCCGTACGCGTAGTGAAAAACGTCAGTTTTATTCCAAATTAATAGAAATCCAGAACCCTAACCATATCAATTTAATATAATCTTGTTGATAAACATGTTTTCTATGTGTATTCCAATCAGTTTGTTTCTAGGTGGTGTAGTTTTAGAGATATTTCACTTTTTCTGGATGAAGATTGCTCACTGCCATTGAAAATGCCTTGAGGTTTCCCCATATGCTTAAGCTGTTCAACAACCACCACTTGGAGCGCCACAGTCGGCAGATGTTACACGCTCTAGTATGGGAGTTGTCCCTCTCATCTGTTTATATACACGCTCTCTGCTGACCTAAAGATCAAGCTTTATATCTCATATGTAGGAGTGAGGAGTGTCAACATCTGCCATAGGTGGCGCTAGTATCTATCCGCAATGAATAATCAGGGTGATCTATGCGTTATTTATGTTTGCATAATAAATTATGTAGCAAATATAAATATATTATATATGTCCTATATATTATATATCATCATCATCATCATCATGCTGTCGGTCGCTATGTGACAAAGACTGCTTTCAATACTTGACTGCCGCTCTCCATTTTGCTCTCTGCTGTGAGAGTTGCGTCCATGAGTCGGTCTTAATGTCTCTCAGCTTCAGGTTTTTTCATGAAAGCTGCCTGCAAAAGTGTTGAAGTGCTGCTGGCTTTTGCAAGTTACCAGTGGCACTCTCTCGCAGAGCAAATAAAGGTTTCACACCGGCAAGAACATGTCAAGACAGGCGCAAAACTATTTGTCCTTGGGAGTTCCATACATCAACCGCCCTTAATGCTGCCTGTTTAGGGTTTGCTCCCTTAGCCTTCGGTTCTGTCAAGAACCTGTACCACAAGGCAGTGGTTTACAAATCTGCAGGGCAGGGGCGTTAAACTCCCTGAGGTATTACTATACCTGCAATACCTGCATACCGCAATATTATATATATATATATATATATCATATATATCATATATATCATATGTATTATATGCAGTAAAAAACGCTCTAACAGACCACCTCCACAGCTCGACCACTCCCCTATATTGATGACTTTATTTGGGTTCCAAACGATCGCACATACAATAAACACCCTGTACTATTGTAGTGATAAAAAAAAACTCCCTAAACCGACCACCTCCCTAAATGGACCATTTAAAGAGGCTTTTACTGTATATATCATATATATATATCATATGCATATATGTGATTATAAACTATTATGCGTGTATAAAGGCATGGAAGGGAACTATTGTTATTGTCTGTTATTGTTACTGCACATGCTACTCTGTGGGCTGACTCCTCGCCTCCCTATCACGTGACTGGTGACACCACCACCGGTCCGATATGTACCGAACAGACGCGCCACATTGTCACTTGCGCCAGGGAATCCAACCCACATTTATCTGTGGTTGAGGATTTAGTTTTGAATGTGTAGTATTATGTTTTGATATCTACCCGTCTTTGTGATGTTTGTAAATCCAAGCCGCAAATAAAACACAAGACACTTTTTGTTTTACTTTCCTCTGACCCCGACTCGTCTGCCACTATAGCTGGATTATAATTGCCACACAGATAAATTCAACAACTTGTGAGAACTAGTTTGGCTGTGGTTTAATTATAAGCAATGTAATGGCAAGCCATCCGATTAATACTGGAATGAGATTGCGCAATCAGCTTAAATAAAAGTGGCAATTTGAACTGTGCATTCCCTTCCCATTTCCTCATTGCTTGGCACGTCCTCCCCCTCCCCCCCTTGTCTTCCACATCCCCTCTCCCCCTCTCCCCTCTCCCCCTCTCCCCTCTCCCCCCTC
>CM059189.1:90627683-90674573 GCA_030323885.1 Branchipolynoe longqiensis
TGTGCCATCTTCTCAGGCATCTGTGCATCGTATTGTCATTTATTCACTCCAAACAATGTCGTGACGTCCTGCGCGTCCTCATTCCGGCTGTTTTCATTCGAGCCGTTCGTTTCCACCGACGATCCGTACATCCGTGCTTCTTGGCACCTGTGTAGTCGTGTATGTGCCTCCATGCATCCGTGCATCCATGTGCCATCTTTCCAGGCATCTGTGCATCGTCTTGTCACTCGTCACATTAAAGTCAGTGCTGCTTCTGTTGGTGCCCGGGGAGTTGCTGCCCGATGCGCCGCAGCTACTGCAAGTACGTGTTACCGTTTCTGCGACCAGGGTGTCGATGCCTGGTACAATAAACTGGCATGATATGTTGGTTGGTGTCCGGGGTACTGATGCCCGGTATCCACCAGAAGCAATGGGCTGGAAAGCACCATTGCCTCCACATCTGACACCATGTGATATATGTTGATGTCAACACTGTGAGATCTAGTTTGCAACTGTCTTTATTTAGAACGTTCTGTAGTGACATCACTCTGTGCCACACATTGCCGCCACTCTTTCTGATAAGCAGCTGGGGGGGTCTTTTAGATTTATATGCACTTTCCCACAGACATGACAGCACATACCACACACAACGTTTGATGAACCAGTTGTGGACCACTGGTTGGAATGGAAAATATCCCAAACTGCAAATGGGTCCACTGAGCAGGATCGATCGCATGACCCACACTTTCACAGCTGGACACTCTACCGCCTGAGCTACGTTCCGTTCCCTTCCACCACTCCGATGTCAAACAGACGGTGACGAGTGGGAGGGGGGGAAGGGTGGGGGCGTGTAAATGATCGACAAATTGTTAGTAATGGCAGCGACATGTAGCGCTGCGTCTCACAAGCAACAACATTTTGGAAACGCTAGCAGCATTTGAGATGTGAACTTATCGAAGGATGATGAAAATATCATGGACAAAGAAGATCACCAACAAAGAAGTTCTCAGAAAAAAATTAAAAATAAGAAAAGCTTGTTTGCCATTATACAGACATAGAAACTTATTTAGATTGGCCACATCATTCGTCAGAGTTCAATATTGTTGGAAGGGAAGGTGAATGGCAGCAGAGGGAGAGGGAGACCAAGAACATCATGGTTTACAAATATTTCACAGTTGGCAGGCTTAAATTATTCACAGTCTATCAGAACAGCACACCATCGGGACAAGTGAAGAACCATTGCATCCAACCCTCGACTAGAGGACGGAACTATTGATTGATTAAGGAAAACAGCAAGAATACACAGACTCCACCGAGCTATTCCAAATAGCACATCTGGGGATCGGGGCAAATGAGTGCCTTAATCTGTACGTGGGTATGTTGTATATGTCTGTAGGAGGTGATGGGGAAGTGTGTGTGTGTGTGTGTGTGTGTGTGTTTTGGTGTGTGTTTTGTGTGTGTGTTGGTGTATGTCTGTGTGTGTTGGCATATGTCTGTGTGTGTGTCTTGTGGAGAAGGGGAGGGGGCAGTGTGTGCATGTATTGCAGTGTGTATGTGTATGTGTCTGGTGGAGAATTTCATTGTGATGTTTAAAAATAGCCAGTATTTTGTGGACTGGATTATCGTCTGTGTGGGAAGAAGCCACTGTGAAAACAAACTTTTGGGAGGGAGGGCGTGTTTGCATAATACATGTCGCGAAATGTATTTTCAAATCCCAACCGAGTCAAACCAATGACTTATAACATCGATATTTGTTGCTCCTAGCCTGGCACTCAGCAGTAACAGGATAAATTGATTTTGTTGGGTCATGTGCCAGCCACCTGGTCTCCCAGTGAGGTAGCACTATAAAGTCACCATGAGTGCGCACTGTCACAACTCGGTACTCGACCTGATATGACCTTAGATCTTGCTAGGACATAAAACAAACCAAATGTATTTCTGACACACGTGGCACCGGTGGCGCCAGCTAGTGACATTCCTTTGAACTAGTGGCGTTGTGTGACGCTATGCGATCGGATAGATGGCGTGAGGAAAGGGTTAATGTGTGACATGGAGTGGAATCCAGCTCGGGGAAGTGACCCTTGACCTTTACCGGCAGGCATGATGTTATCAGGGATGAAAGATCTCAGCGATTTCGCGGATTTCCGCGATTTTTAATATTGACCGATTAATGTTCAACAAAATGTCAAGAATCACGATGTCTATGTCAACAATTGGTTTGTTCGAATCCTGTTCTGATATGACCTTAGATGTTGCTAGAACATAAAACCCAAGCAAGAAAGTGTTCGGTATGGGCGATAATATTGTCACAACAATGATAGTTGAAACCTGACTTCCGGCATTTTCCCCGCGATTCCCTGACAGTGCTAAGTCAATGGGCGAAAATCCGCTTTATCGCGGAAATTCCTCGTCGGTGTAATAATCTCAGTTTGATTTCCGCGATTTTTGCCGGACACCACTTTCATCCCTGTGTTATGTTGTACCACGCCAATTACCAGTACATCTGCCTGGTAGTAAATCTGTGCAACACCCATAATACCTCACAGCACAAGGACAGCGGAAGTCAGCTCCCGGGAAATTAATATCTCATAAACTACAATTGAGAATCTTCCAAGCCTCCAACCCCCCCCCCCCCCCCCAAAAAAAACCATTATGTTAAAAAAAAAAACATTTGGGTGTTATTGTAAACATGTGTAGTCGTGTAGCAGCTTGCCTTCCAGGCATCTGTCCTTTGGGGCATGTCGGTATGGTGACGGGGGGCATAATATTTTCTCACATAACAAAATAATGGCAAAGAGTCAGTACTTAAGTCCTGTTAGTCACCTACAGTAACCAGAAAAGAAGAAAAAAGTCACAGGGTTTTAAACTTTTTTGTAGGGCTGCGCAGAATGATTAAGTGGTTAGGGCATCTGGTTTCCAATTGTCAGATTGTAGGACCGATCCCCAGGTATGGGATCATCTCTGACAGTCAAAAATTGATACTTCATTATAATTAACCCTGGCGCTAGGCATTAATAGTAATAGTACTAGTAGTCAGGGTAATGACCGGCGGGCTTATTGTTAAAGTTGCACAGCCGATGGCCCTGAGTTTCGGCCATTTTCCCGAGATAAATATATTTAATTGATTGTTATAATCCACCTTACTTTAGTTTGAAGTAACTTATATTTTAAATAACTAACTTATGAGATATTTGAAGTAGAAACGTGTCAAATTAGTTTTGGCAAGCACACCAAAACTCTGACACCATAGGCTTCAGCAGTAACAGGTTCTATCAAATGGACTCAGTAGTCCCTTCTATTTGGCAGCAAATGCTTAAGAAGTGCATCAGGATCTAAGTTAGATATGTAGGATAAAATCTAGATAATTGCTTTGGTTTTGAAAATTTGATGCTTCATCGGACTATGCAGCTTTAAGATAATCAGCTTGAGTGCGATATTTGGGTGATGGTGCTGGCAGTGTAGCATCTCGGCATGGCAGCACTAAAAAGCAGAGCATTGCCCTAGGCTCTTTACGGTCTGATTTCCCAGTGGGGCAGCACTATAAAGTCGCAATGAGTGCGCACTGTCACAAGTCAGTACCTGTGATATGACCTTAGATGTTTCTAGGACGTAAAACAACAAACGAACCTTACATTTACATGTCCTTTGCATAACATTTACATGACTCATTACATAACATTTCCATGGTTTCCGGCTACCTGCGGGTGTCCCCTTGCTAAGGGCCGTCCGTAACCGGCGGGACAGGATCAGTCGGCGGTCTGGTGCCAGTGTCGTTAGCGCGGGGCGGCAGGTAGATAAAAGATTCACCATGTACTTACAGTACAGGGGTGAACGACAACGTAGTCTAAATACGGACGAAAATAGCTTTAGTATGGAACGGGAAGTAGAATGCCTGGCACCAGTATCAAATGGTTACTTATATCAACACAGAGTTGGTGAAATGGGAGAGAATGCAAAAAGACAAGATGGCGGCCAGAGAACGCCGTCGATTTCACTTTTAAATTGCATTAATGTATATGTTTTATTATATTTTCCAACTCAAAAGTAGCGGGTAAATATGAAGACGTACATAAAGAATATATTGTTCTTCTTAAATTAAGAATTTACCAGCTCAGTTAATTAACCTAGCATGTCAAAATTCTTCACCAGCTTTTCTAATGGGTTGGTTTTCACCCCTGTACTGGAAGTATGGGGTGAATCTTTTATCTAGGTGGCAGGCTGATCAATCTCACAAATTGACGCCGCCATGCTTAAGTAAACAGTTCCCAACGTGGCAGGGATCCGGGAGCATCCCCCCGGAGTCGGGCGATGATGGAGGGGAGCCCGGGGAGACCTGCGTGGTGACAGTCTTATGCTGCGTTCATACGGTCCTCGTGAATATGGTGAACTTCCCACTTACTGCCGATGTAAACTGAGAGCGTTCATTTGGCAATTCGCTGTAAACACGTTTCATGCTGGGCGATAATAGAGGCAAACTACAATAATGCATAAATAACAGGTAAGTAACACATAAACTGCACGTTTTTGGTAGATAGTATCCACCACCATAATGTATTACTTGTTTTAAGATGACATATCAGAAACAACAATATTAGAAAGATATTTTTGTCAATTTATTATGGAACATGCAACTTTTCTGTATTCGCTGCCATTTCTTCACAAGTGGTGAGTACCGAGCCGCTTAAAAAATCTCCAGTTCACAGGTGGTGTTCATGAGTTGTGAAGTCACTTGAACGCAATTCACCAGTTGTGAAGTGGGGAAACACCATATTCACCAGTTCATATGAACGCAGCATTAGTCTCTTACTACTCTTAGTGGGCACGGGCGTCGGCTCGTGGAGGCATTGTTTTTCAAAGAATTTCGGTTTCCGACTTTCGACGGATTTTTTCGATTTTCCAATGACTTATAAAATTGATACTTGTCGCTTCCTAATCCTAGACTGGCGCCCGGTATATATAGAATAGGGCAAGGACCGGTTAGCTCAGTGTCAGGTTAATGTGATGGAGTGGGATATCAGATGATGGTGCTGCCGTCCTGATTTCCCAGTGTGACAGTACTATAAAGTTGCCATGAGTGTACACTGTCACAAGTCGGTACCCTTGGTGATGTGCCCTTAAATGTCGCCAGGACGTAAAACTCCAACAACCAACCATCCAAACCAACAAGTCGCAAACATTTCTATTATAACTCTATTGCCCGGCTGTGAAACTTTCCTCCAAACCACTCACTTTTGTCATCAGTCCAGACTTGTCGGCGCGGTCAGAATCTCGGCATAATGTGATGTGTGCAGAACCAGCTTGTAGCGACTCGGAATGCGCATAAATAACATGTATCGCCGGGTGGGTGGGTGTCGGTGGGGGGGGGGGGGGTGGAGAGAACTTCACCCCCGCAAACTCGCGCCAATTTAGCTATCAAAAATGTTGCCTAGCAACAAAAAAGCGGAAGAGTGGATCTGGAACGCGCTAAATGACGCGCGCATCTGCCCGCTGGGCATGTTTTACTACATTTTATTGGGCCATTTTCTTCACGAATATGGATTAACGTGGGTGCATTCCATGGTCTTCAAGAGTTCATGAGACGAGAGAAGAATGCTTGAAGTTCCATGCTGTGAGGGTTTTTGAGGTTTTGCCATATTTAAGAAACAATAAATGTCATGGTAATCCACTTAACTTTTAAAAATGAAAGGTACTTTAAAGTAAAGTTTGGTGAATTTAAAGAAAAAGGTAAAAAATATGCTGAAATAATTTCGTCGTGCACGTCGAAACACTGCACGCATAGGCTTCAGTATTAATATGGTCTGTTAAATTTCCACATTCTATTAAATAGTATTCCTTCTATGCAGCAATAAATGTATCTTAAGTTGCATTTGTACGATCAAATGTAAAATGTTTTGGTATTAGAAAAATGATGCTTTCATCAGATTATACAGCTTAAATGTTGCTGTGGGGTTATTCTGATCGTTAGCTTGTCAAAGCTACATTCTGTGCAGACTGGACGGGATGGTCAAATCAGTCAAGCACTAGCTTTCAGTCGTGGGATCAATCCCAGGCCGAGTCAAAGCCGAAGACTTGCAAAGTCGATGCTTGTTCCTCCCTAGCAGGGCGCTCGGCATTGCTGGTATGATACGGATTACTCAATATAAAACTTAGATCCTGGCGCACTCATAAAACATGTGGTATGCATAGAAGGGAATGCTAAGTCGATGTAACACTTAATAGTAGAGACCAGATGGGAAGGCCGAATGAGTTAGAGCATCCGTCTCCCATGCTGGTAGATCGTGGGGTCGTGGGTTCGAACCCTGGTCGAGTCAAACCAATGACTTAAAATTGATACTTGTTGCTTCCTAGCCAGGCACTCGGCATTATTAGGACATGGCAAGGACTGGTGTACTCAGTGTCAGGATAATGTGACTGAGTGGGATACCAGGTCATGCTCATGGTCCCGGCGGCCTGGTTTCCCAGTCGGAGAGCACTATAAAGTCACCATGAGTGCGCTCTGTCACAAGTCGGTACCCGTCCTGATATGACCTTAGATGTTGCTAGGATGTAAAACAACAACAACAACAAACAAACAAACTTAATAGTAGAACATGACTCTGCTGAAGTCGATATTGTTAAACATTTTGATATGCAGGTTAAAGTTAATTGTGCATGTTTTAACTTCAAGTTCAAATATCTCCCAAAGATAGCAATTTTTGACTAAAAACTAAAGATTATAACAATCAACCTAATATATTTATACTACATGCCAGAAACTCAAAAACCATCGGACTCCAACTGTAATTGTCGGGGAATGCGAGTCGGGCCAGTTAATGTGCGTCATTAGAATGACTGTGGAATTGTTAGTGTCGTGGGCTTATTGTGTACAGGTATCACTAACAAATCAGTGCACACAGGTGCTACAAAGTAACCTGATGACATAGTCCGTGTACTGAGTACACAACCAGCATCCGCCCAGATGTTAGTGAGTTGATCGGGGTTTTACCTCCTAGCATCACACCAGACAGGTTTGCGGAATGAGTTGAGCATCCGTCTCCCGTTTTGGTAGGTCGTGGGACTCGAACCATGCGTTTTGAACCCTGTGTAAAATATTCCGATAATCGGCAGAGGGGGGAAATGGAAATCCTCTATTATTATTCCGTGTGGCCGGCCAAGAGTGTGTGTATATATATGTATGTTGTGTGTATATACATATGTCTTGGCCCATGCTTGAGGGCAGGTAATTAGAAACATAGGGATGATTGGCAGGTCTGAGTGAGTGCACTCAGGGCCTGGCTCTCTGCTGAGGTAGGGGTCAATGCCCACAGGGGTCAAGGTTGGTGGTGGCCACAGGTCAACCAGCTCTGGTGGTGGGCAGACCACTGGTGGTCATAGTAACCAGAAATGCTGAGTCCCTATTGGAGGAACTGGAAATGCTGCATCCCTATTGGTTGAGGTGAATGGCATGATCCTATACCAAGTATCCATGTACTATATATAATAAACGAGAGGGGCTTGTACTCTCTCTTAGACTCTTACTTTTGCTTTACTCTCTCTTTCTCTCCACCTGTATTGTTTTTCACTTTAGCCTAACTACATAGCCACAGACTCAAACACCTGGTTGAGTCAAAGCAATGACTTAACTATTTGTACTTGTCGCTTTCTAGTCAGGCGCTCGTGATTATTAGGATAGGGCAAGGAGTGGTTGGCTCAGTGTCAGGATAATGTGACTGGGATATCATGTCATCGTGCCTGGTCTTCCAGTGGGGCAACACTATGAAAGTTGCCATGAGTGCACACTGTCACAACTCGGTGCCCGTCCTGATATGACCTTAGATTTGCCAGGACGTCAAACTCCAACAACCAACCGACTAACATCCTAACATCTGATGTCGTATCAGAATGGGTAAGCCAATGTGTGGCGTTGCACACTCATGTTGGCTTTATAGTGTTCCTGGTGCGATATCCTGCTCGGCACAATATCCTGAGATTAAAGGTGCATAGTCCGATGGTTTTGAATTTCTGTATTTTTTCTGAGATAAATATATTAGATATATCACTAGTATCTACTTTACAGTATCTACTTTACATTAGTTCAAAGTTACTTTTATTTTAAATGGTAAACTTTTGAGATATTTTGAGTGCAAACATGGAAAATTAGTTTTGGCAAGCTTGCCAAAACTCTGACACCAGACTTCTGCAGTAACAGGTTCTGTTAAATTTGCTCAGTATTGCCTTCTATGCAGAAACAAATGCTTAATAAGTGCATCAGTGTCTAAGTTAGATATGTAAAATCAAATCTAGATAATTGGTTTGGTTTTGAAAATTTCATATTTCATCGGACTATGCAGCTTTAAGTCAACCAGTCCTATTGTGCTGTAGCAGAATGCTGAGTGCAAGGCGGGTTAGTGACAAGTCTGCATTTTATATGTATTCACTTTCACTCGGCCGGGGATTGAACCCAATGCGGAAGTGAACTGAATCTATTTAAGGTTAATTTTAAACTATGGGAACATTGGATTATTTATCTCCAAGGTTAATCCTTTAAGACAAATGTTATTTCAATCTAAAATAAACTAGATTATAACGATCAACCCAATATTTATAATATATACACCGTTGGCCCCATACAAACCGAACAATGATAAAACTGACATGGTTGAGAAAGAAGATATATTCTCTGGTGGAGATATATTAAATGCCCACCTAAAGTTAAAATTTGACTGTCCAAGCCGGTCTATAGGCGACAACGGCCAGATGCAGCTGGCACACAATGCTTAGAGTTAGAGCCCCTCGCAGGTGGCGCCAGTCTGGCCAATACTGTAACTACACATGGCCAGTTAGATAGGACATAGTGAGTATACTATAATGTAGGGAACTGAAGATACATAGCGCCCTTGTTTATATTCCCATAATAGATTATAGAGCACATAATGTGGCAGAAACTCAAAGATATATGACTATGCAACTTTTAATGTGATTATAATATTGCATCGCCCCCCTTCGCTAACACCAATTGGTGTACGTGACCAGCCCCCAGCACCTAATGGCGACCGGAATGTCCTCTAAGAGGCATTATATAATGAACTCAAAGGCAGCAGATTAGTTCTGCCAATCTGTTGCTATGGTTAAAAGGATACTTTGCTGATAGGACTTTACCGCGCCGCTGGTACCAGTTGATAACACCCTGCTTCGCGCTTCGTAACACGCTGAATCCGCCACACACTACGCGAGAATTCGACATGAATCCTACCGCCATACACTACGCGATAATTGGACTTGAATCCTACCACCATGCACACACTACACGACAATTAGACTTGAATCCTATCGCCACACACTATGAGACAATTGAACTTGAATCCTACCACCACACACTACGCGAGAATTCGACTTGAATCCTACCGCCACACACTACGCGATAATTGGACTTGAATCCTACCACCATGCACTCATTAGGCAATAGTCGGACTTGAATCCTACCACAACACAATATGCGGCAATTGGAATTGAATCCTACCACCATACACTATGCAACAATTCTACTTGAATCCTATCACCACACACTATGCGACAATCGGACTTGAATCCTACCGCCATACACTACGCAACAATCGGACTTGAATCCTGGCCATGTTCTTTAAACTGCCTAGTCCGATGTAAATATCAAATTTTCTAATTAAAAAAACTTAACCTAGATTTGATCCTCTGGGTCCGTATGGGGCCTGAAAAGTTAAAAAAAATATTGAACTTCATTTGCCCCATTTCAAAGCCTTGAATTTAACCTATTTTGGGTAATTAGTCTTCAAAAGCCTTGAATCCCATTACACTGTCTCCACTGATCTAAATTAGTCAAACATCGCCATTCACTATTGGTGATTTCTTTCCTTAATTCAAAAGCAGCTTTTCAGCCTTGAAATAGCTTTGAATTCTATATCTTCACACATGTACGGACCCTGAATCCTGCTTATTCAGTTCACATACTGGTGCACTCGTTGAGAATTTATTTGTTGCATGAAACGAATACCGTAGATCCATAGCCGACCAGACGGGGTGGCCGAATCACTTACGGGTCAGTCTCCCATTTTGGTAGATCGTGGGATTCTAACCCACGGACCATGGGTTCGAAACCTGGTCGGGTCAAACCAATGACGTAAAAATATATACTTGTCGCTTCATATGCAGGCGCTCAGCATTATTAGGATAGGGCAAATACTGGTTGGCTCAGTGTCAGGATAATGTAACTGAGTGGGCTATCAGGTCATCGTGCTGGTGGCCTGGTCTCCTCATGGCCCAGCACTATGAAGTCGCCATGGATGCACACTATGACAAGTCGGTACCCGTCCTGATATGACCTTAGATGTTGCCCGGATGTAACATTCCAACAAACAACCAACCAACCAAATCCGTAGCCACAAAAAGAGATGGTTCATGACAAAAGTTGAAGATTAAAAAAAAAATCTAGATAGCGTGGTTTGTTCTGTTCTGCACTGCGCCTACACTGCACTGGGGTCACTGCTTTTTGTGTTTGTTGTTGTTTTGTGTGTGTGTTTTTTAATTCGGAGGACGAGGAGTGATAGGGCATGGTTACTTGATATCTGTATAGGGGCGGAACTTGTGATAACGCTGAACCTCGTCTGATGTAAGGCGGCATTGGTGATAAGTGACCAGCTGTATTTGTTAATACGAGGTCACTCCCCTCCCCGCTCCCCACTCCCCACTCCCAACTCCCAAACTCCCACTCACAGCTATCATGGAGCAGGTGTATAATTTCAAAATTAATTTTGGTGGGGAACTTAGAATTTTCGCGTTGATGCTGCGAATCATCAACAACAACAAAAGGGGGGGGGGCGAAGCATGGACGCAAATGAGTATTGCTGAATTAATACATCGATGAGCAAATGATGCTCTGAGTGACAAATGTGGACCTCGCGAAAGAAACGCGCAGATGCTCTTATATTGGTAACATTTTTGTAGTGATGACGCATTGATGTGTATAAAAAAAGGTGCCGGGCGTCGGCAGCGAGTTGCTCAGGTTTCCGTGATGTGGGCGCGTATGAGCAGTGTAACTAAATTAACTGTGCCAACTCACCCCCCCCCCCCCCACCCCCACCCCCTCCCCCTCCCCTGACCCTGACCCAGCTCAGCTTATTATGGTAGCGGCTTATCCTACCCCGGGGATACGATGCGCATGTTTGCAGAGGCACTGACTGCTCTGTGTTTTGTGAAATCAGCTGGATTTTCCACCCACCATTTTCTCTTTCCATCGTTTTTTCTTTCATTCTTTCCTTCTTTTTCTTTTTCTTTTTCTCCTTTCGTTATTTCCTTCTTTTTCTTTCTTTTGTTCTTCCCTTCCATCCATCCTTCCTTCCGAAGTTCCATCAATTATTTCTTCCATCCTTTCTTCCATCCTTTCTTTTCTGTCATTCTTTCCTGGCTTTCTCCCTCCCTCCCTCTCCCTCTTTCTTTCTGTCCTTTCCTTCCTGCTTTCTGTCCTTTCCTTCCTCCTTTCTTTCTTTCCTCCTTTCTTTCTTTCTTCCTTTCTTCCTTTCTACCATTCTTTCTTCATTTCTTCCTTTCTTCCTTTTTTCCTTCGTTCCTGCCTTCCTCCCTCCTTTCTTTCTTTCTTTCTTTCTTTCTTTCCTCCTTCCTTGCTGCCTGTCTTCGTTCCTGCCTTCCTTCCTTCCTTCCTGCCTTCCTTCCTTCCTTCCTTGCCTTCAGGATTTGGTTATACAATATTTTCCATTTGTCCCTCCTTTTTTCAATCCTTACTTTTTTAAATTGTATTCATTTAGATATTACTTATGTCGTGGGGGTGATGAAAATGGGAATTATTGCGCCTAGAGCGGGACTCGAACCCACATCTCTTTGCATTCCGGGCCAGTGTGCTAACCATTACACCACCTAGGCTCCCTGATATCAATACACTCCCCACGCCTACCTGTCTGTGTGGTTACTTGCCTGAGAGGTCAGTGCAGACCACTACACTTATTTAGATGTTTAAAAAAAAAATCCGATATTGAAGAAGATTGCAAGAACTACTGTTCAAAGATCTAGACTAAGGTCGCCTGTAGTGTTGATTTAGTAGTTAAGACTAAGATGTCACAGAAGACGCATAAGATGTAGAGCCTGCTGTGGAAATGGAAGGCCAGATGTGCTAACTGTCATGGTGTGGCACATGGGTTCCCTCGTAGCAAAAGACAAAGTGGTCAGTTCATGTTAGCCTGTGACAATCAGGTCTCTGGTAATTAATGACGGTCAGCTCCTGTTGCCCTGTTACAATCAAGTCTCTGGTAATGACCTTCATCTCCTGTTGTGTTGTCACAATCAGGCCTCTGGGGTAATTAATGACGGTCACCTCCTGTTGGCCAGTGACAATCAGGTCTCTGGTAATTAATGACGGTCACCTCCTGTTGGCCTGTGACAATTAGGTCTCTGGTAATTAATTATGGTCACCTCCTGTTGGCCTGTGACAATCAGCTCTCTGGTAATTAATGATGGCCACCTCCTGTTGGCCTGTGACAATCAGGTCTCTGTTAATTAATTATGGTCAGCTCCTGTTGGTCTGTGACAATCAGGTCTCTGGTAATTAATGACGGTCAGCTCCTGTTGGCCTGTGACAATTAGGTCTCTGGTAATTTACATATTGGGACCACTACCTATATATACTGTTTATGTTGACGATTCAAACCTCCATTTCTCCTTTCTATTTGTTTCAGGTGAGTAGATTTTGATTCCCTGAATCGTCAGCAGTTGGTATTTACAGTAAGTCAGCTTCCAATGTTCCATCAACACATGCTTCAAAGTTCAAGTAGTTCCTCTGTGTTATTAATTGCGTGGATACGCCCAACACAAATTGTCCGCCACAGAACTTTTTATTTAGAAAGTAAACTACAATGAAATTATGGCTGCTTATGGTTATGTGAAGATTGCCTCCATAAGCTAATGGGAATGGCGTGAGTTTGAAATCAATAAACGGATTGTGGCTCAGGTTGGCAGCATTCTGACAAAGGGGGGGGGGGGCAGGTCTGACACGTAGGGAATATGTCTGACATGGAGGGAATACGTTTGACAGGGAGGGAACAGGTCTAACAGGGAGGGAGCAAGTCTAAAGGCCTGGTCACATCCATGTTAGTGGACGTAGTTGAACATAGTGGAGGCTAACGTAGTTGAATATAGTTGAACATAGTTGAACATAGGTGAACATAGTTGAACATAGTGGAGGCTAACGTAGTTGAACGTAGATGAACGTAGTTGAACGTAGTTGAACGTAGTTGAACATACCGGCATCCATTCTTCTCCTTGGTAATAACGTGGGTAGGCCGTGACATGTTCAAAAGAGCGCTAGTTAGAGGCTGAATTTGCATCCGTGATGCTAACGTCCTCTAGCGTACTCTAGCATACTCTAGCATACTCTAGCATACTCTAGCATACTCTAGCATGCTCTAGAATGCTCTAGAATGCTCTAGTGTAGTGGGACGAAGCCCTGGTCACATAGCCGGTAGTTGGACGTAGTTGGGCATAGTTGAATGTACCAGCATCCGTTCTGTAACATATTTTTCTGTACCGTAATGTATTTATCCGTACCATAACATATTTATCCGTTCCAAAACCTGCCGTATCTTAATGTATTTCAACGTAGTTTAACTACTTATGGCCCGGTCACACTATGGCGTGACTACGTCAGCGTAACCACAACGTGAAAATAATGATATTAGGTTGAAGTTATCGGCGTAATATGCAAATTGTGGACGTGAATGCTGCGTTGTTGACGTGAGCGTAACGTGAAAGTAACATCGGCATAACGTCGGCCTAGCGTACTGCTAGCGAGATAGCTAAGCGTGGGCATTCAGAAAACGTTCCAATCACGTTCGGAATACGTTACAGACGTTAGCAACACGCTACGGGCTCATCAATGACATGAACTACGTGACCACACATTCGCAACACGTTATAACGACGTTATCGACCCGTCAGCGTGTTGCTCGGGCGACGCTCCGTTACGTCCGACCCCCATTAACTTAACGCTGCCCACACGTTCCTCCCAGCCGGGCCGTCGGTCTGACGTGACATAACGTGACTCTAACGTCATTTACGCTGCTATAACGATCGCGGAACGTCTACCTAACGTCATTGTCACGTCATCCCGACGTAACAGCTTCACGTCGAGATACGTCGAAAGTTTTGAACATGTTCAAAACCTTGACGCGCACCGACGTAACATGGCGTAACATGACGTAGCTCGACGTCACCCTAACGTCATTATGACATCATCATAACGTAACCCAACGTACGACAACGTAATGATGAAAAATCACCACGTTAGGCTCACGTTGGCTCGTTACGTCATAGTGTGACAGGGGTATAACACCACATTTGATCCACGTTAGCCTCCACTATGTTCACCTACGTTCAACGACGTCCACTAACGTGTATGTGACCGGGGCATAACAGGGAGTTAACACGTCCGACACAGAGTTAACAGGGAGGGAACACATCCGACAGGGAGGGAACAATTCTGACTGGGAGGGACCAAGCCCGTCAGGGAGGGAACAAGTCTTACATTTGTTTGGTTGTTGTTTTACGTCCTAGCAACATCTAAGGTCATATCAGGACCGGTACCGACTTGTGACAGTGCACACTCATGGTGACTTTATAGTGCTGCCCCAATGGGAGGCCAGGCCACCAGCACCATGACCTGCTATCCCACTCAGTCACATTATCCTGACACTGAGCCAACCAGTCTGCCCTATCCTAATAATGCCGAGTGCCTGGCTGGGAAGTGATAAGTATAAATCTTTAAGTCATTGGTTCGACTCGACCAGGGTTCGAACCCACGATCCCACCCCACGGTCTAACAACACCGGAAACGGACGCTCTAACTCATTCAGCCATCCTGTCTGGTCACAAGTCTGACAAGGAGGAAATAAGTCTTTCAAGGAGAGAACATTTCCGACGGGGTGGGAACAAGTCAATAGGGTTTGAATGAATAAGACTAGGAGGGAAGAAACACAGGAAGGAGAAGCAATTTCAGATAGGAGAAAACCCTTCATAATACTGTAGTGGTCTGCACTGACCTCTCAGGCAAGTAACCACATAGACAGGTAGGCGTGGGGAGTGTGTTGATATCAGGGAGCCTAGGTGGTGTAATGGTTAGCACACTGGCCCGGAATGCAAAGAGATGTGGGTTCGAGTCCCGCTCTAGGCGCAATATTTCCCATTTTCATCACCCCCATGACACTGGTTGCCGTGATCAGGATCCTGTACAAGCTTTGCGCTGTATGGTTGTTGAACCTACCCTGTGTATGTATGTGTTAGTGCATTGCCTGTATGTATGTAATTGTAAGCATTACAAGACTTACAATTCCAGGGGGACGAGTGTAGTGGTCTGCACTGACCTCTCAGGCAAGTAACCACATAGACAGGTAGGCGTGGGGAGTGTGTTGATATCAGGGAGCCTAGGTGGTGTAATGGTTAGCACACTGGCCCGGAATGCAAAGAGATGTGGGTTCGAGTCCCGCTCTAGGCGCAATATTTCCCATTTTCATCACCCCCATGACAATACCAAAGGCTTTGATAATACAGGGGTATTGGGTGGTGGATGGGTCTGTGGGCGGGGAGAGGTGGGGGAGGGCGGTTTAATGGATAAAGTAATAGGAGGGACGGACAAGTAATTGGAGGAACAATTCAATGGAGGGATTAAGCAACCAGAGGCCGGACGTGGGCTGGCCAGTCAGGCGGAACGATTCAGATATGGAAGGAACAAATCAAGACGTGGAGCCGCGACGTAAGGGGGGGGGGGGGGCACAGAGGAAACAACCCAGCGAAGATAGGGTGCAAGTAAAGACAAGACATAACAAATGGGGGGTTGGGGGGAGGGAGGGGGGAGGGGGAGTGGGAGTGGGAGAGGGAGGGAGCCAGACGGGATAAAAAGTCGAGTGAAAACTATGTAGCGGACCCTCTTTTTTTTCTTTTCTTCTTTGAGCACACACTTACACAGACACACATAAATACACACGTACGCACATACACACACACAGACACAAATATACACACACTCAAAGACACATACAAAGAGACACACAAAGACACACACACAAATACACAAGTATGCACACACACTCAAGGCACAAAAAGACACAAAGACACACACAAAGACATGCATAAACACAAATACACAGACACACACAAACACACACACATACTCAAAAAGACACACAAACAGACACACAAAGACACACACAAATACACACACAGACAGACACACACACAACTACGCACACATTCAAAGACACACATACACACACTCACATACAAAGACACACAAATAGACACACAGACATACGCACACACAAATACACATGTACCCACACACACACTCAAAGACACACAAAGACACACACACATACTCACACAAATACACACGCACACACAAATACACACGCACACTCAAAGACACACACAAAGACATGTACACACACTCACACACAAATAGACACACACACACACTCACTCACACACACACACATTGAACGTCCTTGCTAGGCGGCCTCACACTCTGGAAGCCAACAGACACACTGTGACACAATGTCTCCGGCTTATCCCAGTGTCGGCTGGTGTATGAGATAAGGGGTCTCGAGAGGCGCGCGCACTGGTTAAGCCCATGACCCACCAGCCAGGGGGTATTAGGTTCGATCCCCGATGGAGACCGAAAGGCTTATCATTAAGCGGGGGTCTGACTGTGAATTTTACGCTTTCAGGTTTCAGCAATGATCAGTGATGATGGATGAATGGCGGGGAAGTGGATTGTGAACAGTGCTTTCCCTGTTTCACGCACTTTTATTTATTTATTTATTTTTCATAGTATTATGAGCATTACTGGATTGGATCGTGCAGTATTTGAATAGTGCCGTGAAAACTGGACGTGTGACAAGTAGCAGTGTGCATGGCTAACATACTGCTGATAAGCCCCAGTCACACTATGGCTTGCGACCACTGGTGACTATTTTGTGACCACTTTGTGACCAAAAGGCCGACTGGTCACCGACTGCAAGCACTCGAAGTGGTTCAATACCTCCTTGTGACCATTTTTTGGTTGCAAGGAGGTTCTTGGTGTAGCACCTCTAACCTTGCGACCAAAATTGTTGCTGCGCAGTCGCTGACCGATCGCCAACTGATCGCCAACCATTGTTTTTCCCTCACCTTTTTTTGTTGCTTTGGTCGCAATGAGGTCGCTGGCTTTTCCTCGCAAAGTGGTTACAAAGTGGTTACAAGTGGTCGCAAGCCACAGTGTGAATGGCTCAAATATTGCTGATTAGTTAGCGAATTCAGAGATTGTGCAGTATTAGATTAGTCCAGAGAAAACTAAACATTTAGTCAAAGCTGTGTATGCGTACATATATAAATGAATGGCCGTTGTTGATGCAGTGCTTTGTGCGCCAAAGAAGGCAATAAATATTAGGATCCTCTACAAGGCTAGTGGAGAAAGTGAGTATGTTCGTTGACAGTCACGATGACACTCGGAACTGTCTGGATTTGCTCACTCACTTTTTTTTTCATGTTTAATACTCTTTCCTTATTTTTAAGTCCTTCAAAAATAACAGTATTTGCTCTGAAGCAATAACTAGTCGTTCTGTTGGTTTTGGTCACTCGTTTTTGTTTATTAATACTCATTCAGGTTTTGGGCGGGGGGAGGTCTACATAATCGATTTACATGGGGAATTTTCAATCACAAACAATTTGTCTTCTCCCCATTCCACCCCTACTTGTCCTATCCTAGTAATGCCAAACACCAGGCTCGGTAGTCCCAGGTCTTAATTTGTAAGTCATTGGTTTCACTCAACCAGGGTTTTCAGATGAGGGTTCGAATCCCATAATCCCATAATCTACCAAATTGGAAGGTAGCCGCTGAACTGGTCTGACAGTAAAATTAATCAAATACTATTATTGGAGCAACCTTATTTACCTATAATGACATAGATTTCCGCTTTTTTTAGCCGGAGACCACGTTCATCCCTGCATATATAAATTGAATATTATATATTACATTTGAAACTCCTCTTCCCATCCAATCATCAAAATAAAGCAAAGTCAGCATTTGGATGGGTGTCCTCCCCGAGAATACAAACAGTTTGTGAGCTATATATATATATAAATATTTCTCTTTCTCTCTCTCTCTCTATATATATATAAAGAAAGAAAGAAAGAGAGACAGACAGAGAAAGAGAGAGAAAGAAAGAATGAGAAAGAGAAAGGAAGGAGAAAGAAAGAGAACAAGAAAAAAAGAAAACAAAGGAAGAAAAAGGAAAGAAAATTAAAGAAAGGAAAGAAAGAAAAGGAAAGAAAGAAAAAGAAAGAAAACGATCAAGCAGAGTGGAGGTCATCAAACTCACACTCCGCTGACAACGGGAACAAGTCTTCAAAGCGGAATGAGGATCAAACCTCGTTCTGGCGACAGACAAAGGAAGTATGTGAAATGGCAGGTGGTCATGGTTAGCATATATAATCACAGTAGGCTGCACTTACCTCACCAGGGAGGAGACCACATGCGCAGGCTGCGGTAGACAGGTTGGTTTGCATCAGCCAACCTAGGTGGGGCATTGGTTGGAAAGTATCCTCCCTCTTCCAAGCCGCTCACCCTGGTATGGCAGGAATTCGGGTTCAAGTCCCACTCTGGCCTCATGGCGCCCCAGTGTATGCAAGTCTCCCTTAACGTTAGTGCAAGGATCGGGATAAAGTGTTTGTTGAATGTTGTAGCATAACTGACTGTCGTCGTTTTCGGTGCTGTATGGGGTGGTCAATCATTCCCTCTTAATGGTGCTGTCCTGTCTGTGAGAGAGTGCATATAAAAGCCCCTTGCTGCTTATCGAAAAGAGTAGCCTATGTGGCAGCAGCAGGTTTCCTCCAAAGAAATATGTCAGAATGGCCATATGTTTGACATCCAATAACCGATGATATGAAAATCAATGTGCTCTAGAGGCATCATTAAATAACACAAGCCTTTACAATTTGACTGATACTACTTTCAATTTAGGTCAGTTGGGACAAGAAGCAATAACAGAAATTGGAAAAGAAAGTAGTCCCTGTATTCTTTTAATTGGAATATTCAATCTAAAATAAATTATAACAAATTCTTTGTTTCTAACAGCGCCCTGCAGCACGCTGGTCGTGGGTACACGGAGGCCCTACAACCTAAATAATATGTGCATAACTAGTTATACTGTACAATATTAAGGTGGTGTATACGTAACTGAAATCATCTTTCCAATACAGATAGCTGCGAGATCGGGTCCACATGTTTGCATATGTTTGGAAGGCTCTCAGGCATAACTATAACTGACACAAATAAATTCCACTCACTTTTCTCTGTGAATATGAGCCATCACTCATTCGAGCCACCAATCATGAATAAATGAGGAACAAGTCGAGCAGTGTTATAGCTCCGTGTTGTATTTGTTTGTCGGAGCTTTACATCCTAGCAACATTTAAGGGCATATCAGAATGAGGAAGAATAAGCAATCATGAGAGAGACTGGACATGGTGGCCTTCCCATATGGAAGGTCGGGAGTTCGACTCCCAGTCGAGTCAAACCAATGACGTACAAAATTCATACTTGTCACTTCCTCGCCTGGCACTTGGCATTAATAGGATAGGGCAAGGACTGGTTAGCTCAGTGTCAGGATACTGTGACTGAATCGGTTGTCAGTTCATGGTGCTGGCAGCCTGATTTCCGAGTGGGGCAGCACTATAAAGTCACCATGAGTGCGCAGTCACAAGTCGGTACCAGTCCTGATATGACCTTTGATGTTGACAGGACGTATAACTCCAACAACCAACCAACAAGCATAAGAATTAAGAGTGGTGTATAGTGGTGTATAGCTGGAAACCATCGAGTGTGAGTTGGGAGAAGCATGTGTGAGTTGCACTCTAACGCCACTAGAGGCCGCTCACATCGACAGGACACTCTCCTGCCGCCTACCGGCGAAGATTAACATCTAGATTGGACAGGTCCCATGATACCGCATCTCCCCCTGGGGGCGCTAAAGCGCAATCCTCGCCGTTACGACGCCATTACGTCACCTGGCGGCGGTTTTATGTACTACTCATGCCGGCCATAACGCACACTGCAGCACTTCTGGACGCCGGCGCAGGGCATTGCGCATTGGTTGAGAGCAGTGATTGCCCCGGTATCCATTCAAATTGGGCTTTCAGACGCCTCTAACATGGAGAGTGGACAACTGCCACCACACGATGGATGATGGTGTAATTGCTAGAACATGATCTGCTTCCAGTGCCACTAGTTTTTTTTATTCTGCACAATTCTATTTTTGACAATTGCAATCTTGGTAAGAACGCAATCGATTGGCACTACTGTCGTTTGCGACTCTCTTTTGCCACTGCTGCTAACTTGGCCCAGCGAATAAAAGACCATCATGTGTGTATGTGATCAAGCATAGCATAGTGATTTTTTCAATTTCTGCCAATAAGGGGAGCGAGAGAATGTTTATGCCCTTTTTACTCCAACAGCCTGATGTGGGCGTCTGTTCATCGTCATCCTACCTACTATATGAATTTATATAGAAAGCAATCCGCAATGCCTTCTTTGCCTGCGTATATTGCAGCGCTAAGTGCATTTGCCAGCTTGGCCAGTAGATTGGACAAAAGTATGCAGCATTGCTGTGAGTGCATGCATTGCTGCTTCAGGCTAGGCCTGGTACCGCTAGACAAGGCCTTCCAGACTAATAGCTCTCTGTCGCCACTCCGCTGTTCCATCATTGTTAGGTAGGGACCTAGGAATGGCGAAAACTCTAGCTGTTGACTGTATGGATAGCTGAGAGTTAGCTGCCCTGCTCAACAAATAAGCCTACATCACTTTGTGTTGCCTAAATGGCGCCCGGCCTCGGTGTGGGGATTAAGGGGTTGAAGCAATAACTCATCAGGGTTAGGCTTTCACCTCTAAAGCCGCGGTCACATACACGTTAGTGAACGTAGTTGAACGTAGGATAGATTAACGTGGGTCAAATGTGCTATCACTACGTTAAACCACGTTAAGGTACAGCAGGTTTTGATTGATCACCCACCTAATAGTACGGGTAAATATGGTATGGTACAGATCCCGGTAAGTTATGGTATGCATCCCAGTACGTCCAACTACGTTGAACTACGTTGAATTACTTTACCCTCCTACATTCAACGACGTTCAACTTCGTCCACTAACGGCTATGTGACCACGTCAGAACGGTCAAAGTATGCTAGGGTACCCTAGAGTACATTAAGAAGTATGCTAGAGTACGCTATCATCACAGAGCCGACGTCTGCATATTGAATCGTGCATCGTCTTGTATTGTATATTTTAACATGCTAATATTATTACCAATAGAGCGGTGCTGCCTGGGTGGTTTTGTAAGTCCTCACTGACCGGAACTGGCACTTCTTTCAGGCTGGTCCACTTCGCATGCGACCAATGGGCGCTACCCACTACTCCAGCTACTGCCGCCCTCCTGTATACTTCACCACTTGTCATATTTCCCATCACCACTGAAATGTTGCTAGGGCATAAAACCGCACTTGGTCAGTCTAGCCGTGTGTCTCTGCACAAGCGCCCACTTGACAGGGTGTTGACTCAAATGCTGGAGTTGATATTGTAAGTCTGCGCACACTTGGCAGTCAAGAGCAGATGCAGAGTTTGTTTGTGACAGGTGCGCCGCGTGGCGCGAGGCTCAATGGGTAAAGACCGCCGCACACAACGCGATATGGTTTGTTTGACTTGGGTTTCATGATCTAGCAACACCTCACAACAGCTCCAAGAAAGAATACAAACCATGAGAAATGAGGTGTCACCGCAAGATACTGCGCATCTCATACACAGATCATGTTACCAATACGGAAGTCCATGCCATGATCCAGCAGGCATTTGGACCACACAGATCTCTTGACGATTATAAGGAAATGCAAACTGCCATATTTTGCGTCGATGAGATCTGACCAAAACCGTCTTGCATGGTGCAGTGAAAAGGGGGGAAGACAAGGCGGACAATCGAAGAGGTGGGTAAACAACATCAGGAAATGGACAGGCCTTGAGTTTGGCGAGTCCCAGAGGGCAGTGGAGAACAAGGAAGAATGGAGAAAACTAGTTGCAAAATTATCGGTGTGCCGCAACGACCCTCACAGTTAAAGGATTGATGATGTTGATAATGTTGATGATGTTGATGTTGTTGATGTTGTTGATGTTGTTGATGATGATGGACCGCTCAGGTTATGGTAGGACAATATAGTGTGAACCCTTATCCACGTCAGACGTCGTAGTCGAATCGCTTATTCAATTTCAGAAACCTGATTGGTGAATTGTTTGTGAAGCCACCTTGCATTTCACTGTCCTCATAAGTGAATTGTTTGTGTAGTGACATTCACTTTTTCTGACCTCATGGGTGAATTGTTTGTGACGACACTTTTCTTTTTGCTAATGTCATGGGTGAATTGCTTGTGAAGCCACATTTCGCTTTGCTGACGTCATAGGAAAAGTGTTTGTGAAGCCACATTTCGTTTTGCTGACGTCGTGGGTGAATTGTTTGTGAAGACGCATTTTTCGTTGCTGACGTCATATGTGAATTGTTTGTGAAGCCACATTGGATTTCCCGGATTAGCGCCGAGACGTTCAGTTCGTTTTACTTTCGGTTTACCGACTGAACTAACAAAACTTCAACTAAATTACACATCTCACTCCACTAATTTTATCACTTTTTTTCACACACCCTTTCGTTTTTTTATTGTTGGCGTTGTTGAAAAGATAAAAGCTGTTATATGCTGCGATGCACTTAAGTAGTAAAATAAAAATTGGTTTAATGTTTTTATTTTGGGCTTTTCAGTGAGGAGTTTTGTAATGGTGTTTCTCGTTTTGTTTTAATAGTGGGGGGGGGGGGGGCTGTCAAAGAGGAAGTGCTATCAGATTTTGAGTAGATGGATGGAGGGATCTGTGGGAGGACATATATAAATCTGGGAGAGCAGTGGACATGTGTAGATCCTATAATGCCTAGTACACACCTCCCGTATAGGATTCGCGCACTAAAACTCGCGACTCGACCCGACCCGCTTAAAACTGAAAACGGGCCGATTCGTTTTTCGAATCGCGAATCGCAATCGTAAACGGCCGCTTTTAGCACTAAAAATGAGTTTTATGCGCGAATCGCAATCGCTAGGTGTGCGCGGGGGGCACACACCTAGCGATTTTTGTGCGCGAAACGGGCAGTTTTCGATCGTAAACGGGAGGTGTGCGCGCACAAACGGTAGGTGTGTACCAGGCATAAGTCTACCAAGTTCAGTTTGTTGTGGCAAGGCAAGGCAAGGCAAAATAGCGCATATGTTTCCCGTGATGTTTGTAAAAATATGAGCTTAAAGCTGCATAGTCCGATAGTCCGATAGTCCGATCAAATTTTTCAAAACCAAAATAAATATCTAGATCTGATTCTACATATCTAACTTAGATACTGGTGCACTTATTAAATAGTTGTCGCCACACAGAAGGAACTATTGAGGCAGTTTAATATAATATGTTCCTGGAGAAGTCTATAAGGTCAGAGTTTTGGCATCCCTGCCAAAATTAATTTTGCATGATTGCACTTCAAATAACCATTTAAAATAAAAGTTATGTGAAACTAAAGCAAGATACATTATATCGATCAACCTAATATGTTTATGTCAGAAAACGACAAACTCAAAACAATAGGACTGTGCAACTTTACTATTTGTCATTTTCTTTGCAGTTTATTTATTAAAGAATAATAAATTGGGTGCTAGAATAAAGGATGTGTTTCATCAGAAAATCTTGTCTACACACAAACAGAAAACATACACACATACAAAAACACAGGACTTATAAAGCGACACACAATATTCAAGTATTGTTGTCTCAAATTGTGCGTAGACTTTTCACTAGTTTCTAAGATCAGTTTCTATTGAATGGCGAATACAAACGTTGCATTCACCATTTCAGAATCTTGGTGGTATAGCTGGAAAGAAACTACTTTTTCCTGAATTGTTCATAACAGGCTCTTTCTTCTCGCACATAGAGCGATATCAAGTCATAAAGCCGTATTGTTATCTGTGACACTCAAAAGCTGACCCTTCTGTTGTATCTAGCCATGTCCCTGTCATCTCGATCATAGATTAAATGCTGTTGGGGGAAGAAATATCTGTGATTAGGTATTGTTTGACCCAACCAGCCTCTTCTAGGTCAGTCGGCATTAGTTCTGAGTTAGGCTTGCAACTGTGACCTGTAGCGTATCCATAGTGAATATTATGGTTAGGACCAGATGGAATGGCCGAATGAGTTGAGCATCTGTCTCCTGTTTTGGGAGATCGGGGGATCTGAACCCATGGGTTTGTGGGTTCGAACCCTGGTCGAGTCAAACTAATGACTTAAAAATTGATACTAGTTGCTTCCTAGCCAGGGTGCCCGGCATTATTAGGATAGGGCAAAGACTGGTTGGCTCACTGTCAGGATAATGTGACTGAGTGGGATATCAGGTCATGGTGCTGGCCGCCTGGTCTCCCAGTGGGGCAGCACTATAGAGTCACTATGAGTGTGCACTGTCACAAGTCGGTAGCCGTCTTGATATGAATGACCTTAGATGTTGCTAGGACGTAAAACAATAACAAACAAACGTGACCTGTAGCGTATCCATGTTGAACAGTATGGTCGGTTGTTGGGAGTTCAGCATCAGTATCAGTTGTACACATTCTGAAGTACATTTTTGAAGTAAGTACTGAATGGTAATCCTCAATTAAGCTATTCAAACTATTAGTTCAAAATGTGACCGAATCAAGCCAATGACTTAAAAGAATTATAGTTGTCGCTATCTAGTCTGACGCATCTCCCTCCATATTCAACAATTTAACAATTACTGGCCAATTTGGCTGCTGATGTACGTGAAGTGGAGTTTAGTTTTAGCGTGGCGCATGTGCTGGTGGTAGACCTATCCGCTGGTTCCTTCCACCCTTTAACAATCGTCAATATAGTGGTCGGTCTGGGCTGTAAGATTACTGTTATCAGGCGCGCCCTCTCACTCCACAGCCCGGTCCTGTAATCCACCGCGATGGGCCTCCTACCCCACACCCACACCCCTTCACCACCACCATCGTCACTGTCACTGCCGCCGCCAATACCACCACCAACACCACCAACACCACCAACACCTTCACCACCTTCACCACCTTCACCACCGTCACCACCTTCTCCACCTTCACCTTCACGACCGTCACCACCTTCACCACCTTCACGCTGGGGCTCCAATCCCCCCCTCACAAACACCATCACCCCCCCCCTCACCACCACCACCATCACCACCATCACCATTACCACCGCTACCACCATCACCACCCCGTCCTGCAATGTTCTTAGATGTTGCTAGGACGTAAGACAACAAACAAGCAAAACCTTCATCAACTCCACCCCTCACACCACCACCACCACCACCACCTTCACCACCACCTTCACCACCAGAACCTTCACCACCACCCCACCACCACCATGTCATTGTGGTAAATCCCTCCTATCATCCCACATGTCCTATTCCCTTATCGTGCCATGCCGTCAGTCCCACTCTCACAGTCTTTGAAGCCACGCCATGTATAATTTACTCATTGTTTCGGCATTGAGTTATTCCAACTCCATCCGCAACTCATTATTAAATTCTTGATGGAAACTGGTTTTGATCAGAAATTAATTTTCCATTTTTTAATTTGCAAAGTTGTTTACTGCCGATTGTATTTATCACATACCACTTCTGATTTTACCACATTTGTATGCTCTTTGGCAGCGTACATTCTGTGCTCTATTTTACTTGTTTGAAATATATTAATTTGTTTAATTCAGATATATGTCTAACCACTGTATAGCCCCCAATAGCCGATGTCCACTTTTTGTGCTGGGGGGTCGTTAAACAAACAAACAAACAAGAAATGTTTTGGCATTGAGAAATTGGTCGGCCAGTAAAGTCTGTCTTGTCTTGCCTGGCACTCTGCATTGGTAGGATAGGGCAAAAACTGGTTTACTCAGTGTTAGGATAATGTGAATGAGTAGGATAGCCAGTCATGATGCCAGTAGCCCAGACTTCCAAAGGAACAGCGCTATAAAGTCACCATGAGTGCGCATTGACACAAGTCAGTACCCGTCCTGATAGCACCTTATATGTGCCAGGATATAAAACCCTAATAAACATGTTTGACATCTTTCGCGGCTGCATCTATCCTCAGGTGGTTCATCATTATGGCTCTCTCTCTGGTACCTGCGTGACTTCTAAGTTCTATGATATGTGTGATTAGGCGCATCCTCCCCTTTGATATTGACGATAGTGTCCTCCTTAAGAGATGGTGCCAGCAAGTCTTCGTTTCCTCCTTTCCAGGTCATCGATCCTTTCCTGTCTCTCCAGCTCATCCATCTTACGTTTAAGTATCTCTTCCTCATCTATCAATAGTTCCTCCTTTGGCCGTCATCATTGATAACTCTCCTCGATGTACTTCTTGTGTGTATTGAACTTGACCCGTCCTTGAGATTGACGTTCCTGGATATTGATTGGTGGCAGCCCCTCATTCACAAGTGGTGTATTTTTGTCTCCGCAGTTTACACAGTATTCAGGTTTCATGTTCACACACACACACATACACACATATACAGACACACAGACACACACAGACACAGACACATACACACACAGACACATACATATTATGAAGATATATATATATGAAGATAATTATATATATGAAGATAATTATATATATATATATGAAGATATATATCTGGTCATAAGTAACAAAACTGATGAAATTATATGAAATCGTACAGTGACTGAACAATACCGATGTGAATCTTAATTTCTTCTGGTGTGATGTCATTTCCCATTACACAAATCTTGTATATAGGCCGACCGGACGCAGTGGCCGAATCAGTAAGAGCGCAGGCTTCCTTCCTTTGCGGAGTGTCAGAAGTTTGAATCCCAGCCGAGTCAAACCAATGACTTACAAAATTGATACTTGTCGCTACCTAGCATAGCGCTCTGCATTGTTAGGATAAGGCAAAGACTGGTTAGATCAGTGTCAAGATAATGAGGCTGAGTGGGAAATCGGGTATTGGTGCTAGGGGCCTGATCTCCCAGTGGGGCAGTACTATAAAATCGCCATGAGTGCGCACTGTCACAAGTAATGACCTTAGTAGATGTTGCTAGGACGTAAAACTCTAACAAACGGACAACAAAACTGTATATAACTTATAAGCCAATGTCCTGTACATAGATGCGTTCCCACCATGGCACAAATTGACGTTGTAAATTATAACAAAGTTAAATCTGAAATAACCACTTATAATACATCAAGCCTCTGGGATTTACAGCAGGCTGATCTTTGGCTCGGTCAATACCATCCCAGAGAGTCCTTCTGGACACAAATTCCATATCGGTCAATAGTTGTCTATCCCACTCCCAGAGTCCTTCAGGGCTCTTACCGGGCGCTGTGGCTGAATCAGTAGAGCGCAGGCCTCACGTACGGCAGATTTGGAGTTCAATTCCCGGTCGAGTCAAACCAATGACTTGCAAAATTGATAAGTGTCGCTTCCTAGCTTTGTGGTCAGCATTAATAAGATAGGGAAAGGACTGGTTAGCTCAGTGTCAGGATAATGTGACTGAGTGTGATATCGGGTCATGGCGCTGGCAGCCTGATTTCCCAGTGGGGCAGTAGTATAAAGTCGCCATGAGTGAGCGCTGTCACATTCACAAGTCAATGCTCGTCCTGATATGACCTTAAATGTTGCCAGGGCTCAAAACTTCCAACAAACAACAAACCAACCGATGTGACTGAGTGGGATGTCATGTCATGGTACCGGCGGCCTGATTTCCCAGTGGGGCAGCACTATAAAGTCGCCATGAGTGTGCACTGTCACAAGTCGGTACCCGTCCTGATATGACCTTAGATGTTGCTAGGACGTACAACAACAAACAATCCAAACCAACCAACCTTCAGGGCTGAAGACATCGGCCAAGACCTGCCTGGCCTTTATACTGCTTGATTTATTGCCGCTCAGCATTGCGCGTTATAACCGACCTGTGACCTCAGTTGTGCAGTTTCCCGGGTCGCCACAACTCAAGTGTGCAGTGGGAGGGGCTCCGTACCCTTTTGTCGGAAATATCCGAAATATTACGAGAGCAATTTACGAACCAAGTGCCAAGACGCGGGCTCCCGCTGGGGGGGGGGGGGGGGGGGGGGGGGGGGGGGGGGGGGGGGGGGGGGGAGGCCAGCCAGGCACTCATTAAAAGTGTTTGGTCATCTTACGGATAACATGGAATGTTCGCCTCACTTGTGGGCTCTGTCCCCAGGGGGCGGTGCTGTGAGGGTAGGAGGGTAGGGGTGCGGTGCGTGTGGCCAGGACCCGTCGTTCTAGCAAGTTGCTGTCTGGGACCAGACGGGATGGCCAAATGAGTTGAACGTCCGTCCCCCGCTTTGGTAGATCGTGGCATTCAAACCCTGGTCAAATCAAACCAATGACTTAAGAATTGATACTTGTCGCTTCCTAGCCAGGCGCTTGGTATTATTAGAATTGGGCAAGGACTGGTTGGCTCAGTGTCAGGTTAATGTGACTGAGTGGGATATCAGGTCATGGTGCTGATGGCCTGGTCGCCCTGTAGGGCAGCACTATAAAGTCACCATGAGTGCGCACTGTTATAAGTCGGTACCCATCCTGATATGACCTTAGATGTGGCTGGGACTTAAAACGCCAACAACCCACCAGTTGCTGCCTGTTTGCTTTCGCATTGTTGGGTTATCCAGTCTCACATTCAGACAGCTATCCACAGCTGTCAGACAGCTGTCCTCAGCTATCAGACAGCTGTCCTCAGCTATCAGACAGCTGTCCACAAAGAGAATAACCATGGAGTGATTGCAGGGAGAAAAGGGGGAATTGGCGGCATTGGTGATAATACAATCATAACAAGGACAGTGGAATGCTCTCCAAGGATAGTCTGTACTGAACTAGGATAGTGCTTGGAGCGTACTGTTTGAAACTTGACTTCCGGGAATTGTCCGCTAACATTTAATGATATTGAACTATGTAAGACAATACTTGCTAGGATATGGATTGTTTATAAATTCCTCGCGAGATTTCCGCTTTTTTCCCTCCTTCTTCTCTTTTTTTTTAGTTTTGTGGTTTTTATTTAGGTTTTTTGTTGTTGCGAGATTCCACTTTTATCCCTGCTTCTTTTACACTGAGTGATATTCTTTGTTCATGCTGTTCTCACCTCTTGGGCAATCTCCACGGGGTGAGAATTGAGCTGAGAGCGGCGCTATAGGTATCTGTGGATGTGTGTAATTTGGACCTGTACGTTGAGTATGTGGGGCAGAGGTAACTTCCCTTTCCCCTTGTACTAACTGTTTGTCAACCCATTTCAGTCAATATAGTATAAACAAAACTTGCTGTGTGAGTAAAAAAAAGAAGTCTTCCTCCCGCCCTTAAAAAACCTAAACGATCTGAATGCAATCTTTCTTCAGCGCTGAGATGCTGGTCTTAGTTAGTTCTTCTTAAATTGATGAATTGGTTTCATATTTTATTAAACCAATTTGATCAATTCAAGAAGAATAACACCGTTATCTTTTATCTAGAATTTTATTTTCCTTGGCCACAAATTATATATAATGTTGAGCTTTTAAATTCAAAAGACACATGGATTATTACGCTTTTGCATTTCTATGTAAAAGCGATGGTTGAAGATAAAACAAACACTTAATCTATTAATCAATCAATCAATTAGCAGTTAGTTAGTTATCTATTTACAAGAAACGATGTATGACGATGATTTCTTTTTTTTCTTTTGTCAGTGCCGGAGCACTGGTCTTCCAGCCATTTTTCAATTCAGGGTTATTTACACAAAAGGTATATAGAAAGAACAAGGTATACAATAACTGTTGAATACACAATTTGGAGCATGTAACACAATGCATTTCTTTAACCCACCCAAAAGTTCCATAGCAATATGGTAACAGTAGTGTCATATAACTAGGTCAATATTAGTCAGATCAATGTATTTTCATAGTATTTAGAATGTAAGCAGAAGTTATCTTCTGTATTCAGTTGGTAAAGTTGTAATCAGTTTTAATATTCAGTTGCAGTTAGGCAAGCGGTATATACATGTCAGTTTGTTAGAAATATTCTCGTGTAAGTTTATGAATTATGTTGTTGGGGTGGGGTTGTTAATAATACACTGGACCAGCTGTGACCAGTGAGGCAGTGGGACCAATCCCAGCGCATTTAGGTCTTAGATTTAACTTTTTGGGGGGGACTGTCTCTGTCATCGTATATGGTTGACTGGAAATAACAGAGGAACAGCAACAAATAAAAAAAAAGGGGGCTGAGGGTAAGTGTAGTATGTTGTCACTATTTTTAGCTAATAGGTTGTGGTGTGGCAGGTCAGTGTTGAGCATTAGGTGTGGGCCTTACGATGGATAGGGGTTGGTTGTTGGAGTTTTGCATCCTGGCAACATCTAAGGTCATAATAAGACAGGCTATGGATAGGGTATTTTCAGTGGTGCATTACTATGAGCACTATTAACAAATAGAGCTTATAAGTAGGTTCAAGCGCTTAATTGATTGGAAATGTATATCTAAAGTTATATCATAACTTGCAGTAGTTCCCACTCATGATGGGCTCGTGAGAGCTGCTCCAATGAGATATTGTGCTGCCGGCACCGTGATGCAATATCCCACTGAGTCACATTATCCTGACATTGAACCAACCAGTTCATGCATTGCACCTATCCTAGGAATGCCAGGCATCAAAAGCGAGGGAGTAGCAACACATATACACTTTTGTAAGTCTTCTCCAAGTTTTGACTCAATGACTTCCTGCAGTAGGAGAAGGTGCTCTATCCACTAGGCCACCCCGTTGTGTCTAGCTACACGGTTAATACGCATATTTGATTATTCTGCAAGTTATGTCCGTTCATCACATTTTCTATTGAGCTGTGTTTACAAACAAAATGTATAGTGGTGTTTTTTTTTTAAGGGGGAGGGTTAACCAAAGATTTTAGCGGGAAAGGTCAGCGATTTGTTGTGAGGCGAACACCCTCCCCCAAATCCCCCCCCCCCCCCCCCGTCTCCAGGTGGGCGCCACATCACAGCGCTCCCAGCGGCCGTGATTCCAGTCCAGATGAGGTTCTGCCGCGTCCCGCCGCTACCTGTGGCGCTGCTGATGGGGTTGGTGATGGATGGCGGCAGCACCTGATTGTATGGACCGGGATTATGACGCTCTGGGAAGCACTTGTCTGCCTCCTGGTGGCGAGCCATTTACCTGCCAATAAACGCCTTTTACTTTTATTTCCCCTATATTTTTATTGCAAAAAAACCCTAACCCTGAACATATATATATATGTTCTGGTTGACGAAGATAGGGACAATGTTTTGAATCTGTACCTTTTAATAGCAGAAGCATTTTACTTGTATATATACATATATATATATATATCAGAAGTATATAATATAATAATGTAAATTAATATGGGTGTGTGGGGGTGGGTGGGTGGGTGGGTGGGTGGTTGCAAAAGCCGCATCACTAGCACTGCTAGTGATGCGGCGTTTGCACCACCCACCCACGTATACTGCTAATGCCTTCTCGGCGCAGCACTAGCAGTGTATACTACTAATACTTGCTTCAAACGGCGCAGCACTATCAGCGTATACCAATATGTATGAAACCGATTTCCGGGAATTTTCAGCGATTCCCTGACAATGCTAAGCCTATGGGAGTTTTCAGCGATTCCCTGACAATGCTAAGCCTATGGGAGAATATCAGCATTTCCGCTTTTTTTCCCAGAGACCACTTTCATCCTTGAATGTTGCTAGGTTGTAAAATCCCCCAAAAACGTAGGATATTGTACCATAGATCCAACTATAAAACGACCATCAGTGCAAACACTCACAAATCGAATTCTGTCCTGATGTCATCATGGGGTGTTGTTAGTATACAAAACCCCAATAACCCATGCTCTCAAATGTTGATGGCACCGGGGGCGGTGGCCGAATCGGTAGAGCGTGGGCCTCGCGTGCGGAAGGTCGGGAGTTCGATTCCGGTTAGAGTCAAACCAATGACATGAAATTGGTATGTGTTGCTTCCTAGCCTGGCGCTCAGCATTAATATGATAGGACAAGGACTGGTTAGCTTAGTATCAGGATAATGTGACTGAGTGGGATATCGGGTAATGGTGCCAGTGGCCTGAATTCCCAGTGGGGCAGCACTATAGAGTCACCATGAGTGTGCACAATGGTGTGTATACACTTGCTATTTGCAGTTTGTGAGGTGAATACTAGTATCTAAGAGTCACCTGAACATAGGTCTATTTAAATTGAATATTTTCAAATGTGATGGTTCCAAGAATGTGTATTGTTGTGTGCGCGAGGCGGTGTCAAGACAACCTTTTGGAATCAGTTTTCCTTTCTTTTAATGTTCCTCTTCCAGTTCGTGTATTTTGTTCATGTCAAGTAATTACAGTGATAAAATCTAGAATGTATGGCAATCTAATATGCATTATTAGGATAGGGCAAGGACTGGTTGGCTGAGTGTCAGGATAATGTGACTGAGTGGGATATTGGGTCATGTTGCCGGTGGCCTGAATTCCCAGTGGGGCAGCAGTATAAAGTCGCCATGAGTGCGCTCTGTCACAAGTTGGTACCCATCCTGAAAATAACTTAGATGTTGCTAAGATGTAAAACTCCAACAACCAATCAACATGCTGTTGGCGCTATAACTTATAAGAGGGTGGCGCTCATTGGAGCAAATACCGTATGAGCCAGTTACCAGGTTAGACAGCGTAATGTAACCAGGGACTCCGACTAAGTGGTATAGCTATCTCGGTGAGGCAGACGTGGTCAGAAGGGAGACTGAGCGTATAACCTGAAGTTATGATGCACAAACCACATGTAGGTGTGTGTGAGGGTGTGTGTGGAGGGAGTGGGAGAGTGGATTTTTGATAATTTTGTTGGGAATGAGGTTGCCAGATGGGCACGCATTGTGCCTGTTGTGGGAGTTATGTAGATGGAAACTGGAGTTATAAACCTCTGAAGCTGAATCTTCTACGACTTACCCATCTGCTAAGTCAGTCATCTGAATCATAGTGTATATTGTATTATAATGTAGTCTGTGGGTGTAAATAACTGAGATACTTACATATTTTACTATCGTGTGGGATTTCGTTTGTTTCTATGGTTGGTCACTTTGGTTGATTAAAGAGCAGGAATTTCAATCGCGGACAATCAGTCTTCCTCATTCCACCGCTCGTTGCCCTATTCTCGTGATGCCGAGTGCGGGGCTAGGTAGCGACAAGTATAAATTGTTAAAGTTGCAGCATGACAGTTTAGAGTTTCTGCCATTACAAAATTAAAAAATATATATATATATATATTAGGTTCATTGTTCTTTAATTAATTACCTTAGTTTGGAGTTACTTTACAATATTTTTTATAAATGGATTGCTTTAGAAATATTTGAAGTTAAACGTGCGAACATTAATTTTGGCATACACATCTAAATGCTAACACCAGGCTTCAGCAGGAACAGGTTGTATTAAATTGACTTAGTATTCCCTTCTATGTAGCAAGTACGGCTTAATAAGTGCACTAGTACCGAAGTTTGTTACGTGTGATGAAATCTTGATGAATGCTTTAATTTCATACTTCATGGGACTATGAAGCTTTAAATCATAGGTCTGACTTGGGTTTGAGGTCTTAGGTCCTAGCAAAATCTGCTAGATCTAACTACTAATACCATAGTATTAGTATTTAGGAGGTTGTCACTTTTCTGTTAATCCAAAGAAAAATGTGTATCTTCTAACTATGCAGGGAACAATGACTATTAATAAGGTTGGAATAATATCATAGAATTTCGTTGGTCATTGTAGTAGTGATAGGAGTCGGTGACATCTTCATGATCAGTTATCGGTTTGAGGAAATCGATCAATGATTGATTAATGATCGGTTTGGACAAACACACACTTGTGTACATATCTGTAGACAACATGTACACAAATACTTGATTCAACACAAATTAAAGTTCTATTAAATGTGATAGTTGCTTTTTGTAAACAAGCGCTTGAATTGACTGGTAAAACAATTAACTTCCGACTCTAGTCGGTCATGATCGGCCCACCACTAGTAGGAGAATCAAATTCCTACTCTTTGTTATATAAATTCTCAAACGATTAATATGCACCAGAATGGTTCAGACTTCCAATGATGCAGTGCATTTCCAATATAACCTAGATGGGATGGCCGAATGAGTTGAGCGTCCGTCTCCTGTTTTGGGAGATCGGGGGATCCGAATCCATGGGTTTGTGGGTTCGAACCCTGGTTGAGTCAAACCAATGACTTAATAATTGATACTTGTCGCTTCCTAGCCTGGCACTTGAAATTAATAGGATAGGCAAGGCCTGGCTGGCTCAGAGTGAGGATAATGTGACTTGAGTGGGATATCAGGTCATGGTGTTTGCCGCCTTATTTCCCAGTGGAGCACCACTATAAAGTCACCATGAGTGCGCACTGTCACAAGTCATTACCCGTCCTGATATAACCTTATGTAAAATGGCTGAAGCTCGAATCTGTGCTTGTGTAGGCAGGCTATAGTGAAATCAATACAGACAAAGAGAAAGAAAGAGTATAAAGTGTAAAGAAGAAGAGAGAGTCAAGCCCTCTCGTTTATTATTTATATGGTTACATGTGTTCATGGTAGAGTATCACCCCACCCATTTCCTCCAATAGGAAACAAGCATTCTTGACTCTACCAATAGGGATCCAGCATACCTGGTCCCCATGGCTACCAGTGGTCTGCCCACCACCACCAAGCTGTATGGCCCCATTGCCACTACCAACCTTGACCTTTGTGTGTGGTGATCACTATCCCAGCAGAGGGGGTAGGCCCTGAATGCCCTCACACCCAGACCTGCCAGCACCACTATGTCTATTTACATACCACTCAGGCACCACCAGCCCTTACATATATATACATACATGCACCTGGTCACGTACACCGATCAGTAATAGAATATTTGCATTCCCCCCTATGGCATTAATCGGAATATTTTACACTTAGATGTCGCCAGGATCTAAAACTCAAACAAACAAACAAACCAATATAAACACTCGCAGCTGTGGTTGACGCAGACAGAATGCCGTTGTAATGCCGTTGATGCATTTTGACGTAGTATATTCTGACCTTTGGTACACTCATCCATGTTCCTATGCCAATCTTCCAGTTCCAAGCTTTTGTTGTACGTGATATATATTATATCTGGTAGATATACGTATGTATGTGGTGGGTATGTGGGTTTTATATTCATGTATTATCAAGAATTCACCTCCCCATAATATTGACACCAAACCTAATATGCCAGTGTGTGTTTGCGTGCATGCACTATATTATGATATAATATGTGGATATAAATAACTACGGTACTTACATATTGTACTAGTGTGTCTTTTTGATTATTGATGAATCCTGGATTTTATTATGTTATATTTCGTGTGCTCGTTCCGTTCTGATTGTTTGTCCTGGTGGCGCCACCTGGATGGTTTTCCTGTCGATTTACATTAGATGTGTTAATAACAGTGTGTTACAAATACAGTAAGACAGTAACATATTATTATATGATTTTTTATTTTTTTTACCCTTTCACCCTTTCAGCCAGGAGTCACCGTTTACAATACAAGATGTCCCCTGGAAAGACTGCCCTGAGCTTGTTGGCCAGCTACTCACTTCATCCCTATATAGGGATGGAAGATGTCCGCCATTTTTAAATTTGTTCACAAATTGCCAAGGATATTTAATATGACAGTAATTGGTCAGTTTGAATCCAGTTCTTATATTACCTTAGATATTGGTAGGATATAAAACCCAATCAAACAGCAAAGCAAGTAGTGAGTGCAGAGAGGAAAGCGGGATTGGCAGCATGTGCGATAATACATCCACAACAAGGACAGCGACAATCTCCAATGATAGCCTGTACTGATTAATCAGTGGAATGGAGCTGATAGTGCTAGGAGAGTACTGTACCAAACCGGACTTCCGGGAATTTTTCGTGATTCCCTGACAGTGCTCTAAGCCTACGGGGGAAAGCGTTTTCGCAGAAATTCGCTGTATTGGGAAGAACGTTGTATCACGGTGATATGACGGCGGAATGCTAGCGGCATCTTTCTTTCAATAATAGTACATTATCCCGAGTAATTATTACTATTACAGGAAACTGTTTTAATGCTTTGTCGGCAAGAATGGCCATATTCACGGTGAAAATTAGTAGGATATATTCTTTTCATTGTGAATTCTTCTTTTTTGGCCGGAGACCACTTTCATCCCTGATTGCATAATCTGATGGTTTATATTTTCTGCCACATGTTTTTAAGATAAAAATGTTATGTGTATATATAAATATGTTGGGCAGGTTGGAGTGTGGATGAGTTAAAGCGATATATCTCGATGAAAAGTATACAATGACGTCCCAACGAAAACACTTAACCTAGATTAGTGGTGCAGTCCTTAAACATTTAATCCAGTTTGGTACCACCATACTATACTGTTATTCTAAAATTGTGCAAAAAAACCTATATCATATATGTCCAGCATTTCAATGTACACACCGAAATAAATGTTTCCCGTTTTCACTTGAAACATCTCCAAAGTTAAGCTTTTAAAATAGTTTATTTAAAAAAGGTTCCTTCAAACTAAAGTAAAGGACATTGTAACTATCAACATATATATATATATTAAATCTATGTTTTGTATGTTATATATGTTTCATATATGCTATACATATTACATAAGTTATATGTAGTATTATATATATATTACATAAGTTAAGTATAGTATTATAAATAACACATGCACATAATATACATATGTAATAATACTGTCACATGAAGGTAGGTGCAGCAGGAGAGATGGATAATAAGGATTGGTATGTGGGGAATGAGGTGGAGGTGGTGGTGGAGGAGGAGTAGGATAATGAAGGGATTAGGAATTGGTTTAGGTGAAGAATGAGGTGCAGAATCGTGAGGTCTATGCGGAAGAGATGGAGAATGAGGAGGAGGAGGAGGAGAGGGATGAAGAAACGTGGTAGTTGCAGCAGTAGAAGGAATGCGGGTCTTGGGAGAGGAAGAAAAAAGGCCAAGGTGAGGCGTAGGGGGAGGAAGAGGGGGACGACGAGGAGCAGGAGTTGGAGGGAGAGGAGAGGGGAGGAGGAGGAGGAATATTGGGAGCAGGTGCAAGTTGAGGACACTGGAGAAGACACTCATCTCAACCCTCTGTCCCTGGCCTGGCCTGGAGGACTGCCTCAACCACCAGTAATTACATCACCATAGTTACAGTGGTGATTGTGACGCGAGGACATGTCCACCCCAGCGTCTTCTGCTACCCCGGGTGTGTGTGGGGGCGGGGGGGGGGGGAGTGGGGGTTGAAGGAGGGGAGAGGAGGGGGCTGTATTACTGACAAACTAAGCGCAATCACCGAAACTAGCCGAGAGCTCTTAGGTTGTAGCGAACGCTTCTCTGGTCTCCCCGCCCTCCCCTCCCCCCCCCCCCCCCCCCCCCCCCCCCCCCCTTCCTCCTCCCCTTCCTCCCCCCGGTCCCCCTCCTCCCCCCCCTCCCTCCCTGTCCCCCCTCCCTCTCCCCGTCCCCCTCCCTCTCACCCCTCCGTCTCCCCCTCCCTCCCCCCTCCCTCTCCCCCCCTCCCTCTCCCCCCCTCCCTCTCCCATCCATTCCCCCTCCCTTTCCCATCCATACATACCGTCCCCTTCATCTCCACACTTAAGCCTGCTCACTGTTATGTATAATGGCTTCCTGCTGTGTTCGGCACCTGAGTGGACTGGACCACATCATTGACCACCTGAGTTTTGTAAATGTGTGTAGGGCGTAGGGTTATAGACCCCACCCCACACACCCACCTGACAAACCAGGGATGAAAAATTTCCGATTTTCGGCAGATATCGGATTTTTTTCACAGTCTGGGGACATTTTTGATATAGGTGTAAATTTGAGGAGAAAAAAAAATGATGGCGTGTTCGTTTCATGTAGTACACTCCCAGCATACGTTTTGTACAATGCATATGACCAGGTCTGCATTGAGAGCATTCTGCTGTCGTTAATGGGACTGTATTACTATTATGGCCCACCTCACTGTGAAACCCGATATTTTCATCCCACACCACTATCATCCCTGCAAACACAAGTATAAATATACTCGCGAAGAGCATAATAATGGGAAGGACTGCACTTAGGCCTAACAACAAAAATTTTAATATTTTTTAAAAAGTAGTAGTGTTTCCGGTTACATACAAGCAAACGATTAAGGTTTGTACGGATTTTATTTATTTAAAAGAAATTGTTTCTAACCATGAATCTCTTGACTATGCCATTAAAAGGAATAGTGTTTCCAGTTGCAGGAAAGCAAAACAAGTATGGTTGGTAATGATTTTTGTTTATTTAAAAAATACTTTTTATTTACGAATCTCTTGACGGTGATGTAATTTGAATAATTATTTCTAAAGATTAAATAATTTCATCAGAAAAACAAATACGGTCGGTAACTTTTTGCATCGTCGGTCGTGCAATCGGAAACACAATTTGTTGTTGTTAGGCCTTAGTTCTATTTGAACTGCACCAAGTACGCTGCATATGATGCCGAGTAATAAGTAAACCTGCTCAAATTTGCGCGGTACAAATGTTGGGGCCTGGCCAGATCTCATCTAGTCAACATCACCTAGCATATATATATAATTAGCAAGCAGATTACCTGATTACATAGCCATCCGCGGTGAAAGATCTCTGCGGTTTTGTCAAATTCCGTGATTAAGTTTTTTTAAACTATTAGTATTAACGTTAGATAAAGTTCCAAGGAATCAGGATGTATATATATATATATATATGACAATAGTTGGGTAGTCTGAATCCTGTTTTTATATGACCTTAAATGTAGCTAAGACAAAGTTCAAGCAAGATCCAGCTAGGCATGGGCGATAATACAGTCACAAAAAGGCTAGTTGAAACCTGACTTCCGGAATTTTTCAGCCATTCCTGAATAGTGCTAAGTCTATGGGAGAAGATTGGCGTTTTTGCAGAAATTCGCTGTCAGTGTAATCTCGGCTTGGTTTTTGCATTTTTTGCAAATTCGCCGTCAGTGTAATCTCGGCTTGGTTTTCAACGTTTTTTGTTGAAGATCACTTTCATACACCATTAAAATTGTGAGCTGCTTCTTAGTACAGCGGCCGCATATTCTGCTCTCCCCCCCAACCAGCCGCCTCCACAACCCGGTGAAGCCGTGTTAGAAAGGTCGGGTTCAAATGCTTTATTAGCTTCCAATGCTGAACTAGTACCCTGGCCATATGTTCTGGCAACCATGAACTACTGTACCCACCGTGCTCATGGAGAGAGTGTGTACTTACTCATAACCTATTGGGAACTGTTCTTTACCTACCCTCAGAGGAATGCTAGCGACAAATTTATGTGCATTTATCAATCTTCGATATTGATCATTTATTTATTTCATGTGGTTGTATAGTTATAATACCATATTCTCGTGGGTTAACGCTCATGTGTGGGTTAACGCACCCCCCCCCCCATTTAGTCAATAATTCGTAAACGTGGACCCCTTATGCTAGGTACACACCTACCGTTTTTCCGCACCCACCTACCGTATACGATCTAAAACTGTCCAAAAGTCGTGAGGTGTGCACTCCCCTAGCACACCTACCGATTGCGATTCACGACTAAAAACTCATTTTTAGGGCTAAAACGGTGGGTGTACCTAGCTTACGATTGCGATTCGCGATTCGAAAAATGAATTGGCCCGTTTTCAGTTTTAAGCGGGTCGGGTTGAGTCGCGAGTTTTAGTGCGCGAATCCTATACGGTAGGTGTGTACTTGGCATTAAACACCCATTTGTGAGTAAACGCCCACCGCCCACTTCAGTGATTTACCAATTTAAACGCCATGGGCATTAACCCACAAGAATACGGTAATACCTCTTTTATCCGCCATTCCATACTTTGACTACTCCCATGGTCCGACACTTTTGGAATCTGATGTCCAAAGTAATCTGACCTACATGTGCTACAGGTTTTATTTTCGGTTTTGGGCTTTATATTACTTGAAACAATAAAAGCCTTGTTTGGAAGCGTTAATAGTTTTATTATTTCCCGTTTTAAACTTGGTTCTACCTTTGAGAATATGGCAATATGTATGTAATCTGGACATTTCTGTAGTCTGGAATTTTCTGTCCCAAGATTGCCGGATTAAAGAGGTACAACCTATAACCTTATGCTAACATTGAGATAGCCTTATACTAATAATGTCGAGCACCAGGCAAGGTAGCGACAGGTATAATATTTGTAAGTCTTTAGTTTCTACCAGTTAACCACTCCACTAGTCATGTTAGCTATCCCCTCATCGGATTATTCAACTTTATCCAATGAAAACATAACATTTTCTAAATGAAAGTAGGTAGCTAGGGGTGATCCTACATATCAAACTTAGATAGTGGTATAGTCCTCAAACATTTATTGTAGTTTAGTGGTCCTGTGCTCTGCTGTGTTGCTCAAAACCAGCATTTGAATGTGCATGGCAAAATCAACTTTGCATGTTTTCACTTCAAGTATCTTCAAAGATAACCCTATAAAAAAAGTTACATCAACTAGAAGTAGAGCAGAATGTAACGATCCACTTAATATATTTATCTAAGGATATCATTATCAAACCGTTGGATTATGCAGTAGTTTGATATTGGGGGAGGGCATTGAACCCACGACCCGTGACGCGTGCGCCGTACCCACTAGCCCATCCTGCCCGGTGATGTGGTAATCTTGCGATGTGTCTGGTAGATGCAAGTCTCGGTGAGCCTGACCCGGTCCCAGGTCCTTGTACCCTCTATTTTGAGGAGGGATGGCTCAGATTAACCTGACCTAGTCTAAAGTTGTTCTGACAGACTGGCTTCATAATAAACACCTGATGGCAACACATGATGAATGTGTTTTCCCTGTGCAATCCACGACCTGTCAAACTGCCAACTTGTGGAAGGGCATATTTTATGCCCACTGAACATCTGTATGATCAAATTGGCCACGAAGCTCATCGATTGGTTATCGACTAGGAACCCCCATATATCCAGCCAGCAATCAATTATGTATGTCCTAGTTAAAGTTGCATAATCCAATGGTTTGATATCTTTAGATAAATATATTAGGTGGATCCGTACATTCTGCTCTACTTTTAGTTAACATAACTTATTTTAAAGGGCTTCTATAAGGATACTTGAAGTGAAAACATGCAACATTGATTTTGCCGTGCACATTAAAATGCTGGCTTCGTTTACATATTTTTTAGCAACACCCGGTCACCGAACTACAATACATGCTTGAGGACTACACCAGTATCTTAGTTTGATATGTAGGATCAAATCTAGCTATGTATTTTGATTTAGAAAATGTTCTTCTTTGTAATTTAGTTTGTATTTCAAATATTTCAAAAGTTAGCCATTTAAAATAAAAGTTACTTCAAACTACATTAAGGTAGATTATGATAATTAACCCAATGTGTGTATCTGAAAAGAAAGAAAAAATCCCCAAACTTAAAATCCATCGAACTATGCAACTTTAGCATGCTTGCTTTTAACCACGCTCTGATGACGTCACAACCAGTGTGAGTTGCTGCAGTTCGAGCCAGTTCTGCAAAAGTTGGGGCTGTTTTGCAATATGTGTTGATATATCGCCCATGTGTCCTACTTGTTGATATTTTCATTTATTCTTTTCGGGGAGTTCTGTTGTGATTGTGTGGGTGGGTGTGACTAGTTGTGGGTGAGTGTAGGGTGTGTGGGTGGAAAGGGGTGGGTGGGTTGGGGGCACGACATCGGTGTGTGGGGGGGGGGCGGGGGGGGGGGGTTCTCAGTGAGCTGCAGCTAGTGTTTTGAGGCTATGCGATGGTGCTGTTGACTGTTCTGTAATTGCAATATCCTATGGATTACTGTCCTATGGATCTGCTTCGGCAGACTATCTGCGCTGCCACTTCCGGTAACTGGGACAGGGCGGCTGGTAGCAGATAGTGGTGTGGTGTGTGGGCTCGTACACGGGTGTGGTCGGGTGCGGTTGCTGTGTACATTGGGTGGGGGCGGGGGGGCGGAAGGGATACATTGGCAACTAGACGTGGTTGTGGGATGTCAGCCTGGCTCTCTAGATGATCCAAGGCGCGTGTTATTTGGTATGGGAGGATGTTGGGACGGCATTGGGTGGTTGTTGGGACGGTGTACTCCCCCCACATACAGCCCCACAGGGTGTGGGGCTGTATGTGGGTGGAGTAAGTAGGGGCGTGGTGGTATAGACCATGGTGCCTACCGTATGATGCTGCTCACGGAGCTGCTCATGATGCTATGCTGCTCAGAGAGGTGCTCATGATGATATGCTGCCCAGAGAGGGGGCTCATGATGATATGCTGCTCAGAGAGGTGCTCATGCTGCTATGCTGCTCAGAGAGGTGCTCATGATATGATGCTCACGGAGCTGCTCATGGTGCTGCTCATGATGTTATACTGTTAATGAAGATGCTCATGCTGCTTACGGAGCTGCTCATGATGATGCTCACAATGCTGCTCATCATGATGATCACTGACCTGCTCTTGATGCTGCTTATGGAGCTGCTCATGATGTTGCTAATGATGCTGCTTATGGAGGTGCTCATGATGCTGTTCATGATGCTGCTCATGATGTTATGCTGCTTACAGAGCTGCTCATGATGCTGCTCATGACGCTGCTCACGACGCTGCTCACGATGCTACTCATAGAGCTGCTCATTCTGTTGCTCACAGAGCTGCTCACCACGCTGAGATGTTCAAAACAGTGTATCTGTGTGTATTTAGGCAGGACGGGGTGTGGGCACCAAGAAAAACCTCCCCACACTTGTGAACTATCCACGCCTGGAGACCCGGTGGTAGGTCTGCATCTAGTAACTGTTTTTGTAGCTAAATTTAGAAAATGTGATGCTGGGGTAGGGGTGTGGGTGTGGGTGGGGTTGAGGGGGGATATATTTTCATCTGCTCGGTGTAGGTGATCTGTGAGACGAGCTGGTGGTGGTCTATGGCAACTATTGAAACATCGAAAACAATTTAAATATCGGACGCCGTAGGCTTCAGCAGTGAGGAGATTCTATTAAATTCACACAATAACTAATATCCCTTCGATGCAGCAATACATTGTTTAATGGTTGCACCAGTACGTAAGCTGAATATTCGGGATCAAATCTAGATATGTGGTTTATTGTTGACAAGTTGATGCTTCTTTCAGATTCTGCAGCTTTAATATATATGTCCGACCAGATAGGGATGGCCGGATGAGTTAAGCATCCATCTCTCGTTTTGGTAGATCATGGGATTCGAACCCATGGGTTTGAACCCTGGTCGAGTCAAACCAATTGTAAAATATTCCGATATTCGGCAGGGGGGAATGCAAATGTTCTATTACTGGTCGGTGTACATGACCAGGTGCATGTATGTATATATACACACACACACACACACACATGGGTTGGTGGTGCCTGAGTCGGATGTAAATAGAAATAGTGGTGCTGGCAGGTCTGGGTGTGATTGCACTCAGGCCCTAGCCCTTCTGCTTGGGTAGGGGTTACCACACTCAAAAGGTCAAGGTCAGTGGTGACCAAGGGGCCATACAGCTACTGGTGGTGGCAGACCACTGGTATCCATGGAGACCAGGAATGCTGGATTCCTATTGGTAGGACCAGGAATGCTCGATTCACATTGGGGGAAGGAGGTGGTATGATACTCTACAATGAAAACATGTAACTGTATAAACAATAAACCAGAGGACTGGACTCTCTTCTCTTATTCTTTACTCTCTTCGTTTCTCTTTTTCTTTACTCTCTTCCTTTCTCTTTTCTTTACTCTCTTCCTTTCTCTTTTCTTTACTCTCCTCCTTTCTCTTTTCTTTCTGTATTGTTTTCCTCATAGCCACATATCCGAGCATTAGATTTTACGCAATGACTCAAAAATGTATACTTGTGGCTTCCTAGTCAGGCGCTGTGCATTATTCGGATAGGGTAAGGACTGATTGGCTCAGCATCAGGATAATGTGACTGAGTGGGATATCAGGTCATGTAATGGTGCTGACAACCTGATTTCCCAGTGGGGCAGCACTATAAAAGTTGCCATGAGTGCATACTGTCACAAGTCGGTACCGTGCTGATATAAACCTTAGATGTTGCCAGGACGTAAAACCAGCCTTAATATATGTGTGCGTGCAGAGTGCAGGGATCCAGTGTGGTCGCGCGTGTCTCCTGGGTGCGGCCTGGTGGGGGTCAGATTCTGCTGCTGTCTCTCGCCCCCTGTCGCAGTCTCTCGTCGGAGCCCGCCGCATGCGCCACGAGAAGCGACCGGTAAATAATGGGCTTCTGAAACGAGGTTGGACAGGCGACGTCATGTTCACTCCATCACACTACTACGCCCATGGTTCTTCTACAACCCCTTATCCACCCAAACCCCGACACACACGCACTCACTTACACTCTCACTCACTTACAAGCTCACACTCACTTACACTATCACTCACACTCACTTACACGCTCACACTCACACTCACTTACACTGTCACTCACTTACACTGTCACTCACTTACACTGTCACTCACTTACACTGTCACTCACTTACAAGCTCACACTCACTTACAAGCTCACACTCACTTACAAGCTCACACTCACTTACACTATCACTCACACTCACTTACACGCTCTCACTCACTTACACTGTCACTCACTTACACTCTCACACTCACTTAGACTCTCACACTCACTTACTCTCACACTCACTTACTATCGCACTCACTTACAGTCTCATACTCACTTACACTCTCACACTCACTTACACTCTCACACCCACTTACACTCTCACACTCACTTACACTCTCACACTCACTTACTCTCACACTCACTCACTTGCACTCACTCACTTACACTCACTCACTTACACTCTCACTAACTTACACTCTCACTCACTATCACACTCACTTACACTCTCACACTCACTTACTCTCAATTTCACTTACTCTCACATTCACTTACACTCTCACACTCACTTACTCTCACACTCACTTACGCTCTACCAGACGGGGTGGCCGAATGAGGTGAGTGTCCGTCCCCTGTTTTGGGAGATTGGGGGATCCGAACCCATGCGATCGTGGGTTCAAACTGTGGTCGAGTCAAACCAATGACTTAAAAATGTATACTTGTCGCTTCCTAGCCTGGCACTCGGCATTACTAGGATAGGACAAGGACTGGTTCGCTCAGTGTCAGGATAATGTGACTGAGTGGGATATCAGGTCATTGTGCTGGTAGCCTCGTGTCCCAGTGGGGCAGCACTATAAAGTCACCATGAGTGCACACTGTCACAAGTCGGTACCCGTCCTGATCAAACAGTGTTTGTTCCTTAGATGTTGCTAGGACGTAAAACAACAACAAACAAAACACTTACACTCTAACACTCACATACACTCTCACACTCACTTGAACTCACACTCAGTTACACTCTCACGCTCACTTACTCTCACTCACACTCTCACTCACACTCTCACACTCACTTACTCTCACACTCACTTACTCTCACACTCACTTACTCTCACTCACTTACTCTTACACTAACTTACACTCTCACACTCACTTAGACTATCACGCTCACTTACACTCTCACCCTCACTTACACTATCTCACTCACTTACAGTCACACTCACACTGACACCCAAACACACATAACACCATCCCATACTCACCCACCTACACCCCCGACACACGCACCCAGTCACTCACATACACTCACTCACTCACTCACTCACTTACTCTCACACTCACTTACACTCTCACACTCACTTACACTCACTTACACTCTCACACTCTCACTCACTTACTCTCACACTCACTTACACTCACACTCACTTACACTCAGACTAACACCCAAACTAACACCCAAACACACATGACACCACCACATACTCACCCCCCACACCCCCAACACAGACGTACTCACTTACACTCTCACTCACTTACACTCTCTCACTCACTAACACTCTCTCACTCTCACTCACATATTCACTCACACACTTTCTAACACATACACTGTAGCACACATATTCACTCATACACATTCTAATACATACACTTACCCTCATTCTAACACATTCACTCATACTCATTCTAACACACATTCACTCACACATTCTAACGTATATTCACTCTCTCATTCTAACACACATACTCACCCACACACATCCCTAACACATACTCTCACACATCCTAACACATACTCTCACACATCCTAACATATACTCTCACACATTCTAACACATATTCTAACACATACTCTCAGATATTCTAACACATACTGTCACACATTCTAGGACATACTCTCACATTCTAACACATACTCTTGCACATTCTAAGTAATCTAACACATACTCTTGCACATTCTAACACATACTCTTGCACATTCTAACACATACTCTTGCACATTCTAACACATACTCTTACACATTCTAACACATACTCTTGCACATTCTAACACATACTCTTGCACATTCTAACACACATATCAGACGGGATGACCAAATGAATTAAAGCGTCCGTCTCCCGTGCTGGTAGGTCGTGGGTTCGAACCCTGGTCGAGTCAAACCAATAATTTAAGAATTATATTTGTCGCTTCCTAGCCAGGCGCTCGTCATTATTAGGACATGGTAGTGCTCAGTGTCAGGATAATGTGACTGAGTGGGATACCAGGTCATGGTGCCGGCAGCCTGGTTTCCCAGTGGGACAGCACTATAAAGTTGCCATGAGTGCGCACTGTCACAAGTTGGTACCCGTCCTGATATGACCTTAGATG
>CM059189.1:90675073-90702467 GCA_030323885.1 Branchipolynoe longqiensis
CTCACTCACTCACTCACTCACTCACTCACTCACTCACTCACTCACTCACTCACTCACTCACTCACTCACTCACTCACACCCTCACCCTCACGCTCACGCTCACGCTCACTTGGCATCGTCCCGTCTTGGCAGGCCACACTGATTAATTAATACCGGGTGGGGGTGGTGGGTGGTGGGTGGTTGGTAGTGTGGGGGGGTTCTTTGGTCAGATTTATGGCAAGGTCTGACAGAGTTGAAAGAACGTCTGATAACAGATATCAGATAACAGCAGGGATGAAAGATCTCCGCGATTTCGCGGATTTCCGTGATTTTTCCTGCAGACTATCAATCAGTGTGTACTAATCATAATACGACGTTAAAGGCCGCAGCACTATCAGCATATAGTAAGTGGTGCAGACGTCGCAGCACGATCAGTGTATATTAATTAATAAGTGCTTCAAATGGTGCAGCACTGTCAGGGTATTCTAATATGTGTGACACCTGACTTCTGGGAATTTTCCGCGATTCCCTAACAATGCTAAACCTATGGGAGAATTTCCACGTTTCCGCTTTTTTTGCCGGAGGCCACTTTCATCGCTGTAACAGGAAGTAGACTACTTCTTCCCTGTAAGCCATTGCCTGGGCTGCACTAATCTACGCCAGTACCGGCAACACTAATGGCCATTCACACACAACCACCCGCCAACAGCAGTAATAAGGGCAACCATAGCGCCACCGTAGCAATAACAACAGCGCTGGAAATAACACCACCAACAATGCCTATCACATCACTGGCAATAACCAAATAATTTCACCAACAGTACCTATGACAATAATGACGTCACCAACGACACTATTAATAAGCATGGTAATGCTAACATCGGCAACAGTACCTATAATAACAATATTATCTCCCTCCCTATAATGGACAGACTCTACAGAATGACTTATACCATATTCCTCTTGTTGGTATATCGTGGGATTCGAACCCATGTGTTTGAACCCTGTTTGAGTCAAACCAATGACTTAAAAATGTGTACTTGTCGCTTCTTAGCCAGGCACCAAGCATTATTAGGATAGGGCAAGGACTGGTGTGCTCAGTGCCACGATAATGTGACTGAGTGGGATATCAGGTCATGCTGCTGCCAGCCTGATTTCCCAGTGGGGCAGCACTATACAGTTGCCATGAGTGCGCACTGTCACAAGTCCTGATATGAGCTTAGATATGGCTAGGACGTAAAACTCCAACAACCAAACAACCATCTTCCCGCACCATGTCAGTCAGACACACTCAAACACACATTCAAATGCACACACATTCAAACGCACACATTCAAGCACACACATTCATTTCAAACAAACACACACATTCAAACACACATTCAAACACACATACATACTTTCAAACACACACACATACTTTCTAACACAAACACACACATACATATATTCAAACAGACACATGCATACACCGGTATCCGCTAGCGACCATTTAACCCCCAACATTAAAGCTGCATAGTCCGATGAAGCATCACATTTTCAAAACAAAGACAATTATCTAGATTTGATTCTACATATTTAACTTAGATACTGGTGCGCTTATTAAGCATTTGTTGCCAGATAGACAGGAATACTGAGCCAATTTAATAGAACCTGTTATTGCAGAAGTCTATGGTGTCCAGAGTTTTGGCGTGCATGCCAAAACTAATTTGAAATGTTCACATTTCAAATATCTCAGAAGTTAGTCATTTAAAATAAAAGTTACTTCAAACTAAAGTAAGATAGATTATAACAATCACTTGAATATATTTATCTCAGAAAAATGGCAGAAACTCAAAACCATCGGACTATGCAACTTTAACTCCAACACCAGCATTCTGACTGGTACCCAGCCAACAAATCCGCCAACATCCAGACCACTCCGCCAACAGAAACACTGCGGCTGTCAACATGGGCACCATTAAGCTATGACACCGCTGTTTGGATAACAAAACAAACAGCAGTTAACAAAATATAGTTTTTAAACCACTAAGATGGCTTCACCACTTTGATTCTCAGCCAAACCGAGGAAACAGTTCGGAGCAGTGCAAGGTGCGCCATTTCAGAGGAGTGTCAGTTATTACAAGTGTCATGGGGGTGATGAAAATGGGAAATATTGCGCCTAGAGCGGGACTCGAACCCACATTCTCTTTGCATTCCGGGCCAGTGTGCTAACCATTACACCACCTAGGCTCCCTCATATCACCACACTACCCACGCCTACCTGTCTATGCGGCTCCTTTCCTGAGACGTCTATGCGGCTCCTTTCCTGAGACGACAAGTTACAGGAGATATCTGAGCTTGCTTTGATCGTGGCCACCATGCGTGCTCGTTATTATCATCCTACAGCTGTGTGTGCTTCCAACATCCCTGGCGTAAATCCAGATTGGTTGCTTGTTGTTGGAGTTTTATGTCTTGCCAACATCTCGGGTCATATCAGCACGGGCCTGCCAGACATCTGACTTAGAAATGGTGTGCGCCTCAGTGATCAGGAACCTCGTAGATCCAGAAATCAGCCGAGCAGGCTTCTTTTAACAAGTCACTTCGATTTGGTTGGTTGGTTGGTTGGTTGGTTGTTGGGAGTTTTATGTCCTGGTGCAAGATCTAAGGTCATAACGGGGCGGGTACCGATTTGTGACAGTGCACACTCATGGCAACTTTAAAGTGCTGCCCCACTGAGAAATACGGCTGCCAGCACCATGACCTGATATCTCATTTAGTCACATTATCCTGACACTGAGCTAACCAGTCCTTGCACTATCCTATTAATGCCGGGCGCCTGGCTAGGAAGTGACAAGTATCAATTTTAGAAGTCATTGGTTTGACTCATCCAGGAACGAAACTCTGGATCTCCCACACACAAGGCCCGCGCTCTACCAATTTGGTCCCAGTTGCGCAGCACTATAAGTTTGTTGTGAGTGTGCACTGTCACAAGTCTATACCCGTTCTGATGATCTTAGATGTTGCTAGGACACCAACAACCAACCAACGATTCTTGGAAGGTCACCACTGAATATGCTTACATTCATTAAACAAATCCACTGGTCGAGTTAGCCGAATCGGTAAGCGCACTGTCCCGCTGAGTTTGTGTGGGAGGTCATGGGCTTGAACACTGGCTGAGACAAAGAAATAATTTATCAAATTTATACTTGTCGCGACCTAGCCTGACACCTGGCATCTAATGAGGATAGGGAAGGGCTGGTTGACTTAGAACCAGTGGTCTACAACTGGTTCATCAAAGGGTGTGGTATGTGCTGTCCTGTTTGTGGGAAAGTGCATATAAAAGATACCTTGCTGCTTATCGCAAAAAGTAGCCTATGTGACGGCAGCGGGTTCCCTCTGAAGAAATATGTCAGAATGACCATATGTTTGACGTCAAATAGCTGTTGATAAATATCAATGTGCTCTAGAGGCGTAACAAACTTTTTGGTTGGCTCAGTATCAGATAATATGACTGTTGGATATTGAGGTCAAGGGTCTGGCAGTCTGGTCTTCAATGGGGCAGCACTATTAAGTCGCCACGCTTGCACACTGTCACAAATCGCACCTGTTCGACCAGTACCAGCCAGAAACACTGCCGTCTTGATAGACCTTAGCTCTTGCTAGAATGTAAAACCCAAACAAAAACAGCTGGAGAGTACTGAAAAATCGACTACTCTGACTAAATGTACTTACATCCAAAGAGCATGTTTAAATGAACATGAGTTACCAAGAACTAACCATTTCATCATTTACAAACTAGGCTCTTGTCAGAAGAAAAACTCCAAATTTTAATCTCTTTATTGTTGGTTCCATATTATTACTACAGTGAAACCCGCAATTGTACGCGGCCCGATTAAACACAAATTTGGATTTTACCTCGGTATTACGCCTCTGGCTACTTGTAGCCCAGGGAGAAGGAAGCACATCTGGGTCCAGGAATTAGCATAATCAGCTCACAGCAAGAGGACGTGTTGTGAGCAGCTCCGGCAGTTTTTCTACATTTACTACAAAACCAAACAGGTTAGTATCTTTCAAACTCGATACGTTGGTATAGTTCATGTTAGCAGTCATGTACAAAGTTTTCTGAAACTTTTCGATAAGATATTACTCAAATGAGGAGGTGGTTGTGTCTGCATGAAGGCGCAAACACAAAAAGAGAGACTCCGTAAAAAGATGCCTCTTGTGAAGAAGATTAAGAAAAAGTCTAAGAAGAGCAGGAAACACAAGTCCCCCTTCGGACTCGTGGTCAGACTCATCGACGATGAGTTCAGACTCCGACACAAAGCACTCCGGCAAATACGCTAGATTGTGTGGGAAAGAAACGAAAAAGAGTAAAGCTCTGAGACGCAAGAAAATACACATAACAACGCTCATGAGGAAGACCATTCAAGGCCACTTTAACGCCTTCAAACCGGCGGAGGTCATAATCAAGATGGCGGGGAAATTCACATGAATTAAAGGAATTCCGGAATCCGCCTTCAAAGAGATGAATCCTGAGGTTAAACTCAGTGAAGAGAGGACAAAGTTTGAGATGGCTCTCTACACACTACACAAAGGGGTACTCTCGGCTCTTACAGCCATTGCGGCCTTCGCCAAAGGGATGATGACACAGAACAAGTTCTCATCACTCTGTGACGATATGACTGGAGGAATTGCATTACTAACAGCAACCAGCAACTTACTCGTCTACAGACGGTTTGAAAACGTATTTAAAGCGGTCTACACAGGCACTGGAAAAGAGATGGCGCGGTCCAAGAACATTACAGACAATGATGGAAAGGAATACAGACTATTCCTAGCACCAAAGCCCATTAATGGCAAGCCGCTAGATAAGGGCAAGATGTTCGGCGGACAACTACAATACTTGTTCAAACAAGTGGAGACCAGCTCCAAGTGTGGTAAACACATGGACAACCGAAAAAAAGAAATCGGCTGACGACACCTCCAACCGCTTCAAGAAGCTGAGGCAGGATTTTCGCAACCGAAGAACGGGCCAACGAGGAGGGCGGTTCGGAACCAACTTCAGCTTCCAAGCCAGAGGAAGGGGCCAGAGAAAGTCGTTCAACTGGAACGACGGTAACAGGCCCTTCAAGGGGAGTTCAACATTCAGAAGCCGTTCCCGCACCCAGGGAGCAAATAGAAGTGGTGACGCAGACAATAGAAACCGTAACAGTAAGCAATGCCTTTCAAGCCGGTAACCTCAATAACTGTCTTTCGGAATGGAATAAAGTTACAGATAACTTTAACTATCCTTAGCCTAGCAGAAGGGGTGAGGATTCCGTTATTAGAAGAACCTATTCAAAATAGAATACCATTTCCATATAGGTTTCACGGTTCAGAACGTGAAGCATTAAACAATCAAGTCTTTAAGTTTTGCGAAAAAGGCATTATAGAACCAGCACTACACTTTGCTGGGGAATTCATCTCGAATATTTTCTGAAGACCGAAACCAAACGGGGAAGTTAGTCTAATTTTAGACCCTAACTCTATTTAACATGTTTGTATTAGAAACAGCGAGAGACGTAGTCACACAAGATGCTTGGCTAGCCAGCGTTGACCTTAAAGATGCATACTACACAGTGCCCACCTATAAACATGATAGAAATTATTTCAGACTCTGTTGGAACTGCAAACTTTATGAGTCCACGTTTATGCCGAATGGACTGGCCTACTGTCCATGCATTTTCACAAGGTTACTCAAACCTATTTTTTCGCTAATCGCTAGGAAAGGACATACCATGTTCCCATACATTGACAATTCATTTATTGTCGCCCAAACACAACAACAATGCAAAGCAGCAGTACATAAATTATGTAAAACGTTTATAAATTTTGGTTTCTATATACATGAAACTAATATCAGTACTAACGCCAACAAACAAACTAAAGTTTCTGGGGTTCTTTATTGACACCATAAAAATGAATATCTCATTAACAGAACAAAAAGTTGATAAATTCACAACAGCAAACCAATTACTACAATTGAACAAACAAAAAATACGACAAGTTGCAGTCTTGATAGGAATAATGATAGCCTATGCACTGCCTATTTTATATAGCCAGGCCCATATCAAATCCTTGGAGATAGATAAAAACTTGGCCAGAACGCCAAAACGTGTGACTTTCACACATAAACAACCCAGCCAACCCAATTAGGATGGGGGAGCCTAACACTACGGTCACAACAGACGCTTCTTTAGAAGGCTGGGGGACACATAGACACCAACAGACAACAGGTGGCGGTTGGATGGAAGATGAAATCTCTGACCACATTAATGTATTAGAGCTTAGAGCCATTCATCTAGGACTCCGCAGTCTGATTCGCATCCCTGAAGATCATGTAAGAGTTCTAACAGATAACGCAACAGCTATGGCTTACATCTGTAATATGGGAGGGACTCGCTCCAAACCATGTAACAATCTGGCTAAACTCATTTGGGATTGGACAGAGAAACACAAAATATGGCTACCAGTAGCACATTCTAGGCAGCCAAAACACTTTCGCTGACTGGAAAAACCAACATCTCCATGACCATTTAGAATGGTCATTGAACCACAACATTTTCTACAGTATTTGTCACAAATGGGGCAAGCCCAACATTGATCTCTTTCCATCACGCAACAACAACAAATTACCAAAATACGTGTCTTCGCATCCAGAGCCAGAAGCCTGGAGAGTAGATGCATTTTCATTAATTTGGAATAATAAATTCTATTACATATTCCCCCCCATTCAGGATTATCAGCAGAGTGGCCAGGAAGATCAAGATGGATCACAACCACCCAGTACTGATAGTACCAGCATGGGAAACACAACCATGGCTAGTGGCAATAACATCAGCAGCAAAAGACTTGATGACCTTTCCAAGGGAAAGGAACAACCTTCAACATCAAGGACCATTAACAGTCCACGGAGACATGTCGACAACACCCCATTTGGCATTCCTTTTCTAAGGAAACATTTAGAACAATTTGGATTAGACAAAATAACAAAAAAAGACTAATATCACATCCCTGGAGAAAAGGAACAGTGAAATTAAACACAAGTTATTTAAAGAAATGGGGACTTCATTGCCTTCTCATACCGCTAAAACCTACAATAGCTCAAGTGTTACGATTTCTAAGAATATTAGAAGATGAAGGACTAGGGTTTGGTGCTATTAATGCAGCGAGATGTGCCCTACCCATGTTCTACCAAGAATTGATTGACAAACTTTTGGGAAAGATCAGTTAGTACACTGGTTCATTAGATGGGTGTATGAAAGAAACCCACCCAAACCTAAATACAATAGGTTTTGGGAGGTAGCAATAGTATTCAAGTTATTCAAGTCATGGCCTAGCAATAGACATTTGTCAATGAAAGACCTAGGATTTAAATTAGCAGTCTTATTCCTGCTAGTTACAGGATAGAGAGGCCAAACCATTGTGGCACTTTCACTAGATGGACAAGAAATAGACATGGATGAAGCTACATTTGATTTACAGACATTATTTAAATCAAATCGCACAGGGCACCCACCGGCCACAGTTAACATGACTAGTTTTCTGGAGGATAAACGGATATGTGTAGTTTCAGCCAAAATTAGGGCTTATATATCCAGGTCACGTGGAATCAGAAATTCCATATACGGCCACATAAAGCAATCTCGAGAGACACTCTCGCTAGGTGGAATATCAAGGCGCTTAAACAAGCAGGAGTGAACACTGAGATTCCTAATTGTCTCCAAGGCAAGACAATTAGGAATCTTGCACACGCTGGGTGGAAGATGGCTAGATCGTTTGAAAAACATTGCAACAAACTACTGGAAAAGTCAAGCGGTGTGGCGACTCACCTACTTACCAATTAGCAGCAGGTGAGAAACATCATTAAATTATGTACTCATATATACATACTATGGTTACAACATAAAAGGATAAAAGGATTTTTTTTAATGAAAGTACGTAAAATTCTCCCTGGGCTACGAGTAGCCAGAGGTGTAGTACCGAGGTAAAATAGTAAAGTTATACGAATCTTACCTGCGTACAGATGATAGATAACTGGTGTTTTCCCGAGGTACTAGCCTCGGATAGTCATGGGTCAGGGCACACACACCCTACCCACCCTACCCTACCCTGCCCTACTATAACTATCATGTTTCACCGGAACCGAATCGAAAACACAATAAGTATCCACAGAGTTAAATAATATCTGATCCTAAAAAGTATGTAAAAGATTGCTGGACCCGGATGTGCTTCCTTCTGTCTGACCCACAACTATGCGAGGCTAGTACCTCGGGAAAACACCAGTTATCCATCATCTGTACCCAGGTGGGATTTGTATAACTAACTATACTATATAACGCGATGATTCGTTGGATCCGGAATTCTTTCTTTTATGGATCCCAACGTTCGCGTTATAGCGGAATTGCACTGTATTTGGCCATTGAATGAAATGACTTATCTGTTCAACATTTTAGACAAAGTTCATGCTTATCTTCATTGGTTTAGAACTCGGAATTGAACGAAGTAACCAATCTATTCAACACTTTAACCGAAGATCATGCTTATCTTCATTGGTTTCTCGGAAGATTTTGTGAGTTATAGCGGGTGGGTGAGTGGGCGGGGCGGTGATAATGGTGGTAGGTGGGTGAGGGTGGCGGGTGAGGACTGGGGAAGAGGCTCGAGGTTTCAAATTGCAGGATGAGATTAAACTGCAGCTGTTCGCGCGTACAATCCACAAGCCTGTTATTATTAATCTGGAAGTCGGGGTCAGTGTGTCCTCTAACAAAGCCAACTGTGATTATAGTAGAACCTGTCTTCCGCGACCCCTGTGACCGATGGAACCCTGCCATATGCGACCAATTTTTCAATGTAGGACTTGTTTTTGTTTCCTTTGACTGTTCGTCCGGTGACATGGCATTGGGAATGTGAGAACAATTTTGGTCTGAATTCAGGTGTCATTTTGTATTGTAATACTTATGTTCATTATGGCATGCTTGCAAGCTGATGCACTATTGGATTTAATGGCGACCAGACGGGATGGCCGAATAAGTTAGAGCGTCCGCCTCCCCTGTTGGTAGGTCCTGGGGTCATGGGTTCGAACCCTGGTTGAGCCAAACAGATGACTTAAAAATTAATAATTGTCGCTTCCTAGCCAGGCGCTGGGCATTATTAGGACAGGGCAAGGACTGGTGTGCTCAGTGTCAGGATAATGTGACTGAGTGGGATACCAGGTCATGGTGCTGATGGCCTGGTTCCCAGTGGGACAGCACTATAAAGTCGCCATGAATGCGCACTGTCACAAGTCGGTACCCATCCTGATATGACCTTAGATGTTGCTAGGACGTAAAACAACAAACAAACAGACACAAGTAACAAACATACACAACAAACAAACAAACAACCATGAGTGCGCACTGTCACAAGTCGGTACCCGTCCTGATATGACCTTAGATGTTGCTAGGACGTAAAACAACAAACAAACAAAACTGTTTAATGGCGAATGGATGAATGGAAGCTTGGAGTTCATGTTATTGCAATATATGAAGTCACCATGACAATTTCCAACCCGTGACTAGGCTCAGTCATAACTGCTTTACAGTGCTGACCCATTCTAAAGGTGTGGCTTGACTGGCATTGAACCCACAACTTCTAGTTCTTATATTGCCGCTGTTCTTATATTGCCGCTATTGCCTTTGCTGCCGAGACGACATTGAATCACCACCAGTCAATCACCGATCAATCATCGATCAATCACACATCAATCACAAAGCATTCAGAAAACAAGCATAACGCTGTCACAAAGGATTGACAAAGCAGTCACAAGCTAATCACAGACCAATCACAAGCTAATCACAAACCAATCACACACCAATCTATGTAATATTGCTGAGTGAATCTACTCCATCAAGTGGAGTTACTGCCAAGTATCAATTTAAAAAGGTCGCATGTTTGACTCAGCCGGGGATCGAACCGTCCGACGCTGAACCCACCGGCTAGTCCATCGGGCCTCGTCGAGTGGTGTGACAAATCCCCGAGGCTGGCTGGCCTGCCGTCGTCCCACGACTGCGCGGTGCGAGTAATGGCGTTTCGGTGCCTGTCAGAATGGGGTTATTTACTTACCCACATACCGGCGCCGTATCGAGGTATTGATTCCCACCCCGACCCGTAGGGGGGCCCCTGCACTAACCAACCACCCACCACTCTGCCACGGTCACGCGACCCCGGCTAAGTGTGCACGTGCATTTAGCGTAGGTTTAGTTTTGCAATGAAGGGTATCGTAGATGTTTATATTTTAATTGTCATATTTTCTTGTAAGTTAGTGTGTTTGCTTGTTTTGTGTTGGTGGATGGCTCTAATTGTACTGGTTGCGTTGGGGGTGAGTGTGTGTGTGTGGGTGGGGGACGTCATTTGGGGAGGAAATTGGTGAGACAGGCCATGGACGCCCGTCCCCTCCTATCTCCACTTCCCGGACTACCCATAATCCCCCGGGCGTCTTCAGCCTTCTCTTCCGGTATGAGCTGGTGCCTTTCACTAGCACTGTAGCAGTTCGCCACCTCGAAGTTTAGAGGTTTTTTAAATGTGTTTTATGGGGCTTCTTTTGGGGTGGGTTTTTTATGCTTGTCCCCCCCCCCCCCGCCTCCCAGTTGTGTGGCTGTTCACGAGCAGTCGGTCATGCGCCGTTCATTTTAAGTCTGGTGGTAGGTTGGTTGTTGGTCCTGGCAACATCAAAGGTCATTTCAGGAGATGGGTACCGACTCGTGACAGTGCGCACTCATGGTGACTTTATAGTGCCCCACTGGGAAATCAGGCCGCCGGCACCATGACCCGATATCCCACTCAGTCACATTATCCTGACACTGAGCTAACTCATTGGTTTGAATCGACCAGGAACCGAACTCCCTATCTCCCTCACGCGAGGCCCGCGCTCTACCGATTCGGCCACTGCGCCCGGTCTGATGATAGGTTGAATTGTTAGCAAAAATGAGTCGTCAAGGGTGGAGTTGTAGCTGGGCGTGGGGGGTGGGGGTGGGTGGTTCCGGAGGTGGGGGTGGGATGCTAACTCGCCAAGCACTAATGGCAGTCTCCAAGCGGATGTTCGCGTACCATGTGGAACCAAGGGTGCCGTGTCTGCCTTGTTAAAAAATTAAAAAATATTTTAAAAATAAAAAATATTCCTGTGGAGAAAACAAAACCCACATTAACAAAAATAAGCACCCAGAAACATTATTCGGGATTCAGGTCCTTTCGTGAACCACGGATCACACCGTAAGGCCACATTCCATATACGTGTAATGCGTTACGCGTTATGCGAATGCCAGCATTCCATATACGCGTAATGCGTATTGCGTTATGCGTTATGCAGTGAAGTATATAAAAAGTACATGTGTCTATCTATCTAAGTTCTAACCTCTCTCATTCCTTGCTTGGATTTAACAGACAGTGTAGATACAGGGATAAAGACTGGGGGCTAGCCTTTGGTCGTGTAGCTAGCCTTTGGTCATGTAGTTACAGGGTTTAAAAGACTCTTTGCTGCCTATCTTCTACAACCTCCCTTCTACAACCGTCCTCCTCCCGGTTGTCCTTAATTATCAGTCGCCTCCTCCAGCCTTATATCAATGGACAAATGCGACTGATGCTTTTCTGTTCGCACCACCTTGTCCCGGTTGTCCTTAGTTATCAGTCGCCTCCTCCAGCTTTATATCGATGGACAAATGCGACTGATGCTTTTCTGTTCGCACCACCTTGGGTCGGTTGTCCTTAATTATCAGTCGCCTCCTCCAGCCTTATATCAATGGACAAATGCGACTGATGCTTTTCTATTCGCACCACCTTTACGCATTACGCACCGATCGCTACATGGAGCGATCGGGATAATGGATTTCTGTCGCATTCGCATTCGCATTACGCGTGTATGGAATGTAGTTCATAGGTTTCAAGGCGTTTCGATTTTTTGTCGCATTCGCATTCGCATTACGCATTACACGTATATGGAATACGCCCTTTACTCTCTCCGCTGTCAAGTCTCAGCTTTTCCCCGATTGTTCTTTGGGTGTTAACTATTATGTATTAACGCGGGCGTAATTACACTGTCGGACCTGTTCGAAGGCGTTCGTGTGTGTTGTATCCATTGCAACCGTTAAATGTTCTGTGGGATGTAATTGCCGCGAATTCAGTTGGGCTTTATAGTATTTGGTGTGGTTGTGCGAGTGCGATGAGTGATTTAACACACACACACAAATGATTTGAGTGGGTGGTTTTGTGTGTGTGTGTGGGTGGGTCTGTGTGTGGGTGTGTGGTTGTGGGTCTGTGTGTGTGGGTGGGGGGTGGGTGGGGGTGGGTGTGTGGGTGGGGGGAGGTCTGTGTGTGTGTGTGGGTGGGTCTGTGTGTGCGTGTGTGTGTGCGTGGGTGTGTGTAGGTGGGTCTGTGTGTGTGTGGGTGGGTCTGAGTGCGTGTGTGGGTGGGTCTGTGTGCGCGTGTGTGTGGGTGGGTCTGTGGGTGGGGAGTTTTCTTAGTGTTAATCCGCCCCTTTAGGCAGTGCTGCGTACTTTTGGCGGTGTGTGTAATGGCAACCTGGGGTGACTCCGGGTGGAAACGTTAACGCAACACGCTGAGTTCAGTCATGCAGTGAGCCTTGTGGATGGAGACAAGCTCGTTCCTTAATGGCGTGTGGTTTTTGTTGCGTGTGCGTTGGTGGGGAAAATGGGAGATTGACAGAGTCAGCGTGACTGCCCGTGATTGAGGGGAATTACAAGAGATGGAGTTGGCGATGAATTGAGAGTGATTGAAGTGGTGAGACTGAGATAGGTGCAAAGATGTGAAGATAAATAGTTGCAGATATCGAGTAATTGTGACAGTCTGAGAAAGACTAAGTGGAAGAAAGTGTGAGTGTCAGCAAAAGCGAGAGAGCACGAGCGAGTGAGAAGACGAGTGAGTGAGAGAGAGCATGAGTGAGTTAGAACGCGAGTGAGTGAGAATGTGAATGAGTGAGAATGCGAGTGAGTGAGAATGCGAGTGAGTGAGAATGCGAGTGAGTGAGAATGCGAGTGAGTGAGAACGCGAGTGAGTGAGAACGCGAGTGCGTGAGAACGCGAGTGCGTGAGAACGTGAGTGAATGAGAACGCGAGTGAGTGAGAACGCGAGTGAGTGAGAACGCGAGTGAGTGAGAATGCGAGTGAGTGAGAATGCGAGTGAGTGAGAACGTGAGTGAGTGAGAACGCGAGTGAGTGAGAATGCGAGTGAGTGAGAATGCGAGTGAGTGAGAACGCGAGTGAGTGAGAACGCGAGTGAGTGAGAACGTGAGTGAGTGAGAACGCGAGTGAGTGAGAACATGAGTGCGTGAGAACGCGAGTGCATGAGAACGCGAGTGAGTGAGAACGCTAGTGAGTGACAATGCAAGCAAGCTATTGGGAATGCAAACAAGTGGGAATCTGAGCGAGTAACAAGTGAGAATGCGAGTGAGTGACAAGTGATAACGCGAGCGATCAAGAACACGAGTGAGAGTGTGAGCCAAAGAGAGCATGAAAGAATGAATTATATGCATTGGAGATTTTGAAAAGTACAATTGTTGAGAAGAAATGGATGTTTTTGGTGGGTGTTTGATAATAATGACTCAGGGTTAGAACCATAAGTATAAGTATAACATGTAAACAAGTGTATGAGAAGCAGGAATATTGAGAAATATGGTAATATTGAGATTGATGCACATTTGGAAGATATGCACATAACACACTATTAGCAGTTGGACCAGACTGGACATTTTGCTGACCATTGCAAAGGCTAGTAGCTGGTACTCTTTTAGGCTTTCAAATCCTTATCAGTTATCTGTTAGTACCACGAAGTTGTAAGCCTTATTGCCTGACAGACTACTGCAATGGAAGCCTAATAGCCCTGTCACACTACGATGCATTGCGCAAGCGTGCGCCGATGTAGGTGATTTTGCGCCAATATGTTGGTGTACGTCGATATGTGTTACTCGAACGCTATGCGTTTGTTATGCATATGTTGGTATACGTCGATGTATGTCGTTGTACGGCGTCACTTGTCAAGGGGTCGCGAAAGTTTTGTACATGCACAAAACTTTTGATGTTCGACAATGTGTGGCTTTTATGTCGGGCATACGTTATGTATACATTAGATGTATGTCGATGTACATTAGACGTACGTTAGACAAACGTTGTTCACTACGTTGTACTACGTTGACCTACGTCAGTCGGACGGAGAGTCAGTGGAAGCGTACAGTCCGTGTATTGACAACATATGGATAACGTATGTCTAACGTACGTTTTGCATTTCTCCACCGTCTCTTGACGTATGTAACGTGTAAGGCGTACTTCTGGCGATTGTTTGATCCTGATATGACCTTAGATGTTGCTAGAACGTAAAACAACAACAAACAAACAATCTGGCGATCGAATTACATATATAACGTTCACCGGTGTTCAGCGAGCGTACCATGAGTCTATTATGAGTATTTTCTGCTGGGAGGCACGTTATCCATACATTGGCCATAGGCTCTGCTATGTTGCATATACGGTATGTATGCATACAACTTTGCCCCCCCATGCCGAAAATTTGACACATCTCAACGTTTGAAAGTGATTTGAGCAATTGGCCACGCGCTTGCACGATGTGTCATAATGTGACAGGGCCATTACCTGGAGAATATTGTCCATCTTCCTCGGCAGTCTGCAACTCCTGTGCATGTCATTTAAAAAATATTCAAGAAATTAAAATACCAAGCCTACGGCATTAGTCTGTCTCGTTCGTACGCTCAGTGTCACTAATCCTTGCGCATGCGCAAGGCTGGCCGATACATCAACACTGATGTCTAATGTTCTCTTCCATAGGAAAGTCATTTGTAGCAATTATTTAAATTAGGCCCCCCCCCTCTTCCCATGTTCCCCGTCGCTAATTAAAATACACACAGACCAGTGCCTGCTAATTATTCAGAAATATCTCCAACTGTAATCACTGATTCGATAATATCCCCTTTCATCTAGACTGTCTTTACGCAGTATCAGTTTATATTTTGGGGTTTCATGTCATAGCAACATATAAGGTCATATCAGGGGATGGGTACCGAGTTGTGACAGTGCGCACTCATGGCAACTTTTAAAGTGCTGACCCACTGGTAAACCAGGTTGCTGGCACCATGACTTCATATCCATACTCAGTCACATTATCTTACTGGTGTTACTGAGCAAACCAGCCCTTGCCCTGCCTGAGTAATGCCGAGTGCCAGGCTAGGTAGCGACAAGTATCAACATTGTAAGTCATTGGTATAACTCGGCCGGGGTTCGAACCCCCGACCTTCCTCACAGGAATCTAGCGCTCTGTCCTTGTCCGGTCAATAACAAGAACGCATCATTCATGTAGCGAACCAGACGGGATGGCCGAATGAGTTAGAGTGTCCGTCTCCGGTGCTGGTAGATCGTGGGGTCATGGGTTCGAACCCCAGTCGAGTCAAACCAATGACTTAAAAATTGATACTTGTTGCTTCCTAGCCAGGTGCTCGGCATTATTAGGACAGGGCAAGGACTGGTGTGCTCTCTGTCAGGATAATGTGACTGAGTGGGATACCAGGTCATGGTGCCTGCAGCCTGGTTTCCCAGTGGGACAGCACTATAATGTCGCCATGAGTGCGCACTGTCACAAGTCGGTACCCGTCCTGATATGACCTTAGATGTTCCTAGGATGTAAAACAACAAACAAACAAACAAATTCATGTAGTGTTATCTAACTCACCCAGTTTGTTTGGAATATAAGGTTGATTGCCTGTGCAACATAGGGAATTCCTGTATGGATATCATGTGGGTTTTGAGTATTCTGTTTTGTTATGAGGGTAAAGGTCCGGCAGGAAGGCAGGAAAGGCGATAGGGATGGGGGAGAAACGGCATCAGAAATTAATAGTGCCTATCCATTATGTCAGTAGTGTCGATCATGCAGTTTGGGAGCACCAGCCAATAGCAGTTGCATTCAGGAGATAGCCAATCAGAATCGTGCATCAATTGCCTGTTTGTGATGTGATGTTATTCCCCGATGTGATGCATGATTGGAGCAGGAAAATGAGCCTTCGGATATCTCTTGATTGGATTTGTTATATCTGGGCTTCCTACAGGTTTTGTAGAGTCCTGTATACTTGGGTGTGATGTGTTATATATGTCTGTTTCAGTATGTTATATTTCACATCTTGCTGTTGCACCGACCACAAATCGAATATCACCTTCTGAGCTCACCGGACGAGTGGCTGAATCCGTAGAGCGCTGGCCTCGCATGCGGGAGGTCGGGAGTTTGGTTCCCGGTCGAGTCAAAGCAGTGACTTATAAAAATTGTATGCTTGTCGCTTCCTAGCCTGACGCTCTGCATTAATAGGATAGGACAAGGACTGGTTGGCTCAGTGTCAGGATAATGTGACTGAGGGATATTGGCTCATTGTGCCAGCGGCCTGATTTCCCAAGTGGGGGCAGCACTATAAAGTCACCATGAGTGTGCACTGTCTTGAGTTGGTACCTGTCCTGATATGACCTTAGATGTTGCCAGGGTGTAAAACTCCAACAACCAACCAAACCAACCTTCTGAGCTCTGTTTGTAAATTGAGCAACTCGCAGATGATAACTGGTTCAATCAGTTCACAAGCCTGAGGGAGAGCTTCACTTTGGTGTTTGAGAACAGCTTATGGGTTGTGAATAATAGGCATAGCCGAGCACAGTAAGTAGCAACAGGAGACTGCGGCACTTAGCAAGGTGAGCAGTTCAGCTAATGTGTGAGCAGCTCACACGTTGCACAGTTCTCGGATGAGCAATTCAGAGAGGGTGAGAAATTCGGAGAGGCGAGCTATCAAGGAGGGTGCCGAATCAATGATGATGCCAATTTATGGAGGAAGCGGTAGGACCGCAGTGAGTGGTATTGGCTGAGGGTGTATCATTGAGCAGCTCATGGTGTAAGCTAAGCCTAATTTAAGTGCCTGTCACACTATGGCGGATTGATCAATGGACAGAACCGGACAAAGAATATTCTAGTCCAGTGTTATTCGGACTTGAAATGTATCGATTATGTAATGGACGGGTAACGGATGGTTAACGGATGGGTAACAGATGGTAACAGAAGGTAACGGTTGATAACGTATCTAACGATCAAATGCAATTCAGAATACAAAAAGAACTATAACGAACGGCAATGGATGTGTAATGGATATGTAGCGGATGGTAACGGATAATAATCGTATAGGTCAGTCCGGCGCAATCCATTGCAAGTTTTGTGCATGCTCAAAACTTGTAATGGATATCAACGGATATGCAATGGATATGCAATGGACACCCAGTCCTGATATGACCTTAGATGTTGCTAGGATGTAAAACAACAAACAATACAACGGACACAAACCGGACTTTGCCTGATATCAACAGACTTTGTTTGGTTTCTTTCCGTTTCCCCAATCCGGTGACGTGTGACAGAGCCTTTAGGGTATGTGTGAGCAGCTTATTGTATATGTGGGCAGCTCAGGGTTTGTGTGAGCAGCTCATGGTATATGTGAAACTTATTGAATATGTGAGCAGCTCATGGTACATGTGAAAAGCTTATTGAATATGTGAGCAGCTCAGGGTATGTGAGAGCAGCTTGTTGTATATGTGAGCAGCTCAGGGTATGTGTGAGCAGCTTGTTGTATATGTGAGCAGCTCAGGGTATATGTATGCAGCTCAGGGTATGAGTGAGCGGCTCAGGGTATGTGTGAGTAGCTTATGGTATAAATATATTAATTTGATAATTATAATCTACTTCATTTGAGTTTAAAGTACCTTTATATTTAGAGGGTTAACTTTTGAGATATTTGATGTGAAAACATGCTAAATATTTTTGTTGTGGACGCGAAAATGCTGAACAACATAGGCTTCGGCAGTGAAAGCTTCTATTAAATGACTTAGCATTCCTTCTATGCAGCAATAAATATTTAATAACTGCACCAATATCTAGAGTAGGATTATATCTAGATAATTGTTGTATTTGCTTTACTTTATAGTAGAATTTGACGCGTTCATGGGATTATGCAGATATCATGACAAAAGATTAGCAACAATATTTAATAACTGCACCAATATCTAAAGTAGGATGCGTTGGATTATATCTAGATACTTGTTGTATTTGCTTTACTTTATAGCAAGTTTTTAAAATTTGATGCGTTCATGTGATTTTGCAGCTATCATGACAAAAGTTTAGCAACAAGTTATCACGATCAGTAGCAGTAATAAAATCATTAACGTAAAATACGACTACTATTAAATATATAATTTTAATCACTTTTATTTAGAGTAATATTAATAGCAACTTGTGTCGCTATTGCCAGATTTGCGGTATTGGTCCAGTTGACTTTTGAAAGTATAACTATCTCGAATCGATTCATTACATTAAAGCGACTAATGTGACTCAAGTAACGAGTGTTCAACTAATGACTGCTCCAGCGCGATGCATTAAGATTAAGAAATGACACCGCGATAAATAAACCCGCTATCTATTCGTCTCCACTTACAGACCCGGAGGATGGGTGTTCGAATCCCATTTACAAACCGAGAGAGAGGGAGGGTCAATGAGAGAGGTGGGGTAAAAGAGGGAGTGGGTTTTCTTTTCTTATATTCATGAGAGCTTCCTCTCGTTTCTGTGGGAGGGAGTTATTGTGATTTACATTGATGGGTCTGCCAGGTTCCAACATGGCCCGCCGTGGATGGCGGTGGGCATTGCAAATTCTGTAGGGGCCGCACTTGTAATAGAAGTCGCACCAGATCTATAAAAATAAAGTAGTCGTGATATGGGAACTTGTCTTCGTATTCGTAGATTCGTAAGAATCTTAGTAATACTTCAACTTGCAAGTAAGTCTAGTAATACTAAAATATTATTTAGTTATGCTAATTTGAAATAGTTGCATGTAACATATATAAAACTCACAATTATAGCAACAGAATATACTCTGTATAAATTCTGATTATAGCAAAAAATATGTAATCCTAAGAGGATATTAATTAACAATTTTAATAATAATAATCTGGCCGAATGAGTTGAGCGTCCGTCTGCCGTTTTGGTAGATCGTGGTATTCGATCATTATGAAATTACAGAAACCCACTGGTTCCAATCCTGGTCGAGTGAAACCAATGACGTAAAAATTGATACTTGTCACTTCCTAGCCAGGCACTCAGCATTATTTGGATAGGGCAAGGAGTGGTTGGCTCAGTGTCAGGGTAGTGTGACTGAGTAGGATATTAGGCCAGTGGGCCAGCACTTTAAAGGGCAATGGTCATGGGAGTAGTGGCCTTGAAGGTGCCTGCCAGTCCCTACCTCCATGTAATACCACACATTCAGCGCTCAGTGCGAAACCCTTAATAAGCCCCAGTCACACTATGGCTTACGACCATTTGCAGCCACTTTGAACCAGAGAACCCACAGTCACCCACAACCCCCTTCCGACCAAAACAATGGTACCTCTGGTTGACCATTTTGGTCATAAGGAGGATTTTAGAGCAGTAGCTGCGACCTGCTTGCAACCAAAATGGTTGCAAGGAGGTCGGCGACCACTGAGGACCACTTTGTAACCATTTGTTACCTCTTTGTGACCAACCCTTTTTTGTGGTCGCCAATTACTTGCAAGCAGTCGCAAGCAGTAGTGTGACTGGGGTGTACCATTTATGTCCTGTCCTACTATGATGACCTTAGGACGTGACAGAGAAAGGCAGACACAGACAGAGCCAGACAGACAGAGACAGACACAGACACAGACAAAAAGAGACAGACATACAGGGACATTGACAGAGACATTGACAGAGACAGCGACAGAGACAGTGACAGACAGACACTGACAGACAGATACTAACAGACAGACAGTGACAGACAGACAATGACAGACAGACATACAGTGACAGACAGAGACAGACACTGACAGACAGACAGTGGCAGACAGACAGTTACAGACATACATTGACAGACAGACAGTGACGGACAGACAGTGACAGACAGACAGTGACAGAGACGGTGACAGACAGACAGTGACAGACAGAGAGAGACGCACACACAGGATGTGTAACGATGATGAGAACCTGATAAAAACCCACAGGACTGAATGGGGTTTGTCAATTTAGTATGAAATTTATTACCAATAAATGGATAGTTAAAAGTAACTGCATTTAATAATTTACTTTTTCTTTTTTCCTTTAATGAATTAGTTTGATCATTATGAATTTACAGAAACCCATATTTGCAAATGGCCCCTTGGAAATATAGCGTGAGCTCCTGAGAGTAGGTGAACATAGAACCACTGCATCGTCAACAGAAAAAAACAACAACAAAACTATTAAAGCAAACTTGAAAAAAATAATTTAGTCGGTTAAAGAGTAAATAAATGACTACCCTAATAACATCCTCCCTCCCCTCCTGAGAGGAGATGGACATTCAACCACTGCAACGTCGACAGAAGTTTTAAAAAGAGGATAAAACTCGCACAACAATTTTTAAAAGGTTGAAGAGTAAACAAACAACTACCCTGTTAACCCCCCCCAACACCCAACACCCACTCACTCCAGTGTGCCAGCAGCAGGTATCACTGCTACTCCACCGGTGTATCACATACACACACACGCATTAGTCAGTGTGTGTGCTACCTCTATAATGTATATTGTCGGGGGGGGGGGGGGTGATGAAAATGGGAAATAGTGCGCCTTGAGCGGGAATCAAACTAAAACAGTAATAGAAGAAAAATCCCACGGCGACTAACGCAGATCAAGCACAGCTGTTACTATGTTAGCAAGGTAGGTGGATGGTGGTGCCACCAGTATTGCTTGGTAGGTGATAAGGTTAGTGAGATAATATATGATGTTCTATACATTAATATTTGCATAATTCGCCATGAACCACATATATACACCACCCGATGTATACAATATCTCTCAAAAGGTGATAACTAATTTTTTTTTTTTCCATTGTAATGATTGACACAAAACAGCACAGAAACGGTTACACTGAAAACACAAGGACATTTGCTTCAAATCAATATGTATTCTATTGGGGTTATGAAACACCACGTAAAAAAACAAATCAGTTTATCCTGAGCAAATGCATAAGCAGATAGTATGTTGATCGTTACAATGGACAAAGTTTTGTCCCATATTACTTATCACCTTTTGAGACAGTCTCATATATGTAATAACAACAAAAATATATATATATTATTATCTATATATATATATATATAATGTACTTCCATAAATTACTGCTGGAATTATTATGTGAAACATCATCGATCATTATCTTCGCAAACCAGTTAGAACAGAGTTCTAATATGAAGTAGGTTTCTTTGGGGACTTGTAGCAGGACTAGGAACGCAATAGAAAGTACTGCTTGGCAAAGCGCATGTATGGGTAACAAGCCAGCCGCCTAGCCTTTATACACACCCATCCAGGGGTAAGCCCTTCTTGGCTGAATCCCTCCAATCGCACATGCACGGTTGCCTGTCTTAAGGTAGACCTACCCCCACCCCCTCCACCTCCTCCTCCACACGCCCACTTCCACCTCCACACCCCCACTTCCACCCCCCCCCCCCCCACACCTCCACCACCACCCCCGACCTCCACCACCACCCACCTCAATACATACACATGCCACTATTACATCGCTACCGTTAACAGCGAGATGGTATATGGAGACCGGGCTGGTAATTTACACTTGGCCGCCTTGTGATTCATAACCAAGTCAGCAGAGCTGTGGCTGCAAGTTCCTCATTTCCACATAGCCGCTTCCATCATTTTTGTATCCACTCTTGCATCTGCAAGATTGCTGCTGTAGTTTCAGAACTAATCAATTTAACCACTGTGTCCAGTTGGAGGGGATGGATTGGGTAGGAGGGGCAGAGGGTGGATGGATGGGTAGGAGGGGCGAAGGGTGGATGGATGGGTAGGAGGGGCGGAGGGTGGATGGATGGGTAGGAGGGGCAGAGGATGGATGGATGGATAGGAGGGGCAGAGGGTGGATGGATGGGTAGGAGGGGCAGATGGAATGGTAGGTGGGGTGGAGGTGGTTTGGATGGTAGGAAGTGCGGAGGGTGGATGGATGGTGGGGGGGGTGGTAGGAGGGGCAGAGGGTGGATGGATGGGTAGGAGGGGCGGAGGGTGGATGGATGGGTACGAGGGGCAGAGGGTGGATGGATGGGTAGGAGGGGCGGAGTGGATGGATGGGTAGGAGGGGCGGAGGGGGATGGATGGGTAGGAGGGGCGGAGGGTGGATGATGGGTAGGAGGGGCCGGAGGTGGATGGATGGTAGGAGGGGCGAGAGGATGGATGGATGGAATGGAGTGAGAGGTGGATGGATGGGTAGGAGGAGGAGGGTGGCTGGATGGGAAGGAGGGGCAAGATGGATGGATGGATAGGAGGGGAGGAGGTGGATGGATGGGGTAGGAGGGCAGATGGAAGGTAGGTGGGGTGGAGGTGGATGGATGGGTAGGAAGTGCATAGGGTGGATGATGGGTAGGAGGGCAGAGGGTGGATGGATGGGTAGGAGGGGCAGAGGGTGGATGGGATGGGATAGGAGGGGCAGAGGTGGATGGATGGGAGGAGGCAGTGGAATGGTAGGTGGGTGGAGGGTGGATGGATGGGTAGGAGGCGCAGAGGGTGAATGGGTAGGAGGGGCTGATGGTGGATGGATGGGTAGGAAGTCCGGAAGGTGGATGGACGGGTATGAGGGGTAGAGGGTGGATGGATGGGTAGGAGGGCAGAGGGTGGATGGATGGGTAGGAGGGGCAGAGGGTGGATGGATAGGTAGGAGGGCCGGAGGGTGGATGGATGGGTAGTATGGGTAGAGGGTGGATGGATGGGTAGGAGGGGCTGATGGTGGATGGATGGGTAGGAAGGGTGGATGGATGGGTAGGAGGCGCAGAGGGTGAATGGGTAGGAGGGCTGAGTGGATGTGGTAATGGGAAGCCAAGGAACTAAGGTTAGAGTGTGAGGACGAGGAGGCAGAGGGTGGATGGATAGGTAGGAGGGCCGGAGGGTGGATGGATGGGTAGTATGGGTAGAGGGTGGATGGATGGGTAGGAGGGGTGGAGAGTGGATGGATGGGTAGGAGGGGCAGAGAGTGGATGGATGAGTCTGAGGGGCGGAGGTGGATGAATGGGTAGGATGGGTAGAAGGTGGATGGATGTGTAATGTAGCAGTCACACTACGACGACAAGGGGGTGACGACAGCCCAGCGACTTGGATTTTGTGAAAACCCGACGACATATGCAAATTCGGGCCAAGTTGGACGACAATCGGACAACAATCGGACGACAGCCCGACTACATCGGGACCACAGACGGGACGACAGCGGGACGACAGTCACACTCACACTCACACTCTCTGCTAAACTGAGCCATGTTTGCACCGTCCCATTCTTCATATTTCTGATGAAGACTGCTTCCTAACAGGTCCGCCGCATAGTCTAACACACATGTTTGTACCGTCCCATTTCTTCATATATCATATGGAGACTGCTTCCTAACAGGTCCGCCGCATAAACCTACATGTTTGCACCGTCCCATTCTTCATATTTCTCATGGAAACTGCTTCCTAACACTCACACTCACTATCACACTCACACTCACTATCACACTCACACTCACTATCACACTCACTATCAACTCACACTCACTATCACACTCACTATCACACTCACTATCACTCACTATCACACTCACTATCACACTCACTATCACACCCACACTCACTATCACACTCACTATCACACTCACTATCACACTCACTATCACACTCACACTCTCTGCTAAACTGAGCCATGTTTGCACCGTCCCATTCTTCATATTTCTGATGAAGACTGCTTCCTAACAGGTCCGCCGCATAGTCTAACACACATGTTTGTACCGTCCCATTTCTTCATATATCATATGGAGACTGCTTCCTAACAGGTCCGCTGCATAAACCTACATGTTTGCACCGTCCCATTATTCATATTTCTCATGGAAACTGCTTCCTAACACTCACACTCACTATTACACTCACACTCACTATCACACTCACTCACACTCACTATCACACTCACTATCACACTCACACTCACTATCACACTCACTATCACACTCACACTCACATTCTCACTCACAGAGAAGCGACTACAGCTTAACGACAAGACGACACCGTAGAGACAGTGCCGCGGCAGTGCCGCGACAGTGCCTCGACAGTGCCGCGACATCGGCTGTCGTCACCTGTCGTCGAAGTTTTTCAACATGTCCAAAAAGCCTACGACAACCCGGCGACAGTCGAGAAACAGTGGAGAAACTGGAGGTGTCGCGGCGACACCTGCGCGACAATCGACGACAGACCGGAAGTCGCTGTCGCAGGGCTGTTGTCGCCGCTTGTCGTCGTAGTGTGACAGCCACATAAGAGGGGCAGAGGGTGGGTGGTTTGGTAGGAGGGGCAGATGGTAGTCTGTCCATATTTTTAATGCATGAGTGCGCACTGTCACAAGTCGGTACTCGTCCTGATATGACCTTAGATGTTGCCAGGATGTAAAACGCCAACAACCGACCAACCAACCTCGGTACAAAAGCTTCGTTCAATATTACAATTACAACAACATGGTTTGCTGTCTTGCTGCCCATCCTACCGATAGCTCTGCCATGACCTGACTGTCAGATCAATAGATGCATTTCACCCTTCTAACAGTTACTACACTTTCAGTCTCCAATGGGATTTAAACCGGAAACACATCAGTTGGCGATGCACGCTGCCTATTTATAGATGCTGGAACACCCTTGGGTACTGGAGGTCTCGGCTTATCGGTACGCAGCCCCCCTGCTCACTGATCAATGTGATGAGTAAATGTCACAGGAAAATTCGATTGCCTGGCTGATGTTTGCTACCATACTCCCCTCCCGCCTCCCGCCTCCCCCCCCCCCCCCCCCCCACACTTCCTATTTTTGCACATTGTACTACAGGTCCACAATCCCTTATCTGAAATTCGAAAATCTCTGAAAACCAAAGTAGTCCCCTCCCGCCCACCCCCATACAGCATATACATAAACTGTAATACTTTTCATCGTCTTTATTTATCCCACTTTGTGTGACAAGAAATATAGATATGTTTGATTACGATTCAAGCTTATATGTTGTAAGTTTTACTAAATGTTTTTGTTGGAAATAAAATGTACTAGAGCATTTGTGTTCCGTAATTATCCCATTATTTCATGTATAGGCATATTACGCGATAAATAAACTGTAATAGAATTTGTAGTAATTATTTATTCTACTTAAAAGCCCCAGTCGGCCAGCGTTCGCTTGCGACCACCTTACGACCAAAAAGCTGGCCACTGCCTTGCGACCGCCTTGTGGCATTGAAGCAAAAACTCGGTCAAAGACCAGTCGCCGACTGATCAGTGATCGGTCGCCGATGTTTAAGGGGGGGGGGGGGAGGGGGTCGGAGAACGATTGCCGATTTGCCGACCGGTTGTTGACCAAAATCTTCACGCTGCAGGCATGGAGGTCGCAGATGTTTAGGGGCGTCGGTCCGCGACCGTTCGGCGACCAAAATTCTCATGTTCCTGGCGCGGCGGTTGCTATTGTGAATTCTTGAACTTCATTTGCTTAATTTTAAGGCCTTGAAAAGCCTTGAATTTAACCTATTTTGCGTGATTAGTCTTGAAAAGCCTTAAATTTCATTAAACTGTCCCCCCTGAACTAAATTAGTCTGAAATCGACGTTCGCCATCGTTGTTCCCCACCCCCCCCCCCCCCCCCCTGAAATGCTAATGAAAATATTCTTGAATTCCTCTCAAAAACAACCTTGAAAAGCCTTGAAATAGCCTTGAATTCCATATCGTCACATGTGTATGGACCCTGCCCTTCGCCTATACTCAGAAATGCAGTTCTGATAACCACTGACCCCAGAAACCAGCATCAGCATCAGTGTCATGACCATGCGCCAACTGTTTGTTTACACGGCTGAGTCTTAGAGAGGGTGACGTGGAGGAGGAAACACATACATGCACAAGCTATCCCATTAGTGCCAATTCCTGTTTGAAATTGAAATGTCACTGATATGAGCGTGGGGGCCTATTGTGGAGATTTATTCGGCGAGTCGAGGCGTCGCCGGATCACCAAGGCCAGCAACTAGGCAGAGGTGACACTAGTGGAGTGGTGGGAAGGGGTAGGGGTAGGACATGGGCTAGGGGTAGCGATAGGGTAGCGATAGGGGTAGGAATACATTTTTGTTGGTGTACGCAGTTTTAATTTTGTGTATCAGCATACTCTAACTTACAACTTTGTACGAAATATGCACAAATTGTATAGATAGACAGGTCTTCTTTATTCCAATTTTCCTGTGGAGCGGGACTTAGCTCAGGTGGTAGTGAAGGTGTCGGACATCCTGTCGATCGTGCTGAGTGGACACATTTGCAGTTTGCGCTATTTTCCGTTCCAACCAGTGGTCCACAACTGGTCCATCAAAGGCTGTGGTATGTGCTGTCCTGTCTTTGGAAAAGTGCATATATAAGACCCTTTGCTGCTTATCGGAAAGAGTAGCCTATGTGCCGGCAGCAGGTTTCCTCCAAAGAAATATGTCAGAATGATCATATGTTTGCTGTCCAGTAGCCAATGATAAAAATTGATGCGCTCTAGAGGCGTCATTAAATAAAACAAACTTTCCTTTTTTCCAAATTTCCTATTTGAGTACTCCAGTGATAAAAATTGTGTACTTTCCACACACAAATAAGAACACAAGGAACTATAATAAGTTGTGTACTTTCCTGATTTTCTTTTGACATACAAAACTTTATTTTTGTATTTTAGCGTATTCCGGCTTAAAACTTTACAAAATACGCAAAAATCATGTGGCTAGGCAGGTCTGCATTATAGTGCTCAAGATTAAAATGTTGCAAAATATTAAAAACTATAAAACACTGGTCTTGCTAGGGAAGCGTTTAGATATAGTTGAAAATGCTGCCACCTGGAGAATGTTTTTTTTAACCCCCGCCCAAGGTATGGGGGTGACGGTTAAATGGGAGGTGGTAATGGCTGCCGAGTGGACCTTGGGTTTTAAGGGACGTTGCTGACAGAAAGGAGGAGACACTTGTCTTAGTATAATGGATCATGTGTGTGAAATGGGGCAGAGCGATTATAGCTAATGCATGCTGCATACAAAGTATGCCTACTGCTGCCATTTTTCAGATGTGCGTGCCGATACAGATATGCGAACATATATATATATTTTAATATGTATATTGTTACTAATGGAGCGATGCTGCCTGGTTAGTTCCGTGAGTCACCACTAGTCAAAGCTGGTGCTGCTGCCATTCCATCCACATTGGCTGGGGCTGGGGGAGCCACATACCACTCCGAAAAAGAAGGAAAGCTTGTTTAATTTAACAGCGCCTCTAGAGCGCTTTGATTTT
>CM059189.1:90702967-90755161 GCA_030323885.1 Branchipolynoe longqiensis
TACACTCTCACACTCACTTACACTCACTTACACTCTCACACTCTCACTCACTTACTCTCACACTCACTTACACTCACACTCACTTACACTCAGACTAACACCCAAACTAACACCCAAACACACATGACACCACCACATACTCACCCCCCACACCCCCAACACAGACGTACTCACTTACACTCTCACTCACTTACACTCTCTCACTCACTAACACTCTCTCACTCTCACTCACATATTCACTCACACACTTTCTAACACATACACTGTAGCACACATATTCACTCATACACATTATAATACATACACTTACCCTCATTCTAACACATTCACTCATACTCATTCTAACACACATTCACTCACACATTCTAACGTATATTCACTCTCTCATTCTAACACACATACTCACCCACACACATCCCTAACACATACTCTCACACATCCTAACACATACTCTCACACATCCTAACATATACTCTCACACATTCTAACACATATTCTAACACATACTCTCAGATATTCTAACACATACTGTCACACATTCTAGGACATACTCTCACATTCTAACACATACTCTTGCACATTCTAAGTAATCTAACACATACTCTTGCACATTCTAACACATACTCTTGCACATTCTAACACATACTCTTGCACATTCTAACACATACTCTTACACATTCTAACACATACTCTTGCACATTCTAACACATACTCTTGCACATTCTAACACACATATCAGACGGGATGACCAAATGAATTAAAGCGTCCGTCTCCCGTGCTGGTAGGTCGTGGGTTCGAACCCTGGTCGAGTCAAACCAATAATTTAAGAATTATATTTGTCGCTTCCTAGCCAGGCGCTCGTCATTATTAGGACATGGCAGTGCTCAGTGTCAGGATAATGTGACTGAGTGGGATACCAGGTCATGGTGCCGGCAGCCTGGTTTCCCAGTGGGACAGCACTATAAAGTTGCCATGAGTGCGCACTGTCACAAGTTGGTACCCGTCCTGATATGACCTTAGATGTTGCTAGGACGTAAAACAACAAACATCTAACACATACATATATTCTCACATATACACTCACTCTCACATTCTAACACACATACACACACTCACACATTCTAGCACACATACACTCACTCTCACACATTCTAACGCACATACTCACTCTCACACATTCTAACACATCTCTCACATTCTAACACATACTCTCTCACATTCTAACACATACTCTCACACATTCTAACACAGACTCTCACACATTCTAACACACATACACATATTCTCACACATACACACACTCACACATTCTAGCACACATACACTCACTCTCAAACATTCTAACACACATGCACTCACTCTCACACATACTAACACACATATACTCATTCTCACACATTCTAACACACATATATACTCACTCACACATTCTAACACATACTCACTCACACACATTCTAACACATACACTCACAGAGATACACTCTCACACATACACTCGCACACATATGCTCACACACACACTCACACACATTCGAACACACACACACATTCTAACACACACACACACACACACACACACACACACACACACACACACACACACACACACACACACACATTCAAATGCCCATACACACATACCCCACCCCCTACTACCCTCTGACTGCTGCTTCGGTTAATGAATGACCCTACTGTTGACTGCTGTTCTTACTGCTGATGTCATGCCAGTTGGTGCTGATTGTAGCTCCTGCTGCTGTTGCTTCTGCTGCTGTCGTTGTTTGCTATGCTGCTACTACTGCTGGTCCTCATATTTCCTGTACATCTGTTATTATTTCAACTGAAATTGTTTCTGGTTACGTGGTTTTGCATTGTTTTTGCTCCTGTTTGTAATTGTTTCAACAGCTGAGATCACGGATTGTTGCTCCTGTAATTGTGCTGTTAATGGGCTTCTTGCTTCTACCTCCGTTATTGTTGATCTGTCTAATGTTATTGTTGTTTTTCTGCAGGTACCTTTTATTTGTTCTACAGCTGATATTGCTGATTGTTTCTACATAAACTGTTTCTCTCGCTGCTGTTTTTGTAATTATCGCTTCATGGATCCCATTGCTGCTATTGCAATCTTTAGCTGCCAGTGTTTGCTCCTTCTCGCCACCTCTCCTCTTTCCTGCCATTCTCTTTCCCTCTATACCTAATTATCCCTTTACTCTCCTCCCCCCTCCTCCCTCCACTCCCCTCCTCTCTCCTCCTCTCTCCCCTCCTCCCTCCCCTCCTCCCTCCCCTGCCCTCCTCCCCCCCTCCTCCCTCCCCTCCTCCCTCACGCCCTCCGCTCCCCTCTCCCTTACCCTCTTCCTCCTCCTCCCTCCCTCCGTCCCTCCACCTCCTCCCCCTCCCTCCCACTCCCCTCCCATGATTCCTTTCCATCCCTCCCTTCTCCTCTCTTCGCCTCCCCTCGCCTCCCCATGCCTCCATCTTCGTCCCCTCTCACTCCCCGTCCCCTCCACCTCCTCCTCCCTCCTCCCTTCCTCCTCCCCTCCTCCTCTCCTCCTCCACCCTCCTACCTCCCTTCCTCTCCTCTCCCTACTCTTTCCCCTCTCCATCATCTCTCCCCTCTCCCCCCTCGCCTCCTCTCCTTCCCCTCTCCCTCTCCCTTCCCCTCTCCCTCTTCCCCTCCTCTCCCTCTCCCTCTCCCTCTCCCGCCCCCTCTCCCTCTCCCGTCCCCTCTCCCCGCCCCATGTTCCGGCCCGACAGCCCTGCCCGATAAGCCGGTTCTTCTGCCCCCAGTTATGAGCGGGCTGCACCCCGGGCGGGGCCTGATTAATCCGCGCGAGGTGCCTGCAGTGTGGGAGGCGTTGGGCGGAGCGGGCAGCCCGTCAGGTAGTCAGCGTCCGTCACTATCTTCCGAAGACAGAGTGCTTGTACCTTAAACCCCATCAGCAGCAAAGCCGTTAGCTCCCCATCACTGGCAGAGCTGCTTTTCTCCCACTTTTATTCATTTATTTATTTAGATTTTTTAGGTTTTAATTGTGTGGTAGGGCTATATTTGCTCAGCCAGGGCCTCGAAAATAAATGGCTTCATCCATTTAAACAAATAATTAATTCACGGCGTATTACTATAATCTCGACAATATATGACAAATATCTCGACTATGTATCACAAATGAAGTGTTATTTTACTTAGATTGATTAATAATAGCGCATTTAGCGCATTTATTAAAGCTGTATAGTCTGATGAAAACATCACATTTTAAAAACCGAAACCATTATGTAGAATTGATTTTAATATCTTACTTAGATACTGGTGCGCCTATTAAACATTTGTCGCCACACAGAATGGAACAATGCAGCAATTGAATAGAACCGGTTACTACAGAATGTCCTTGCCTAGATTTATTTTGCATGGTTGCACTTCAACTATCTCACCAGTCAGTCATTTAAAATAAAAGTTACTTCAAACTAAAGTAAGGTACATTATAAATATAATGATCAACCTACTATATTTATCTCAGAAAATGACAAACTCAAAACCATGGGACTATACAACTGAATATATGCCGTATTACTATTATTTCAACATTATATCACAGATATCTCAAGAATATATCACAAATAAATGTACTTACATGTTAATGGTAAATATATTTGATTCCATGTTTTAGGTTTTAATTTCACGAAATGGTAGGGTGACATTTGCTCAGCCAGACCCTTGAAAATAAATGGCTTCCTCCATTTATTTGTTATTAATAAACGGCGTATTAATATTAATATCTTGACAATATATCACAAATAAATGTACATGCATATCAATTGCAGTTATATTTTATTTAGATCGATTGATAACGCATTTATTAAGCGTGGAAGAAGGGCGGGATATTTGATCAATGGTCCCCCCCCCCCCCCACCATGAAAAGAATATTTTGAAAATGTCATTGAACATAGAAGACATGTGTGGTAAGATTCTATTAAAGCCCATTGCTCTGTGACTAATTGATATAAATGAAAGGAATGATGATTGATACCTTGAAATTCTGCTCGCTATCAGTATCAGCTGGCAGCGACTAACTGGACAGATGTAGTTATAATGTTGGTAGGTTGTTGGAGTTTTATGTCCTGGCAATATCTAAGGTAATATCAGAACAAGTACCGACTTGTGACAGTGTGCACTCATGTCGACTTTATAGTGCTGCCCCATTGGGAAATCAGGGTTATCCCGATATCCCACTCAGTCACATTATCCTGACACCGAGCTAACCAGTCCTTGCCCTATCATATTAATGCCGAGCGCCAGGCTAGGTTCTGGTGTTAGTTTAATTAACTACAGTGCACCATTAATGAGAATGATATTCTGTTATGTGTAATTAATGTTTATATTTTTGGTATATTTAATTTTGGCTATGTAGTTGAACACATTACACAAAAAAAGGAATATATTGATTTATATCCGAGGGGGTATGTATGGATAGGTCTTTGTTGAAGCCTGGGGTATCAATCATCTTTCTACTAATAATTCACTGTCCGTTTCCACCCATATAATAATACTTAGTAATATTATAATAATAATATTAATAAGACCACATACGTTACTTCAACCCGTGTTGGTAGACCATGGGATCGTGGGTTCAAACCCTGGTCGAGTCAAACCAATGACTTAACAATTTATACTTGTTGCTTCCTAGCCAGGCGCTCGGCATTATTAGGATAGGGCAAGGACTGGTTGGCTCAGTGTCAGGATAATGTGACTGAGTGGGATATCAGGTCATGGTGCTGGTGGCCTGGTCTCCCAGTGGGGCAGCACTATAAAGTGGCGCTGAGTGCGCACTGTCACAAGTCGGTACCCATCCTGATATGACCTTAGATGTTGCTAGCACGTAAAACAACAACAAACAAACAAAATTTTACTTCAATATCTGATCCCTGATCCCTTTGTTCCTTTTATCCAGCTTATCATTAATATTGGTTATCGAGATGCAATTTCCCTTTCCTCAATGGTCACAACTCTTTCTTTCATTTATTTATCAATCCTTTTTTTGTGCGGGGGGGGGGGGGCTGCGGTAAATATTCATTGAAATAAACCTGTTTTTGTATGTGCATGTTGTGGTGGTGTTTGTGTGTGTTTTTGGGGATGAGTTCTTTTATTGCCCGTATGTGCCGAGGCGCTGGTTTTCTTTCAGTAACTATTGATGTATACAGGTCATTTACATCAACTTTGATGTCTAGTATTTGTAACATCCATATAAGGAGGAGGTGTGTGTTGGGGTGTGGGGGTGTGCGATGGGGGGTGGTCGCCGTGAATATGGCCTATGCTGTCGACACGGCGTAAAGAAACCGCCTATCAATCATTGGGGTGTGGTGCGTTGCTAGGCTTGTTTACGACCAGCAGGGTGTGTTCCTTGTCGGAGCTTTACATCCTGGCAACATCTAAGGTCCTGTCAGGATGGGTACCGACTTGTGACTTGTGCCCCACTGGGAAACCAGGCCACCAACACCATGACCTGATATCCCACTCAGTCACATTATCCTGACACTGAGCTAACCAGTCCTTGCCCTATCCTAATAATGCGAGCGCCTGGATAGGAAGCGACAAGTATAAATTTTTAAGTCACTGGTTTGACTCGACAAGGGTTCAAACCCGTGGGTTCGAAACCCTTGATCTACCAAAACGGGAGACAGACGCTCAACTCATTCAGCCATCCTATCTTGTGGCCTGGTCCCCCAGTGGGGCAGCACTATAAGGTCTCCCTGAGTCTGCACTGTCATAAGTCGGTACCCGTCCTGATATGAACTTAGATGTTGTCAGGACGTAAACTCCAACAACCAACCAACTTCGATGTGAATGCTCAGCAGCAATCAGCTAAATACAGTGTTTGTACAGAGTCAGATTATCCGATGTTAGTAGGATATTTACGTATTTGTCGGATACAGTCAGATTTTCTATAATTTTGCGTTATTTTTTGGACAAATCCGTCGGATTTTCCTTACATTTCTTGTTACAAAATTAACTTGAATGTAATAAATTCGTTGGAATGCTAATGAATTAAGTTACTTTATTCAGAATATATATATTGTTAATTGTCTGACACTTTGACAGCTTAGTTTTTTCATATTTTTAGTACTGGACGAAAACTATTATTTTAGTAGCACAAAAGTAGTATTTTTATTTCTGCCTCGGTACAAACACTATAAATACTGTGTCCGGTTACTGTTGCTTCTGATGATGTGTGTGTTCTATGGCACACACCCCACACTCGTCACGAAGTGGGTGGGAGATTGTGTGATTCAGTGTGGCTACTTTTAATGCGATCATTAACAATACACAATTGAAAACACCGCGCCTACACATTTCTTTTGTTTGCATCCGCGACAACAAACACGCTCCAAACACTACCCAACCAAAAAAGTGAGTCAAATGAAAACAAAAGCCAACACAAAAAATGAATTGGTTAAACTAATTTTTTTGTTTAAATAAGCCACTTTATTTTGTTCTGCATTCTGTTGCACTGACAAATGCCAGATCGAGTGGCCTAGCGTCCGGTTTTCCGCCATCCACCTAAAAGTTTGTATATCCCTGTTTTCCCCTGTACGTGTGATGAGAAACTGATGTTCCCCTATGTATTTGTTTATTTTTCACACTGAGAGTGTTATTGAAAGTCATTCAAGAATATGGGAAACTGCGTTGACAATACTGAATGATGGGAGATCAGTTGCACAGGTCTGTGTTACTGAAAGTCATTCAATAATATGGGAAACAGCGTTGACAATACTGAATTATGGAAGATCAGTTACCCAGGTCTGTGTTGCTAAAAGTCATTCAAGAATATAAAAATAACAGCGTTGGCAATACTAAATGATGGGAGATCAGTTGCACAGGTCTGTGTTACTAAAAGTCATTCAAGAATATAAAAATAACAGCGTTGGCAATACTGAATGATGGGAGATCAGTTGCACAGGTCTGTGTTACTAAAAGTCATTCAAGAATATGGAAAACAGCTTTGACAATACTGAATGATGGGAGAGCAGTTGCACAGGTCTGTGTTACTAAAAGTCATTCAAGAATACAAAAATAACAGCATTGACAATACTGAATGATGGGAGATCCGTTGCACAGGTCTGTGTTACTGAAATTCATTCAAGAATATGGAAAACTGTGTTGACAATACTGAACGCTGCGAGATCGAGTACACAGGTCTGTGTTACTGAAAATCATTCAAGAATACAGAAAATAGCGTTGACAATACTGAACGCAGCGAGATCGAGTACACAGGTTTGTGTTGCTGAAAATCATTCACGAATGCAGAAAACTGTGTTGACAATACCGAACGGCGGGAGTTCGAGTACACAGGTCTGTGTTTCTGAAAATAATTCAAGAATACAGAAAACTGTGTTGACAATACTGAACGCCGCGAGATCGAGTACACAGGTCTGAGTTTCTGAAAATCATTCAAGAATACAGAAAAGAACTTTGACAATGGTGACCGCTGAGAGATCAGGTGCACAGGTCTGCATGAGCGCACTGAACGGATTAAATAACCCAATTTCCACCCAGATGACCCAGTTTCACATTCAAGCAGCCCAGTCTGCAGGTACTTGGAATGGCGCCGTTGGCGATAGACACTGGGAGCCCTGCAGAGTTCAGCGCCCTGACCACATGGGTGCTGATATGACCTTAGATGTTGCCAGGATGTAAAACTCCAACAACCACCCAACCACCAGGGTGCTGTTCAGTAGGCCTGTAAGTGGTAGGATGTTGGTTCGTTGTTCGAGTTTTAGATCCTGGCAACATCTAAGGTCATATCAGGATGGGTACCGACTTGTGACAGTGCACACTCATGGCAACTTTATAGTGCTGCCCCACTGCGAAATCAGGATGCCGGCACCATAACCCGATATCACACTCAGTCACATTATCCTGACACTGAGCCAACCAGTCCTTGCCCTGTCCTAATAATGCTGAGCACCAGGCGGGAGATGAGGGCGATATTCAGTCCAGAGACCGTCGGGACTCAACGGTATTAACTGCTTAATATGAGGCGATTGTAAGTGATGTGTTCTGAATTTAGATGGATAAGAAGGGGAGGAGATCTGTATGAATTTAGTAAGGTGTGCGTGAGGCCGCATCTTGTCGACCCAGTTAATCGGCGTAGGAATACACTAGCTGCCCTCCTGCATGTATCAAGTGGTGAATCAGGCGGAGGGCTAACTCATCGGCATTTAGAGGCTTGTTGGTTTTGTTGTTGTTGTTTTTTTGTTGTGTTTTTTGTTGTGTTTTTTTTGTTGTTGTTGTTTTTTGGTTGTGTTTTTGGTTGTTTTTTTGGTTGGTTGGTTGGTTGGTTGGTTGGTTGGTTGGTTGGTTGGTTGGTTGGTTGGTTGGTTGGTTGGTTGGTTGGTTGGTTGGTTGGTTGGTTGGTTGGTTGGTTGGGTTGGTTGGTTGGTTGGGTTGGTTGGTTGGTTGGTTGGTTGTTGGTTGGTTGGTTGGTTGGTTGGTTGTTGGTTGGTTGGTTGGTTGGTTGGTTGTTGGTTGGTTGATGGTTGGTTGGTTGGTTGGTGTTGGTTGGTTGGTAGGTTGGTTGGTTGGTTGGTTGGTGGTTGGTTGTTGGTTGGTTGGTTGGTTGGTTGGTTGGTTGGTTGGTTGTGTTGGTTGGTTGGTTGGTTGGTTGGTTGGTTTGGTTGGTTGGTTGGTTGGTTGGTTGGTTGGTTGGTTGGTTGGTTGGTTGGTTGGTTGGTGGTTGTTGGTTGGTTGGTGGTTGGTTGGTTGTGTTGGTTGGTTGGTTGGTTGGTTGGTTGGTTGGTTGGTTGGTTGGTTGGTTGGTTGGTTGGTTGGTTGGTGGGTGGTTGGTGTTGGTTGGTTTGGTTGGTTGGTGGTTGGTTGGTTGTTGGTTGGTGGTTGGTTGGTTGGCGGTTTGGTGGTTGGTTGGTTGGTTGGTGGTTGGTTGGTTGGTGGTTGGTTGGTGGTTGGTTGGTTGGTTGGTTGGTTGGTTGGTTGGTTGGTTGGTTGGTTGGTTGGTTGGTTGGTTGGTTGGTTGGTTGGTTGGTTGGTTGGTTGGTTGGTTGGTTGGTTGGTTGGTTGGTTGGTTGGTTGGTTGGTTGGTTGGTTGGTTGTTTGTTTGTTTGTTTGTTTGTTTGTTTGTTTGTTTGTTTGTTTTTGCATCCTGAGAACATCTAAGGTCATGTCAGGATGGGTACCGATCTGTGACAGTGCACACTCATGCCAACTTTATAGTGCTGCCCCACAGGGAAACCAGGCCGCCACACCATGACTTGATATCCCACTCCGTCACATTATCCTGACACTGAGCCAACCAGTGCTTGCCCTATCCTAATCATGCCGAATGCCAGGCTAGGAAGTGACAAGTATCAATTTCGAAGTCATTGGTTTGATTCGACCCGGGTTCGAACCTGTGGGTTCGGGTCCCATGATCTACAAAAACGAGACGGACACTCAGCCCATTTGGCCATCCTGTCTAGTATCAGCATTTAGAAGTAGTAAAGCCTTTCCACACATGAGACACCTTTCGAGAAAAGTTAGTATTCGTAGTGCAGTGGCCTTAGAGCTGCATAGTCCGATGAAGCATCAAATTCTCAAAACCAAAACAATTATCTTAACTTGATTCTACACATCTGAGTTAGATAATAACGCACTTATTAAACATTTGGTACCACATATAAGGGGATACTGAGTCAATTTAATAGAACCTGTTACTGTTGAAGTGTATGGTCTCAATGTTTTGGCATGCTTGCCAAAACTAATTAGACATGGTTACACTTCAAATATCTCAAAACTTAGCCATTTAAAATCAAATTTACTTCAAACTAAAGTAGGGTAGGTTATGGCAATCAATTTAATATATTTATCTCAGAAAAATTACAGAAACTCAAAACCATCGGACTGTGCAACTTTAAACTTGCAGTATAATGTCTCTATATATCACGTTAACGATGGTTTGTGACCCCAATAGACTTATTAAAGAGATCACGCTCTACTGATTTCTGGGTTCACAATGTTCCTGATAACCAATCATCGAGGTCCACACTTTCCTTTTGCGGTTAATGAAGCAAATAGGTTTTTTTGCATTGTAGTCTTGTAGCCACTTTATCAATTGTCAGTAGCAGTACCAATGCCATCAGTAATAACAGTGTGGATGGTAAATATCCGATTTTCGGCGAATTTCCGCTTTTATTCTATTGAATGCGACTCTCATCACTGTAGTAGTAATATGAGGGACTGGTTTCTACTCTTCCTAGGGAATTCTTTGTTTCACCCCCACTCCACCCCCCCCCCCCCCAACAACAAACATTATATACTCGCATTGCCTGCCACACTTTTAAACTCCACATACTACGCGTTTACACCATGCATATGAGAGTACAGCCTTAGCAGTTGTAACTGTAGTGGACGTGTTTTGACCATAACTTAGAGATGAAATTGGATAATTTTGCATTGTAGTCTTGTAGCCGCGTTAGCAATTGTCAGTAGCAGTACCAATGCCATCAGTAATAATAGTGTGGATGGTAAATATCCGATTTTCGGCAGATTTCCGCTTTTATTCTATGGGATGCGACTCTCATCACTGTAGTAGTAATGTGAGGGACTGGTTTCTACTCTTCCTAGGGAATTCTTTGTTTCACCCCCACTCCACCCCGCCACCCCAACAACAAACATTAAATACTCGCATTGCTTGCCACACTTTTAAACTCCACATACTACGCGTTTACCATGCATATGAGAGTACAGCCTTAGCAGTTGTAACTGTAGTGGACGTGTTTTGACCATAACTTAGAGATGAAATTGGATAATGTCTGCCAGACATCAAACATAAATTTCTAACATGCCTGCCAGACATCTACCGGACATGGTGGATGAATCTGTAGAGCGAAAGCTTCCCGTGTGGAAGATCGGGAGTTCGAATCCCAGCCAAGTCAAACCAATGACCTACAAATTTTACACTTGTCGCTACCTAGCCTGACGCTTGGCATTACTAAGATAGGGTAAGGACTGGTTAGCTCAGTATCAGGATAATGTGACTGAATGGGAAAGTGGGTCGGTAACAATGGTCTGGTCTCCCAGTGGGGCAGCATTATAAAGTTGCCTTGAGTGTGCACTATCGCAATTCAGTACCCATCCTGATATGACCTGAGATGTTGCCAGGGTGTAAAACCACAACAAACAACAAAGCCGGATATCTTCTTTGTTGTAAAGAATTTAAGCAAAAAATCACCAAAAGCATCACAAATCCTAGACATCATCGACAGGGAAGACCTCAAATCCAAAAATCAGAAGAGTGTGGCCTCTTTAAAGAGGGTATTGCGTTTCCAGATTGTTGCGAATCCAGCAGGTGGAGGCGACCACACTCAGACGCTGTCTTCCGGGCATAAACATGGCACCATTCTCCCACTTCCGGAGCATGTACTAACAAATCCAAACCCTTTTTAAGGGAGTTGACCAAAATATCCCCAAAGATTTTGTTGGTGTTGTCAGAATGCCCACATTTATTAATTATCTTTAAATCGAATCTTTTTTGTTAGACAAGAAATTATTAGTCAAATCAAAATTAAGATGTGTTATCAAGTTATTTTTGGGTAAGGGTGGTGGGGGGAGCCTGTTAGTGAAAGTAGAATATATTGTTATAACTATTAACTTACTTTTTCTTTTCTTTTGTTACATTCATTGATTAAGCGGGGAAAATTCCAATCACCGAAAATTGATCTTCCTAATTCCACCGATTTTTTCCCTATCCTAATGATGGTGAATGCTAGACTTGGTAGCGATAGTAATACATTTGTTAAGCATTCAAACCCCAGCCTGCCATCTATATCGGTTGGTGTGAAAACAATCGATGAAGTGTTAGTCGGGCGGGCCTGCAGGAGGTGCCGCCAGGAGGCGCCTCGGTGAAGTGGTTTGTAAGACGATCCTAGTTCCGAGCAACCCAATAAACGCCAGCCACTCACGGACATGGACGCTGCAAACACTAGGTGGTGAAGCCCTAGTTGGAGCACTAGAGGAATGCAGGGTTGCCAACCCTTGCGGTTTCGCCATAAGGTATACAATATTTTATGTCCCCATCATCATATAGCACCCAGTAATAATATATCAATCTTACAGATTATTGTGTCCAAAATGCACCACAGAGCACCTAAGATTTAAACATTTTTCTGGGCGGTGGGGGGGGGGGGGTACCCCCAGATCCCCCAATATAACATTCCTCAAGATGTTCCGGTGTTTCATTTTCCGATGTTGGCAACCCTTGGAATGGGACGTCCAGTGTCTTGTTTTAAGCGCTGCTCTTGGGTCTCTTATTGCAGTTTAGAGAAGCACCTGGTAATACAAGATGACCTTATATTATGGCTTGGGGCTAAGTATTGCTGTGCTATATATATAATATATACTCTACCAGCTATGGAAACCACTTTGACCAAACGGGATGGCCGAATGAGTTGAGCGTCCGTCTCCCGTTTTGGTAGATCGTGGGATTCGAACTCAGGGGTTAGAACCCTGGTCGACTGAAACCAATGACTTGAAAATTGATACTTATCACTTCTTAGCCAGGCGTTCGGCATTATTAGGACTGGTTGGCCCTTTCATTTGACTATGCAGCTTTAATTATAATTGAACATTGATTCCCTGATCTGTTGTGTAAGGTAGAAACAAAGTGCAAGTGGCTTCGGACCAGATATCGGTACTTCCCTTTTGTAGACTTTTGAATCCACATGCCGTTCTGCATGAGCAGCCTGAGTCTGTCATGTCGCATATTCTTTTACCCTCATGGAGGCCTGAGTAGGTGGCCCGCATGCGCTACTGTAGTGTTGGCAACCGTCACACGCACGCGCATGCACTTACACTTGCACTTGCACTTGCACTTGCACTTGCACTTGCGCAGTTACCGGCAAGTGGAGGAATGCTAGCGATGTGGAGTCCAGCTACCAAGTTGGTGTGAACTCTTTTGCGTAGTCAATAGACGAGATCACCATTTCGACTGCGCATGCGCTGAAAACGGCGCTGGCAGCAAAGCAAAGGTGTACGTACGGCCATAGAGTTTGCCGATAGGTGTAGGACAAAACTTCGATTTTATTCAAAATTAATTTAAAAAATACATAATTTGGCACAAAATGGATGGATGGATGCAATATAATAATATAACGAATAAGTTTAAAAACACAACTCTCCAAATTTAAGCATTTTGTGCTAAGAAACTTAGAATTTCAGTCACTTTACAGGCTGATGTTTACATCACCATTGACTAGACATAAGTCATTCTTGTTCTAAATATTAACATGTCAAATGTGTCAACAAAAACTTATTTCAAAGAAATAATAACCAATATCTGATTAACCCTACTCATTTTCTAGTTCTACATATGTCATTAACCATAGGATATAAATAAAAAGATGAATAAAATAAGTAAAACTGACTCTGGCTATGCCTCTAACACTAGTCTGAGTACCCAGATTTGTCTAAATCTAAATGCACATGGCACAAGATGTGCTGATTATATTGATGTGAATGCAATGCTGGATAAAAGATTAATATCTTAATTTAGTAATATTATATATATTTTTTTAGTTGGTATTCTATAGCCCCGTTCACACTGGGCAGTTAATTCGATTCATATAAATCGACTTGCCTAGTTCGACTCAGATTCACTGTGTGGACGCTACGCATGTAGCGATTTAGGGCTGAATCGACGCATCTAGTTCGCTTCAAATAAACCACCTCCGGAGGTAGTATAGACAGAGCGATTTTTCTGGTTCCTGGGCAGTAATAGTGTAAAAGAGCAGTGCTTGCCAGATACAGGCTCAGGTCTAACTATTGCTGTTGCCCAGCAGTGTTAGGGCCCAATTAGGCCAAAATCTATTGAATGCGATCATATTTAACAGAATTACATCCTCAAATAATTAAATTTAATTAAATTAACCCTAAATTCCAAGCGATATTAATGTAGCAGCTACATCGGCATCGTTAATCATATTGTCGAATCGACAGTGAAAACTAAACAAACAGCAGTGCTTGCCAGATACAGATGGGGGTACTTGCCCATGCGCAGATATTGATTTCCGCCTTAAACAGCTCCGTGTGTGGACAAGACACTAGTTCGCCTCATCTAGTTCGCCTTATCTAGTTCGGCCTAAAGTTGTGCTGTGTGAACGGGGCTTAAGTTTCAAACAAGAGCAGAGATGAGCTGAAACTAGCACATTTCATAGCTGCACCCAGTGTATTACTATTAGCATGTGCCATGAGCTTCTCGTGGGTTTGTTTTTCTTCCACACATCCCACAATGCACCGCACCGCTGGAATGGCGATGTAGTCTATCAGGAATGTTTACACCTGTTGAATCCCCATCGGTCCTTGGTCACCCAAGTTGTGAACCGTGCTTTCTTAGACTAGGTATTGTTAGTTGTTGGAGCTTTACGTCCTGGAATCATCTAAGGTCATATCAGGATGGGTACCGACTTGGGACAGTGCGCACTCATGGCAACATTTATAGTGCTGCCCCACTTAGACACCAGGCCACCAGCCCGATGACCTGACATCTCGCTCAGTCACATTATCTATTACAATTAATAATAATAATATTAAAAAATATTTTCTGATAAGCCCCCCCCCCCCCAGAGCCCCCCCTCACCCCCCCCCCCATGACTTGCACAACACATTGGCAACATCAGATAACGATTACCTTACATAGTAAAGGTCGGGATAACGACTTAGGGTTGAAATAAGTGGCGATAAGCATCCTTGTACCTAATCCTTTCCACCAGGGGTCTCCCATGATGGTCTGTATGTGTCTCATGGGTTAGTCAGGTATACACGTGTGTGTGTGTGTGTGTGTGTGTGTGTGTGTGTGTGTGTGTGTGTGTGTGTGTGTATGTAAATGTGTTTGTAAGTGTAACTAAGCATGTACACACATGGCACGTGGGGTTCGTTATCTTCACACTTGCAGTGGTGATAAAAAATCTTCCCCAAGGTTTCGGGGCAAAGCAGATGATGTGGCTTATATCACCAATCACTTTGTGAGTGCCCCGCTCTTATTGGCTAAGAGTTATTTCGTCAACACATTTTTGCTCTCTAAATGATTTTGTTAAACTTCCTGTGCTGTATGAAACTTCTGGTAGTTTACAGAACTTCCGGTACTTTACAAAACTTCCGGTACTTTGCAAAACTTCCGGTACTTTGCGAAACTTCCAGAACTTTGCAAAACTTTCGGTACTTTGCAAAACTTCTGGTACTTTAAAAACTTCCAGTACTTTACAAAACTGTCTGCCCATGAGACACGTTTCGGTACATTACTAAACTGCAGGTGCTTTATGAAACTTCCTTCCCCCTCATTCCTTCCATGCCGGCATTCAGGGAAACGAACGAGTTGATCGGGCTGTGAAGGAGGCTCTGAACTAGGATGTTGAACCGTGTCTCATACCCCACTCTGATCTGAAACCACTAATAGCCACCCACATCAAATCCAAATGGCAAAATGAGTGGGATGAAAACGTTAACAAATTGCATGAAATTGAACAGGCTGTGGGAAAACCACCAGTCTCATGTGGGGGGCCGGTGGGACCAAGTGGTCCTTAGCCGCTGCCGTATTGGCCACTTGTGGCTAACACACGTTTTCCTGCTCAAGGGGGACCCTTCCCCTGAATGTATTGGATGTCAGTCCCCACTGACAGTTAAGCACATTTGACTAAACTGTGTCGATTTGATACCACTGCACCAACAATTTTACACTGCAAACACCATGCATGACCTTTTTACTAAAGTAAAACAAGAAGACATTTTAGCCTTTTTGAGGGAAGCTGGTCTGTACCACCTCATGTACCACCTCATATAGTTCATTAAAACTATTTTTATGAAATCATTATTTCATCTATTTTATTTAATTATATGATTGTGAGCTTTTAAAAATTCATAAGTGTCTATTGACACATAATTGATTGTATGCTTTTACATTATATGTAAAGGCAATGGTTGAATAATAAACAAACAATTCTTGCCTTGAATATGGCCTATGCTGCCGACACAGTGTAAAGAAACCACCAATCAATCAGTCATCAATCAACCTGAAACTTCAGGTACTTTACAAAGCTTCAAGAATTTCAGGTACTTAGTGAACATTCTGGTACTTTGCAACACTTCCGGTACTTGTATAGAAGTCTTGTCCCACTCCATGGAGAGGTGTATATCGATATTGGTGATAATGCATGTTCGTGGTTACAACTGCAAAATCCAATGTATGAATCAACTATCGAAACCAACAGCACTTTCCTAGATTATATCCTACATATCTTGTTCTTGTTATTAGTATTATTCAATTATCACTCCTTAAACAGAATATAAAAAGCTTACAATCAATGTGGCAAATTACATTTATAATGAAGACAAAAGCTCGCAATCATGAGCATTGGATAATGGTCTGTATGTGCATTATTTGGGAAGAGTGATATAAATATTAAAAGTCGTGTATAATTAAACAAAATGGCCGCCAGAAAGTACAAATTAGATTTCAGTGGGAAGTGTTATTTGACTACCAAACCCCTGAGCACGCAACAGGAGAGCGCATAATCTATAACTCTAGTCGTTCTGCAGTTTTATTTTGTTCTCCCATACATCAGTGACCTGACTGTATTCATTGTGATTTGGTCCTTTTATAAAATAAAATCTTTAAGCAATTATTTGTAATGAATTCAGTGGGTCGTGACAATGTGAAGAAAAATAGGTGCACAGTGTGTAGTAATGCTCAGTGTGACCTGAAATAGAATCGGAGTGACTCACAATGAATGAGCTGTTGTCCTCTTTCTTTTTGTTTGTTTGTTTGTTTGTTTGTTTGTTTGTTTGTTTCTTCCTTTCTTTCTTCCTTTCTTTCATCCTTTATTTTCTTTCTTTTGTTCTTTTCTTCCTTCATTCCTTCCTTCCTTCCGTCTTTCCTGTCCTCCCTCCATCCCACCTCCCTCCCTTCCTCCCACTTCCCTCCCCTTCTCCTTATCCTCTCCCACTAATCCTTCCCCTTCTTACTTCTTCCCTCCTGCCTTCCGTCCTTCCTTCTTCCCTCCCGCCATCCCTCCCGCCATCCCTGATCCCTTCTCCCTCCTCCCTCCTCCTTCATCCCTCCCTCCTCCTTCATCACTCTCTCCTCCCTCCTCCCTCCTCCCTCCTCCCTCCTCCCTCCTCCCCTCCTCCTCCACCCCCCCCCCCTCCCCCTCCCCCTCCCCCCCCCTCCCTCCCTCCCCCCCCCCCTCCCCCCGCCTCCCTCCTCCCTCCTCCCTCCTCCCTCCCCCCTCCCCCCTCCCCTCACCCCTCCTCCCTCCTCCCTCCTCCCATCTCCCTCTCCTCCTCTCCCTCTTCCTCCCTCCTCCCTCCTGCCTCTCCTATCCTGCCCAATATACCAATGAGGAAAAGCTCGAGTATATGTGTATATATCTATTATAATTATAATTTAATCTGTTCATCGGGCTTGGTATTAACCGATTTTCTGAATCTATACAAGGGATTTGCTAACACGCTGATGTATTAGTTTGCTATCATAATAATTAATATGTCATAATACATCAAATCTGTATGTATCAGATAATGGAGAGACGCAAATGCATATATATATATCTTCTTATTTATCTCTTGTATGGTACAGTGATTTCTAGACATAATCTGCCTCAACACTCACTGCCGATGCCATAGCTCATTAGCGTAAGAAAGGGTGATTTCACCCACCATCCCTGGGAAGACCAGCTCATATTGACAGTGGTTGGCGTTTCAATGGGTATTAACAGTCTACTCTTCAATTCAGAATTTAACAGCTAATATAACTTCGGGTTGACAATGCAGCTGGACAAATACCACAACTTCCGCTTGTCACAGCAGTTGGTCAACCATAATGACTTTCGGTTGTCAAAGCAATTGGTCAACTATCACTACTTCTGGTTGTCGAGGCAGTTGGTCAACTCTCACTTCTTCTGGTTGTCGAGGCAGTTAGTCAACTACCACAACTTTGGGTTGTTGAGGCAGTTAGTCAACTACCACAACTTTGGGTTCTCGTGGCAGTTGGCCAACTATCACTCCTTCCGGTTGTCCTAGCAGTTGGTCAACTATAATGACTTCCAGTTGTTGTGGCAGTTGATCAACTACCACAATTTTCGGTTATCGTTTCCAGTTGGTCAATGTCACAACTTCCGGTTGTTGTGACGGTTGGTCAACTACCACAACTCCCACAACTTCCGGTTGTCGTGGCAGTTGGTCAACTAGCACAACTTCTGGTTGTCATGGCAGTTGGTCAACTACCACGACTTCCAGTTGTTGTGGCAGTTGGTCAACTACCACAACTTCTGGTTGTCGTGGCAGTTGGTCAACTACCACAACTTCTGGTTGTCATGGCAGTTGGTCAACTATCACAACTTCTGGTTGTCGTGGCAGTTGGTCAACTACCACAACTTCCGGTTGTCATGGCAGTTGGTAAACTACCACAACTTCCGGTTGTTGTGGCAGTTGGTCAACTACCTCAACTTCCGGTTGTCATGGCAGTTGGTCAACTACCACAACTTCTGGTTGTTGTGGCAGTTGGTCAACTACCACAACCTCTGGTTGTTGTGGTAGTTGGTCAACTACCACAACTTCCAGTTGTCGTGGCAGTTGGTCAACTACCACAACTTTTGGTTGTCATGGCAGTTGGTCAACTACCACAACCTCTGGTTGTTGTGGTAGTTGGTCAACTACCACAACTTCCGGTTGTCGTGGCAGTTGGTCAACTACCACAACTTCCAGTTGTTGTGGCAGTTTGTCAACTATCACAACTTCCCGTTGTGGCGGTTGGTCAACTACCACAACTACCACAACTTCAAGTTGTTGTGGCAGTTGGTCAACTAGCACAACTTCCGGTTGTTGTGGCAGTTGGTCAACTGCCACAACTACCACAACGTCTGGTTGTTGTATCTCAACGTAGGTCTAAGGTGTCTCTAACGTGTGTCTAATGTAAGTCCACCATGTCTTGACGTATTCGACGTAGTTGATGACTGGCTGGCGCATGCTTAACGTATGTAACGTGTGTGAACGTGGTGTGAACCTTTTGCCTTTGAGTATATAAAGGCATCCGTTATGCTCATGTTGAGCGCGTTGAGCACTCGCTGTCCTTACGCTGAGCACGCTGGAATGTCGTTAGACTGACGCTGCTCACTCGCGGGCCTGACGTAGACTCACATTACAAATTATGTCAGAATCACATGTAGCTACATTAGGGTGGGCGTAATTACGTGAGTCCTACGCTAGGGTTCCACTAGGCTGACGCCCCGCACGCTGGATGCTCGTTAGCCTTACGTTGGGCCTTTTTTTTTTTTTACTTTCTAACTCGTTGAGACACATTACTACTACATTGGACCGACGTTTCGCATACGTCAACTACATTGCACTCACGTCCAATTTGGCACTGAAACGCCAAGAATATCTACGTATCTCGACATGATTTTTACATTGCGCACTCGCTGGCCTGTTACGTCGTAGTGTGACAGGGGTATAACAGCTTCTCCGCCCGCTGACTGCTCTCAATGGGAACCAAGCGGGGTGGTGCCGGCCATAGCACGGGGACACACGGCGAATCCAGCACCTCCCACCACCACTCCCACCACTCCCACCACTCCCATCCCTCCCATCCCTCCCACCACTACCATCCCGCCTCACCTCCATCCCCTCATCCCCTCCCAACCCATTGCGTGTCTACAATGTCGGAAACATTGACAGCCAAGGCTGGTGCGAGTTGAGGGTTGGAGGGTTGAAAGGGGATTGGGGGAAAGGGTGCAGTTGGGGGTGTGTGTGATGTTATCACCAGTTCAAGCAATCTAATCGATGTGGGTTGAGGAGTTTGGGTTCGACTTGGTTGCTATGGTTATGAGAATGTGACTGGATTTAATTTTGATATTTTTTTTTGGTATCAATGGGAGTATACTATAACTTGATTAAGCGCATTTAAGCAAGATGCTTGATGAAGATGGAGAAATTTGTATATATTGTTCGCCTTGTTATGTCATACTGCTGATGAGTTATCGGAGGTTGATTTTTTTTCAGTACGTGTTGGTGGATAGAAAATGGTATCTTTTATTGTTATGGTGTCATTTACTGCTATTGGATTTCATGGGGTCGTGGGTTCGAATCCTGGTGGAGTCAAACCAATGACTTAAAAACTGATACTTGTCGCTTCCTAGCCAGGCACTCGGCATTATTAGGACAGGGCAAGGACTGGTGTGCTCAGTGTCAGGATAATGTGACTGAGTGGGATACCAGATCATGGTGCCGATGGCCTGGTTTGCCAATGGGACAGCACGATAAAGTCGCCATGAGTGCGCACTGTCACAAGTCGGTACCCGTCCTGATATGACCTTAGATGTTGCTAGGACATAAAACAACAACAAACAAACAAGCTATTGGATGTTGGTTTCTAAAGCTGTATTGTCAGATGAAAGCATCAGACAAAACAGTTGGCTAGATTTGCTCCTCTGTATCCAACTTTAGATACTGGGTGCACTTATTAAACACGTGTAGCTGCTTAAAAAGAAATACCACTCTATTCAATAGAACCTGGTTTTATCCCAGCTTCACCTCCATCTCCGTATTTATCCAAGCTCCGTTCCGTCTTGTTCCGTCTCCGTCACAGTCTCCGTCACAGTCTCCATCTCCGTCTCCAGCGCGTCTCTGCCCATCTCCGAACCTTTTCCGTTTTTGTCTTCTGCTGTTGACTCGGCTGCTGTTCTGACGTTCTTTTTCTCCACCCTATCCGCCCCTCTGCCATGTATACTCTGCTACAAGCAGCATTACACGATATCCTACGCAGTAGGATATTATTTAGCCTGACCCACTCTTTAGAACCTGGCTTCAATTTGAATGTTTTGGAATACAGAAAATCTCTTGTCGGGCCGTTTTGTTAATGTTAGTGTTTAGTAATCGGTGTGTTGCTAGTGGCGCGCACCCCGGGGCGGGGCCCGCTTATTAGGGCTTGTTGCGGCGTGCATGTATAGTTATAGTGTGTGGCGGACCGGGTACCAGTGAGGCGGTGGGTGGGCGGACCAGATCTGCGCATGTCTGCCAATGTAGCGATAATGACCTCGTGACGCAGGCGGATCGAGGACATGATTCCGGCGGGTCCCTGGAGGATTTGAACAGGCACCGGGTACTATTACATACAGTCACCCCACGTTTACCCACATTACCTTCTTCCCAGTCCCGGCCGAGTGAAACCAATCCAGTGATAGAAATAAGCAACATTTTTCACTTGTCCATAGGCTGGGTGGTTGTTGGAGTTTTATGTCCTGGCAACATCTAAGGTCATATCACTTGTCCATAGGACAAGTCCGGTGTGATTTTTCACTTGTCCGTCTGAATTTTTATTTGTCCACAGTACTTAACGAAACAGTACTCAGCATATTAAATGTCATAAATAATGTACATTTTCACTTGTCTAACAGAAAAGCTCAAGCCATATTCTGCTTATACTTGTCGCTACCTAGCCTGGCACTCAACATTATTAGGATAGGGCACAGACTCGTTAGTTCAGTGTCAGGATAATGTGACTGAGTAGGGTTTTCGGATCATGGTACCAGCGGCCTGGTTTCCCAGTGAGGCAGCACTGTAAAGTCACCATGAGTGTACACTGTCACAAGTCGGTACCCATCCTGACATATGACCTTAAATGTTGCCAGGACATAACTCCAACAACCAACAACCAGGCAACTCTCTCTCTGCCTGTCTGTGTAACTTCCTCTACCTCTTGCTCTCTGTCTGCGTAACTCTCCACCCCTGTCACCCTGTCTGTGTAACCGGCTTTACCGCTATGTCTGCACATCCTTACCTCTCCACCTGCTATCCACCCGTCGACTGTGCACACACCATACAGTTTCCTCCTCTTGCGGCCTGTTCTCATCTCTCTATCATGCAACCATATACTACCTGTCTGTGTAACCGCTTCTACCACTATGTCTCCCCATCCTTACCTCTCCCCCTGCTATCCTCCCGTCTACTGTGCACACACTATGTGGTCTCCCCCTCTCTCGGCCTGTCCCCGACTCTCTATCACCCAACCATATATACTACCTGTCTGTGTTAACCGCCTCTACTGCTGTGTCTGCCTATCCTTACCTCTCCCCCTGCTAGCCACCCATCTACTGTGCACACACTATGTGGTCCCGTCCTCTCTCGATATGTCCCTGTCTCTCTACCACGCAACCATATACTACCGGTCTGTGTAACCAACTCTACTACTATGCCTGCCCATCCTTACCTCACCCCCTGCTATCCTCCCGTCTACTCTGCACACGCTATGCGGTCTCCTCCTCTCTCGATATGTCCCCGTCTCTCTACCACGCAACCATATACTACCGGTCTGTGTAACCGACTCTACTACTATGCCTGCCCATCCTTACCTCACCCCCTGCTATCCTCCCGTCTACTCTGCACACGCTATGCGGTCCCCTCCTCTCTCGATATGTCCCTGTCTCTCTATCACGCAACCATATACTACCTCTCTGTGTAACCGCCTCTACCGCTATGTCTGCCCATCCTTACCTCTCCCCCTGCTATCCGCCAGTCTACTATGCACACACCATACAGACTCCTCCTCTCGCAGCCTGTCCCCGTCTCTCTATCACGCAACCATATACTACCTGTCTGTGTACCATAGATCTCTGGGCATGCCATTAGCCGGCGCCCATGTGTCTTATTATCCGCACCCTTCCTTATCAGTTCCACTGCTTCCCGTTCCTGCAGTACTCTAGCCAGGGACGCGCCTTGCTAACATTTTGTGGTCCATTTCTTCCCCGATTTGATTCACTCTACGGTCTCTATTGTTCACACAGTGCGGGTGTCCGCTACACGGCTCTGTTATTCTCAGCGAGGCCCGTCTCTGCGATCGGTCGCAAGTGTTTGGTGCAACGTGCTGATTGTGGGTGGTAATTTGTTAGTGACACGGAGCAGACCCTGGGTGAGTGGTAACCTATCAGCAGCTCGCCTGGAGGAGGGGTGTGGGTCGGGGGTTGGGGGGTTGGACACGCTGTACAACATGACCAGCAGACCAGACTGGATGGCCGATTGAGTTGGAGCGTCCATCTCCCGTGTTGGTAGATCGTGGGGTCATGGGTTCGAACCCTGGTCGAGGAACTTAAAAATTGATACTTGTCGCTTCCTAGCCTGGCGCCCGGTATTATTAGGACAGGGCAAGGACTGGTTGGCGCAGTGTCAGGATAATGTGACTGAGTGGGATATCAGGTCATGGTGCTGGTGGCCTGGGCTCCCAGTGGGGCAGCACTATAAAGTCACCATGAGTGCACACTGTCACAAGTCGGTACCCGTCCTGATATGACCTTAGATGTTGCTAGGACGTAAAACAACAACCAACAAACATGACCAGGATCAGAATGGGGGGGGGGGGGTCCCGCTTCCCGTAGGTTCGAGCCCCATCTGCGTCAAGTTAAGAGTTTTAGAACTGACACTTGTCTCTATTTAGGCGTCACAGTACGGTAAGGGAACTGATTTTTTTTGTATTGTTGCCCATGTCAGGATAATTAATGTGCCCGTGTGGGATATTCTACAATGGCGCTGACTGCACGGTTCCCCAATAGGCAGTGTTATAAAGCCACCAAAAGTGCACACTGCTGCGACAAGTCGATGATGGCATGACCTCTGACGTTGCTTGGAAGTGAAACCCCAATTACCAATATTGTTGCATCTCTCCCACCAAGTACCTCCCCACACCCCAACGCCTCCCCCCCCCCCCCACCCCACCCCCCAATCGCACCACTCACACCATCTTGATGCGGCCCTGACCAATGTGCACACTGCTCAACTTCTCCTCCAGCACCCTGTGTTCCACTTTGGTGGTGCTTCCTTTGTCTGGTCCATCAAGCGGCCTTATCTCCTTTCCCAATTCTCCACCTCCCTCCCCCCCCCCCCTTCTCCGCTTCCTCTTGCTTCACCACAATCTCCACCACAATCTCCTCCACCCACTCCTCCTCCTCCTCCACCCCCCTCCATTTCCTCTCTCCCCTCGCTCCCTTTCTCCCCCTCTTCCCCTCTTCCCCGTTTCTCCCCTCTCTCGCCTTTCACCTCTTTCCGCCTCACTTCCCATTCCCTATCCCTCTCCCTCGCCCTCTCCCCTCCCTCTCCCTCTCCCTCTTCCCTCTCCCTCTCCCTCCTCCTCTCCCCTCTCCCTCCCTCTGCCCTCCACTCCCCTCTCGTCCGCCCCCCTCCGTTCCGTTCTCCACTACCACTTCTCCCCCGCCCCTGCCCCCCCTCCCTCCTCCCCCACCCTCCCCTCTCCCCCGCCCCTCCTTCCCACACTCAGATTGCTGCTCGGCTCCTCCAGTAGGCAGGCGTGTTGTAACCAACTCCGTCCGATTTATCGACGACCATAACGTCAATAGTTACGACCGTTTCCGGTCTTTCTCATTTCTCCCCGTTTCCAAGTCCCCTGCATTTCTGCAACTCCGAATGTTGGCCGTAGCTCTAATCGTAATATGCGCCAGCAGTGTGTAGGTTCTATTCAGTGCGTTTTAGCATGCCCAAGGGACCCTCCCACCCCCTCCGCTCACGTGACCACATATCTGGCAATTATGGGTTATAGAGGATATGAGCACCAAATCGCAGTGTTGAAGTGTTATTTTTATTTTCATGTTTTTTTAGTGATTGTTTATTCTGCTCATAACGGTTAAGTGTGTGCACTTGTTTTCACCGCTGTGCAGGGGTGGTCATAATCCATATGGATTCATTTCCTGTATCAATAATTTCTGTAAACTTGTTTAGAATCGGGGAGTTATCAATATTTTTAGTTATATTCGTTGGTAAAGCAGAGGAAATTTTACTCGTTGACATCATGTCTAGTTAAAAAATTGCTTTGAGCTTCCACTCATCTAGATTATGCTTTATGAATGTGCATGAAGACATGACAACATCATTAAATAACCTAGGAGCACAGTCACTACTAATATAGTATTACAGTGCACAATTAAAACAAAGGTGCATGAAAACAACATGATCACTGCATTAAATAGTCAAACCAATGACTTAAAAATTGATACTTGTCGCTTCCTAGCCATGCGATCGGCATTATTAGGATAGGGCAAGGACTGGTTGGCTCAGTGTCAGGATAATGTGACTGAGTGGGATATCAGGTCATGGTGCTGGCAGCCTGGTCTCCCAGTGGGGCAGCACTATAAAGTCACCATGAGTGTGCACTGTCACAAGTCGGTACCCGTCCTGATATGACCTTAGATGTTGCTAGGACGTAAAACAACAACAAACAAACAAACAAACAAAACTGCATTAAATAATTTAGGAGCACCGTACACAATCACTACCAATGTATATGAAAACAACACGACGATAGCATTGTGTAGCAGTATAAGGTACAATGTACAATTATTACCACCTACGTACATGAAAACAACATGATTACAGAATTATGCAGTAGGAGACATACAGTACATAATTACCACCGACGTACATCAAACCATGATCACATCATTACGTAGTGGGAGACATATGGTACATAATTACCACTGACGTACCCGAAAACATGATCACAGCATTACACAGTAGGAGACATACGGTACATAATTACCACCGACGTACATGAAAACATGATCACATCATTACATAGTGGGAGACATACGGTACATAATTACCACTGACATACATGAAAACATGATCACAGCATTACTCAGTAGGAGACATACGGTACATAATTACCACCGACGTACATGAAAACATGATCACAACTCTCTCCGTGTCATGCATCATTGCATGTGTCGTCGAAATCAGCTACCCTACCGGTTTTGAGAGAAAAAAAAGTTTTTCCGAGATAGCTCAGTAAATTATTCCGTCAGCTTGCCGAGCGTTTGATAATCACTTCACCAATAAAACGCCACCGCTAATCGATACAGGTAAATTAATTAAATCCATGTTTGCGTCGAGACATGCGTTGTTAGCTGTGGTTGGTGGGTCTATCTTTAGCTCAGCTGTAAGTTGGTTGTTGCTGCGTGTTCTACTAGGGCGTCCAACATCAACAGTGGCCACTTATGTATTAATTATTAGTGAAACGACTTAACCCTTTCGTTCCACAAATCAACACCAGGTGGCTAGTCTTTGTTGCGCTCATCAAGGATGCATAGTCCGACGAAAGCATCATAGCTTCGAAACCAAAAGACTTAGATGCTGGTGCGGTCCTCAAATATTGTATTCTGTTTAGAACAGAATATTAAGTCAATTTAATAGAACCTGTCATTGCCGAAGCCTATGGTACAGTCCAGCCCTTCGACGTGTACATCGAGATTTATTTTGCATGTTGTAACTTCCAGGGATGAAAGATCTCCGCGATTTCGCAGATTTCCGGGATATTTTCTGTAGCCATAAGTGTGTACTAATACGTTGTGCCCATACTGATATGACCTTTGATGTTTCCAGGACGTTAAACCTCAACAACCAACCAACCAACCAATACGTTGTTTCACGCTGCAGCACCATCAGCGTATACTATTATGTGGTGCAAACGCCGCAGCACTAGCAGCGTATACTACTAATGGCTTCAAAAGCCGCAGCAGAGTCGGCGTATACTACTAATACATGCTTCAAACGGCACAGAACTAGCAGTGTATTCCAATATGTATGAAACCCAATTTCCGGGAATTTTCAGTGATTCCCTGACAATGCTAAGCCTATGGGAGAATATCAGCATTTCCACTTTTTTTCCCCAGAGACCACTTTCATCCCTGAACTTCAAATATCTCCAAAGTTAAAATCAAATTTACATCAAATTAAAGTAAAGTAGATTCAAAACTTTTTTTAGATATGCCGATGACAATGTAATACTAGCAGACAGTGAGAAAAACCTACAAGATATAGTGAATAGAATCAATAAAGCTGGAATACTATTCAACATGAAGATGAATGCCAGGAAGACCAAAACAATGGTTATAAGTAAAAAGACAGATAAACCAAATGTCAATATAACCATAGATGGCACAAACATAGAACAAGTATCCGAATTCATATATCTCGGACAAAAGATTACAAATGATGGGAGATGTGAGGAAGAAATTAAAAGAAGGATAACAATAGCCCGAACAACATTCTCCAAAATGTATAGAGTGTTAACATCAAGTAAGATATTAATACAAACAAGGAAGCGTATTCTTCAGTGTTATGTGTGGTCTACTCTAATGTATGGGGCAGAGACATGGACAATCTCTAAGAAAATGTACAAACGTTTAGCAGCATTTGAGATGTGGACTTATCGAAGGATGATGAAAATATCATGGACAAAGAAGATCACCAACAAAGAAGTTCTCAGAAAAATTAAAAATAAGAAAAGCTTGTTTGCCACTATACAGACAAAGAAACTTATTTATTTTGGCCACATCATTCGTCAGAGTTCAATATACCGTACATTGTTGGAAGGGAAGGTGAATGGCAGCAGAGGGAGAGGGAGACCAAGAACATCATGGTTTACAAATATTTCACAGTGGACAGGCTTGAATTATTCACAGTCTATCAGAACAGCACAACATCGGGACAAGTGGAGAACCATTGCATCCAACCCTCGACTAGAGGATGGAACTATTGATTGATTGAGATTCAAAACTACCGAATTACTCAACCTTGCCCAAGAAATAAGCTGTTAATAGTATAATATGGTATGTAAGCCTCCAGTCTTATATCTTGGCAACATCTAAGGTCATATCAGGATGGGCACTGACTTCTGACAGTGCACCCTCATGACCACTTTATAGTGCTGCCCCACTGGGCAATCAGGACACTGGCATCATGGCCCAATAACACACTCAGTCACATTATCCTGACACTGACCTAACCAGTCCTTGCCCTATCACTACTAAAGCAGAGCAGAAGCCAAATAAAAGCTCATGAGAGAAGCACACTGGAAATGGCTGCCAAGGTGTGGAATGCCCAAACAGTAAAGGAACAACAAATTCCTGACCTAAAAACTTACAAAAAATATCTGTGCAAAATAAGGCTAGGACACCCCCACTAAGCTGCACTGCAAAGGGGCATGTGATATGTCACGGCCCACCAGCGGGACGCCCAATGGAAGGTAACCATGCCAAAAGTAGCCAGATAACACACCACACAGCTACGTACAAGCCTATGATATGTAAATAGGAGTAGGCTAGTCTAGCAATAAGAGTAGGGGAAAAAAATACATATATGCCAAGAAAATCCAAAAAAGACGAACAGAGGCTATTAACCATACCAACCAATTATCTATCTGCTACTGAAATGCAGGCAATCAAATACCTTATCAGCAGCCACTGTGTGGTAAGATAACACCAACACTACAACTGGCCAGCATTGAAAACAAGCCTGGGTACCTGGGCTTATATGCTATGGACAGTATAAATACAGCCTCAATAAAATAAAAATTATTTAAAAAAATTAATACCGAGCGCGGGGCTAGGAAGTGACCGGTATCAATTGTGTAAGTCATTGGTTTGACTCGACCGAGAATCGAACTGCCGGATTTCCGCACGGAAAGTCTGCACTCTACCGATTTGGGCACCACGTCCTGTAACGGTTTGTTGATCCTCGCATTCGCTGAAGACATACAAAGGGATTATGAGCGAAAACATTGTCTGTCTTTACCGAGTAATTCAGATTCAGGAAGCACACGTACTATGAATATATATATATGGTCACAGTATCACCGTTAAAGAGATTTCATTTGAACAAATGCTATATGCAATTGTTATATAAACGATATATGCAATTCCATATTTACAGATCTTTCCCCCTGGTACGAACAGTTATATTTTATTTCCGATGAAAACAAGATGGGGTCACAATTTGTTGTTTCCGCTGTTGTATCCATGGTTTTCCTTTTTTTTCTTCTTAACCATATTATTAAAGTGTAGCCTTTTTGTAAACATTATTATCTTTTTTTATTAAAAAAGAATTGCCATCATCATGATTCGACATCACAATTAAAACCATCTTTCTCGTCCGTGTCTGATTGGCTGATTATGTGGTTGACACTTAGAATCAGTTAGATAGCCAAGGACCTGTATGTGCTTCAACTCCCAGTGTTGCATTTATTTATATGCAGTGAACGGGATTTGCTTGTTTGTTGTTTTACGTCCTAGCAACATCTAAGGTCATATCAGGACGGCTACCGACTTGTGACAGTGCGCACTCATGGCGACTTTATAGTGCTGCCCCACTGGGACACGAGGCCACCAGCACCATGACCTGATATCCCACTCAGTCACATTATCCTGACACTGAGCTAACCTATCCTAATAATGCTGAGCACCAGGCTAGGAAGCGATAGGTATCAATTTTAAAGACATTGTTTTGACTCGACCAGGATTCGAACCGAGTGCACAGGATCCTGGTCCTGGAAACCAGTTTCCTTAAGGGGCGGAGGTGTACCAAACGAGAAATATTGTGCCTACAGCACAATGCGAATCCACACTTCCTGCCATGACAGGGCTAGTGTCCTAACCATTAATCTATTTAGGCTCCCTGATGCAATCACTCTACCCAGACCTACCTATCTATGCGGCTCATTGTCTGAGAGATCAGTGGAGACTACTAGAATACTTTTTATTGCAAATATACTATTCATACACTAATTTAGCCCATCCGTTGTTTTTTTCCCAAAGCCGTAGACAGATAAACACGACAGTCTTGTATTAAGGCCCAGTCACATACACGTTAGTGGGCGTAGTTGAACCTCGTGGAGGGTAAAGGCCCTGTCACACTACATCCGTCAAACTTTTCAGTGGCGGGGAATAAAAATGGGCGTACACACAGTGTACACACAACGTACGTAACATATGCAGAACTTATCTTTGACCTATTGCTAGCATATGAGAGCTTTCATGTGCCTCGCTAACGCTCACGGAACGCTGACCAAAGTTACATACGTTACTCCATCGCTAGAAGTATGGCGTATACTTTAAATATGCTGGAGATACGGCAGGCATACGTTCGAAGTACATTAGGAGTACATAATGCGTCCGTTGGCAGTACGCGGACTGTACATTCCCACCGGCTGAACATATGGCTAACGTGCAGCAATGTATAACAAAATATCCCTAACATACTCCCAACATACGCCGACGTATCCCGAACGTACACACAGCGTACGTTCAATGTATGAGCCACACGTCAACACACATTGGAAATTTTGAGCATGCACACAATTTTGTCAGAGGCTCGACACACGGCAACGGAAGACGGCGTAAGATGGCATATAACGACGTACCCAAAACATACCTGATGTTAGATAAAAGATTGACAGTACAGGGGTGAAAACCAACCCATTAGAAAAGCTGGCGAAGAATTTCGACATGCTGGGGAAATTAATTGAGTGAATAATGTCTTAATTTAAGAAGCAATATTTATTCTTTATGTATGTTTTTATATTTCCCCGCTACTTTTGAGTTGAAAAATGTAATAAAACATGCAGTTTAACAGACTTTAAAAGTGAAATCGACGGCATTCTATGGCCGCCATCTTGTCTTTTTGCATTCTCTCCCATTTCACCAACTCTGTGCCGATATAAGTAACCATTTGACACTGGTGCCAGGCATTCTACTTCCTGTGCCGTACTAAAGCTGTTTTCGCCCGTATTCAGATTACGTTATCATTCACCCCTGTACTGTAAGTATGGGGTGAATCTTTTATCTAACCGGACGTATGCACAACATATACCCCCATCCTGATATGACCTTATGTGTTGCTAGGACGTAAAACAACAACAAACAAACAACAAACAACAACCCAACATATACGTAACATATGATGATGTATGCTGAAGTTTTGGTCGAAAATCACATACGTCGGCATACGCTAACGTCTGACAGGCCCTTGACGTAGTTGAAGGTAGTTGAACGTACCGGCATCCATACTTCTCCGGTACGTTCAACTACTTTCAACTACCTACACTGACGTGTATGTAACCGGGCCTTTATAGTCTCATCAGAGGTATGATCAACAGATCAATGATAATATAGTTTAGAGGTAGATGACTATCGTCCAATCTACATGTACATAATAAGATCCCCTTAATATATGATTGCTACCTGCTATTGACTATATTGTTCATACCATCTCATCATCTCATCTATTAATAGTTCTTATGCACCATAGATAGCCCAGCCCTATATGAACTTAGATGTTACCAGCACGTAAAACCCCAACAACCAACCCCAGATAGCTGTTAAGGTCGGAAGACCAGCGCCTGGGTGTTGAAAAAAAAAACCCAAAACATATTATTCAACCGGAATATAAATTTTGAACAAAAAACAACAACAAAGAATAGTGTGGAAATGCACTGATTACCCTCTAGGGTGCGTTGGTGGCTGCGTGGTGCGACGCGCCCACTAGCGGCGCGTGGCGAAATGAATAAGTTAAAGAGTGGCGGGCGACGCTGGCGGTGACAATTGTGCACGTTGTGGCTGCGGGACTGTAACTGTATCCGCCAGCACATAAAAAGTGCATGCGTGTTGACCAAAGGTTGGTCGGCGCCGGGCCCCGGTGCCTGTACAATGCCGCCCCGTGCCGCCGGCCATATCCTGCCGTGTCCATAGTTACGCGTATAGTTTACCGTATTTCCTCGAATAGTTTGGTTATGTTTGGTTTATTTAGGCTTTTTTTTTCTTTTAAAGAAAAAAAGTGCTAGCAATATCAATATTATATATATATATATGAAGTCATATCATGTGGCCCACCGACTTTGACAGTGCACATTCAGAGAGGTGTTTCTTCTGACTGTTCCTCCTCTTCTTCTTCTTCTTCTTCTTCTGCTACTTCTACTACTTCGTATTGCTGTTATTCTTCTCCGCCCTGATATATCCTTAGATGTTGCTCGGACATAAAGCCCCCCAACAAACAATCATAGATCCTCTTCCTCCTCTTCTTTTTTTATTATTGTTGTTTTTCTTCTCTGTCCTGATATGATTGACCTTAGATGTTGTTAGGATGTAAAGCCCCAACAAACAAGCATACATCTTCTGGCTGGACGCGGTGGCACAATGGGTAGGATGCAGGCTTCCCGTGTGAAAGGCCATGTTTGTTGTTTTTCTATAAATATATCAGGTTTGTCGTTATAATCTATTTTATTTCTGTTTGAAGTAACTTTTATTTTGCTGGGTTTCTTTGGCCTGCACTCTCATTGTAGGTTCCTGCTGTTCACAGACTGCAGTTCCAGAACAGCAGGCTGGAGAACAAGGTAGCAACGGATGAATATACAAGACGCACACAAAAACCCCACACTGACATTCACACCTATTCTCGCACTCACACCCACACACGCGTCTGGTGGCTGGTTATACATGAGGAGACTGCTAAACCAACCACCCATCTGTCTGGGTGTGTATTACAAGTTAGCCATATTAGCGTATTCTTTACATGCTGTCACATAGGATGATGTGCTTCTTACAAGTTATTTCTCATTGACGGTACATGGGGTTTTCTTTCTAAGAAAAGTGTTAATTAGAACAAGCCATTGTGGTTCTCCAGGTAGAGCCAATAAATTGTTATAGGCAAAATTAGATTATTTCTTTATTTTAATGCCATATTAATTGCATGTTATTGAAATGCTATGTATGAGAACATTTATTTGCACTCATAGAAACAGTAAAGCGCTGATTAAATCCAGACTAATTATATATCTTGTTAGATACAGCTTGTATACAGTCACAACTCACCCCTATTTGATTCTATATGAAAACTGCCTCGATTTCTCAATACTCATTGAGAATCCCAGACAGCTTGAGAATCCAGTGGTGGACCCTACCTGCTCATTTGCGTGCAACGTTGGAAGTGGGTTAGTGTACACATCCTACAACTTACAAGTGTGTACCGCATTACCATGTTTGACCTATGGAGGGCTAATTATACAGGCATGAAAGACATCCGGGATTTCAGGGATTTCCACCTTCTTATTGTTGGTAATCTGCAATTACAGCAGGTACCGACTTGTGACAACCCTATAGAGAAAACTCTACAGGCGCTACTCCATAGTCTGCAAGACTGAGGGATGCCAACAACAATCTGCATTATTTCTAAAATATCTAGGATATAAACTTAGATTGCTTCTTTAGGGGGTTATTTTATGTATCTTCTCGAACGACTACTTAGTATCACTGGACGCGATGGCCGAATCGCTAGAGTACAGGCCTCCCATGCGGGATATCGAAAGTTTGATTCCCAGTCGAGTGAAGCTAATGACTTACAAAATAGACACATGTTGCTTCCTAGCTTAGTGCTCGGCATTAATTAATAGCATATGACAAGGACTGGTTTGCTCAGTGTCAGGATAATGTGACTGAGTGGGATATTGGGTCATGGTGCTGGCAGCCTAATTTCCGAGTGGGGGAGCACTATAAAGTCACCATGAGTGTGCACTGTCACAAGTCGGTACACATCCTGATATCTCCTTAGATGTTGCCAGGACGTAAAACTCCAACAACCAACCAACTTAGTATCATCACAAAATTTCGTAGACTTGAAACATTTAATTCTTCCCCAGGCTCTCTGTGATGTCCGGTGTTGGGACGGTGGCCTGCCAGTGTTGGAGCGATGGTCATTGTTGGGTCAGCAGCCGGGCGATGTTAGGCTTCCCGTGAACTGAATGGAGGGGGTAGGGGGCTGCGGAATATGGTGGGGGGGGGGGCGGGGAGGGGGGGGGGGTATGGTTCTGTGGGAAATGCAGAAATACTCTCATACGCTTAGCATTGTTAGGCAATTGTGGGAAAATACCTTAAGTTGGGTTTTATCCAGTACTCTCCTCGCTCGATGTCTCTGACCAATCACTACAGAGTATCCTTGGAGAGAATTCTTGTTAACTCTTTTATCACCCACCTCGCGATCAATTTTCGATTCCCCCCCCCCTTTAATATCACTTTCATCCCTGAATTAGAGAAGCTCCATGCCAGCAAAACATAACCGCTTACCTGTCGTGATATGACCTTAGATGGTGCCAGGACGTAAAACTCCCAACAACCAACCTATAGCCGCTTATACACTGACGTTTCTTCTCCTTCTATTTCTGAACCCAGCATTTCTCTGCAGATTAACTGGTGCAACCTTTTATTCACAATACCTTTAAACATATATATATATTTTACCTCGGTATGCCGCCTCTGGCTAGCCGTAGGCTAGGGAGAAGGAAGCACATCCGGGTCCAGCAATTAGCATAAGTAACTCACAACGGGAGGACGTTTGTGAGTTGCTCCACAGGATTTATCTACTACTACTGCTTTTATCCAAAAGTAAGTACTGTTTTCTTCGATAACTTTGTTTATCATGCTCTATAGCATCTTTTTATGAAAGTTCAGAACTTTCTTCAGTCCTGTTTGGACTTTGTACGTTTTTTAACTTACGGATAGAACATTGCGTGCCGCTGGCACAAACGAAACCGATACTGAGTTCTATCGACACCTGTTTTTCAGACAGGGAGAAATGGCAACCCGAGTTGCTCATTTCCTAAGAAAAGTCTCCCGGATCCTAATAGAGGATGATGTTGGGGATGCTTCTGGGTGTTTTTTATAAACACCCCTGACCGGTTTAAGGCGAACCTCCGAGATTCGTAATATTTTCTCCAACTTGTTGGCGCTGTAGCCACAGGTGGGAGAAGTGTACGGAACAGAGAGAGGGGCCGATCTCACGATCGATGCCCTCCGTTTGGTTGGTTTCGTTACCACACACCTACGGCAAATTTAGCTTCACGCCTGTACTGACACGTTGCAAAACACGTTCTCTGTACCATGTTCCTCAACCCAGTTTACTGGCTTACACTTGTGTAGTTGAGATGATTCCGGGTTAGTAACGCTTTGGTTTCGTTACAGTTCCCGATGGCCACTCGCCGGAATAAGCCGCCCGCTGCAGCGGTGGGTGTCCCCCCTACGGATTACGATTCGTCTCCACCGGCTACGGCTCCGCCGTCCCCACATCCTGGGGCTCATGCCTCGGATCAAGACAGTGATCACGCCCCTCAACCAGTGGGGTGGGAGGCGAAAATGGCGGAGATGATGGAGGAGAAGATGCGCCTTTTCCAGGCGCAGACCTTTCCAGATCCTTCCCAAATCCCTGATGAGGATTGGGAAGACTTTTCTGAGGACGAAGAGGACACGCTTTCGGCACCTGAGGTTCTGAAACCGAAAGCGCGGGGCAAGAAACGCCGCCCAGTGAGCAGTTCTGGTGACGAGTTCACAAAGAAAGCGAACTCTAAGCGTTCCAAAAAGTCCAAAAAGAAGAAGAAGAAGAAGTCCGACTCTTCTTCCACCGAGTCGGATTCCGACACGGAACGAGCGGGAGTCTACGCCAAAATAGGCGTTAAAGCTGGCAAGAAGATTGTCAAAAAGAAAGCTCAGAAAGTGCGCACCACTACCATGATGCGCAAAACGGTGAATAGCCATTTCACTACGTTTAAACCGATCGAAGTCATCAACAAGTTGACTGAGCAGATTTCAGGAGTTAAGGGCATTCCTGCTTCGGTTTTCAAAGAGATGGATTCCGGCATTCATCTTTCCGACGAACGCCGTCGTTATGAAACTTCCCTCTGCCTGATCCATAAGGCAGTTTTGGGTGCCTTGACGTCTGTTATCCCTGTGGCTAACAGGATGCAGACAGAGAACAAGTTCTCGTCTTTGGCGCGGGTTATGGACCGGGGCATAGCTTTGTTAGCAGCCGCTAGTAACTACATGACCCATCGGAGATTTGAAAACGTTTTCAAATCGGTCACCACAGATGCCGGAAAAGAGGTTGCCCGCTCTAACAAGGTAACGGACCATGATGGTAAGGAATACACCGTGTATTCCGGACCTACCCCTATCAAGAGCAAACCGCTTGATAAATCCAAGATGTTTGGGGGTCAGCTAGCTTACCTGTACAAACAGGTAGAGGTCGACTACAAGAGTGCTAAAAACACTGAAGCAAAGAGTCGTCGCTTCCAAAACCCAGCAGGGTTCAGAAAGTCTAGGACGGATTTTCGATTCCGCAGAGGAGGAAGGCCGTTCAGGGGCGGACCGTCCTTCCAGTTCAACCAGCGAGGAAGGGGCCGAGGCGACAGGCCGGCCTCAAACTGGAACGACAACCGCGGCTACAAGAGGGATTTCGTTCCCAAGCCCCAGTTCCCGAAACAAGGGAACAAGTAGAGATTTCCACACAAACAGTGCAGCCTCCTGACCCTACAATGGTCACGGAGGAAACTCAAACTGAAGTAAGCCTTTTTCAAGCAGGGAATGTTTCTAATTGTTTACATCAATGGCAACAGTTAACCACTAATCCAGAGGTCCTGAATATTGTTAAAGGCATTCACATCCCTTTCACACAATTGCCTATACAAAAGAGAGCGCCTTTTCCGTATCAGTTTAATTCACTAGAAAAATCTCAGCTAGATCACCAGGTTCTACTGTTTGAGTCTAAGGGCATTGTCAACAGAGTTGAACATACTGAAGGGGAATATATTTCCAATATCTTCTCTACTCCTAAACCTGATGGTTCAATCCGAATGATTTTAGATTTAACTCAGTTGAATGAAATCATTGAATACAAACATTTCAAAATGTTTTCTTTAGAAACAGCTCGTGATTTAATTACCCCAGGGTGTTGGCTAGCGAGTGTTGATTTAAGGGATGCGTACTACACCGTTCCTATTCACCAGACAGATCGGAAATACCTACGTTTTCTCTGGAATGGCCAACTTTTTGAATTTACATGTTTACCTAATGGTTTGGCCTGCGCACCGCGTCTGTTTACTAAGTTGTTGAAACCAATTTTTTCACACATGGCAAAATTGGGGCATTGTATGTTTCCATACATAGATGATTCTTTTATTATGGGCCAATCTTTCACGCAATGTGAACTCGCTGTTAAAGATTTATGCAAAATTTTCACCAAATTGGGTTTCTTCATACATAACAAGAAATCAGTTTTTTCTCCTACTCAGGAGCTTAAGTGTCTCGGGTTCATTCTGAACACCACGGCTATGACCGTTTCGCTTACACGCCAAAAGAAAGATAAGCTTTACCGCACAGCGATACAGCTGTTAGACACTTCTAGGCCAAAGATTAGACAGGTCGCGGTCCTTATCGGGGTCATGGTTTCGTATAGTCCAGCTATTCTATACGGAGCGGCACACATAAAATCCCTCGAAATTGATAAAAATTTGGCGCTGGCCCGCGCAAAGGGAAACTTTGAAAAGACCATGTTTATTTCGGAGAACGGCCTAGCCGACATTGATTGGTGGCTAAACCACTTTGACCATTCCCCCAATCCCATTAGAATGGGAGAGCCTGACACTACCGTTACCACTGACGCGTCTCTCCAAGGGTGGGGAGCACATCAAAATGATGTAGCAACGGGAGGAAGATGGCTAGAATCGGAACTCCCCGATCATATTAACGTTCTAGAACTAAGGGCCATTTACTTGGGATTAACCAGTCTAGTAAAAATACCCAAAAATAATGTACGTATCCTCACGGATAACACCACAGCTATGGCTTATGTCAGAAATATGGGAGGTACAAAATCGATTAAATGTAATGCAATGGCACTTCTCATTTGGAACTGGGCTCAAACCTTTGATGTCTGGTTAACTGTTAATCACATTCCAGGCACACAAAATTGTCTAGCTGACAAGATGAGTCGCCAGTTCCATGATCACTTAGAGTGGTCACTTAATCCATCCATTTTCAAACACATTTGTCACACATGGGGTTCACCTCAGATCGATTTGTTCGCTTCGCGTAATAACTTTAAAATTCCAAAATATGTTTCGTGGCACCCGGAACCCAATGCTTGGCACATTGATGCCTTCTCCCTAAAGTGGCGACATCATTTCTTTTACATTTTCCCCCCCTTTACTATCATTAGCAAAGTCGCCAGAAAGATTCAAATGGAGGGGACACACGCCATACTCATCGTCCCCGAGTGGCACACGCAACCGTGGCTACCGACGTTACTAGCCACAGCCAAAAGCAGCCTTCGCTTCCCAAGATTCCGAGGAAACCTCAAACATCAGGGACCACTAGAACGCCACGGAAACGTGTCGACAACTCCGTTAGTGGCATTCCTTTTTTAAATAAATATTTAGAACAGTTTGGCTTAGACAAAATTACACAACAGCGTTTGGTTGATGATGCGTGGAGAAAAGGAACGGTGAAAATGTATACTACGTATTTAAAGAAATGGGGTATTTATTGCCTGCTTAAGAAAGTCAAGCCAATGACTCCCACAGTATCCCAGGTAGGACTCTTCCTACGTTACCTAGAGGACGAAGGCCTAGGATATGGCGCTATTAACGCTGCCAGATGTGCTCTGTCGATAATCCTACCGCGGGTTAATGGACAAACAATGGGTAAACACCATGTTATTTGTTGGATCATACGATCAATTTATCAGAGGAATCCGCCTAAACCCAAATATAATAGGTTTTGGGATGTTTCTCTAGTGTTCAACCTCTTCAAGAAATGGCCAGAAAATAAGTTTCTGGACGTTAAACTTTTAGGTTTCAAAGTCGCAGTTTTGCTTCTCCTGGTCACTGGACACAGAGGCCAAACTATAGTTGCCCTGTCGCTGAATGGTCTAGAAATTGACAGTAAAGAGGCCACGTTTGATTTATCAACTTTATTAAAATCAAACCGATTAGGTGACCCCCTTTCTACGATAGGGGTGTCCAGTTTCACTCAGGATCGCAAGTTATGTGTCGTATCTGCGATACGAAATTATATATCCAAGACAAGATTAATAAGAAACTCAAGACAGCTATTGGTCAGCTTTATTAAGCCACACAAGGCCATTTCCAGGGATACCCTCGCCCGATGGACAATGAATGTGTTAAAACTGGCGGGAGTAAATACAGACAGGTACTCATCGCACTCTACACGTGGTGCAATGGTGTCCAAGGCAAGATTGCTAGGCATCTCCGTTAAACGGATCCTAGCTCACGCGGGATGGAAAACCGCTACTTCGTTTGCTAGACATTACCACAAACGACTAGAGAAGCCTCAGCCGATAGCGCACAGGCTACTCACCAACTGAAAGAGAGAGGTAAGAAAAACATTGGTTTTTCCTCTTTTTTGCCATACAAATCGCTTTTCCATTGTTGCATACATAAGACATAATCACTAAAGAATAATAACAAAACAAGAATATCAGGATAAAAATTATTTTACGTAAAGGTCTCCCTAGCCTACGGCTAGCCAGAGGCGGCATACCGAGGTAAAATAGATTAGTTAGACGAATCTTACCTGGGTATAGATGATGGATAACTATTGTTTTACCGAGGTAGAAGCCTCGGTTAGACGTGGGCGAGGGCCCACCCACCACGCCCTGCCACGTCTAGTCAATCACTATTTAGCATGAGGTCACTTGACCTTTGTTTTTTTAGAATCATTTTTATCCTGAATTAGTAGGTAAAGATTGCTGGACCCGATGTGCTTCCTTCTCCCTCGCCCACGTCTAACCGAGGCTTCTACCTCGGTAAAACCATAGTTATCCATCATCTATACCCAGGTAAGATTCGTCTAACTAATCTATATATATATATATATATATATATATATAAAATATATATATATATAATATATATATATATGTATGTATATATGTATATATATATATTTATATTGAGTTGTTACTGACACTATGTGATTAAGACAGTACCTGTGTGTAGTGTGCGGAGCCTGCAGTTATTGGATGAAGGTGGGCGATATTAGGGACTGCTGGCAAACTTCCTAGCCCAGGGGGCTGAATAATTCAGTACTCATCTGCACCGGGGCAGCTTCACTAATACATCACTAGCCGGTAGCAGGTAACTTTATTAGAAGTTTGTCAACCGATTTCGGTATGGAGTTAATGGTCTTAATGAACTGAATACAAATATTTGTATTGTTTTTAATGCATAATAAATTCTCTTATTATCCTATCTCCATCTCCATCTCCCTCTCCCTCTCCCTCTCCCTCTCCCTCTCCCTCTATCTCTCCCTCTATCTCTCCCTCTCCCTCTCCCTCTCCTTCTCCCTCTCCCTCTCCTTCTCCCCTCCCTCTCCCTGCCCCCTCCCCCTCCCTCTCCCTCTCTCTCCCTCTCCCTCTCACTCTCCCTCTCACTCTCCCTCTAACTCTCCCTCTCCGGCTCCGGCTCCGGCTCCGTCTCCGTCTCTGTCTGTCTCTCATATTCTCTCTATATATATATGCCCGTCCTGATATGACCTTAGATGTTGCTGGGACGTAAAACAACAAACAAACAAACAAACAAACAAACAAACAAACAAACTATATATATATATGTATATGTGATTGAACTTCCCTTAAGCCTCAGTCTCCAGCTTTCGCTAATTTGAATGGGCTTTACATATTACTGCTAGATCGTCTTTCAATCGCTTATGAATAGAGCTTTATTTATAATTATCTAACGTTTCAGTTTTGTTGGCGAATATGTCAAATGTGGTAGCTTCTTTGACAGAACCTAGACTCTATCATGCTTCTTCACTTTGGTCTGCAAATAGCGCAATCTAATCTTGGTGACTCTTGGGGTGCGGGTGGGGGGGGGGGGGCGCAGCTACGAATTTCCGAACCTGCCCTAACAAAGGTCAGGGAATCTAAGTTAGACTCCCAGGCCTGTTACAAGACTTAAAACATGCAGCTTTACAAGGCTCAATTTATCCAAATAACTTGCTTGGGGCAGACTTGTGACCAGGTCGGACAGAATGGCGCACTTGTGCCAGTTTTATAGTGCTGCCCTATAGGGATACCATGTTGCTGGCATGATAGCACAGCAGAAGCCACAAACGCCATGGATTCGTGGTGCACGTTGATTGGTGCAAAGCAGCTCTGCGGGACAACGTTCTAGTACCATCTAAGGTAATATCAGGAAGAATACCATTTTGGGACAGTGTGCACTCATGGTGACTTTTTAGTGCTGCCCCATTGGGAGATCGAGCCACTGGCACCTTGACTGGATATCCCACTCAGTTACAATATCCTGATATTGAACAAACCAATCTGTAACCAGTCTATTAACGCCAAGTGGCAGGCTAGCTAGTGGCAAGTATGAATTCTGTAAGTAATTGGTTTGACTATTTTGGGGTTCCAACGCATGAGCTCCTTGCATGGGAAGGTAGCCAGCGCTATGGCCCTGTCACATTACGATGTATCTCGCCAGCGCGCCTCCAACACGGAAAATCACGTTTTTACGTAGAGATACGTAAAGCTTTTCATCTCGGGGGGGAAAAGTTGGACGTATACATACCGTATACACAGCGTATGGCCAAAGTATGACCGACGTATGGCTAACGTATGGCTAACGTATGGCTAACGTACCTCCCAGTGAAAAATGCTCGAATTACGCTCACGGTACATTCACAGAACGCCGGTGAATGTTATATACGTTATTCGATCGCCAGAACTACGCGTCATATGTTACATATGTCAAGACACGCCGGAGAAATGCTAAACGTACGCTAGACGTATGATATGTGTATGTTATCCATACGTTGTCAGTACGCGGTCAACATAGTGCAACGTAGTGAGCAACGTTTGACCTACGTATGTCTAACATACATCGACATATGCCTAGCGCTTACATAACATACGGCGGACGTAAAATCCACATGTTGTCGAACGTTGTCGTGCGTCAAAAGTTTTGTGCATGCACACAACTTTGCCAACCCCCTGATGTGCAACCCCGTATCTCGACGAATGTCGATGTACATTGACCTATACCAACACGCGCCTAATGCCTTAGATGTTGCTAGGATGTAAAACAACAACAAACAAACAAGCCTAATGCATACTGACATATCCCGATGTAGCGGCAAAAAATCACATACGTCGACGTACGTTGGCGCGAAGCGTCGTAATGTGACAGCACCATTACCGATTCGGCCATCCCGTAGTTGCTATTGATGGTGGGGACCAGACGGGATGGCCAAATGAGTTAGAGTGTCCATCTCCCGTGCTGGTAGATATTGGGGTCGAGGGTTCGAGCCCTGGTCGAGTCAAATCAATGACTTCAAAATTGATACTTGTCGCTTCCTAGCCTGGCGCTCGACATTATTGGGATAGGGCAAGGACTGGTGTGCTCAGTGTCAGGATAATGTGACTGAGTGGGATACCAGGTCATGGTGCTGACTGCCTGGCTTCCCAGTGGGACAGCACTATAAAGTCACCATGAGTGCGCACTGTCACAAGTCGGTACCCGTACTGATATGACCTAAGATGTTGCTAGGACGTAAAACAACAACAAACAAAAATATTGATGGTGGTTGGTGTGCGTGGTGGTGGAGGTGGTGGGGGTGGAGGTGGTGCGGTGGGTTGAGGGGTGATGCAGGGGGGAACCTCCAGGGTGTAGTTTGAACCCCGTGTGTCTGGAATCCCCTGATCCTACGCCGATCCACAGAGCCCCGATGTGCGCCCCCTAGTGGTGACCCCGTTACAAGCCTGATACTGTGATACTGATAGCCAGCCCAGCAGTGGTCCTTCAGAGGACCCATCAAACGCGCGCATGCGTATACACACACACACACACAAACTACTAGACACAAGCTCACGCACGCACACACACACGCACACACACACGCACACACACGCACACGCACACGCACACGCACACGTACACGTACATTTACATACATGTACATACATGTACATACATGTACTGGTACACGCACACTCTATAGAATGCCCCCACTGGGCGCGGTGGCCTAATCGGGAGAGCGTGGGTCTCGCGTGCGGAAGGTCGGGAGTCCGGTTCCCGGTCGAGTCAAGAAAATGACTTTAAAATTAATACTTGTTGCTTCCTAGTCAGGATAATGTGACTGAGGGGGATATCAGGTCATGGTGCTGGTGGCATGGTCTCCCAGTGGCGCAGCACTATAAAGTTGTCATGTGTGTGGACTGTCTCAAGTTGATACCCATCGTGATATGCCCTTAGATGTTGCCGTGACATAAAACTCCAACAACCAACCAAGTAATACACGCACACACTCTAGACTCCCAGTCCCACACATATGCACACACACCTAAATGTACACCTGTTCATGTAATCAGGGTCCCACACATCTCCAAAGTTAGCACTTTAAAATAAAAGTGACTTCAAAGCAGATTATAATTATGAGGTTTTATATGTATGTAATATAATTATAATAATTTTTTTAATTACTATAATTATGATTATAATTATGATTATAATTGTTATAATTATAAACATTGTAATCATTATAATGATTGTGATAATAAAATCACTGAAGCACACCAGAATAGGCAAATATAATGTAACCTGCTGCTAAGTTCTGCTTCCTCCTTCGAAACCAGACAGGATGACTGAATGAGTTTTGGTAGATCGTGGGATTCGAACCCACAGGTTCAAAACCTGGTCGAGTCAAACCAATGACTTAAAATGATTTGTCGCTTCCTAGCCAGGCACTTGGCATTCTTAGGATGGGCCGCTGGTCACCCAGTGGAGCAGCACTATAAAGTCTCCATGAGCGCGCGCTGTCACAAGTCTGTACCCATCCTGATATGACCTGAGATGTTGCCAGGACGAAAAACCCCAACAACCAACCAACTCATCACTATAATCATTATGATAATTATAATAATGAAATCACTGACACCCATCAGAATGTCTAACTTTATTGTAGCCTGCTCCTAAGTTCTGCTTCCTCCTTCGGTGCTGCTAGGGACAACTGCTTGCAGGGTCCAATGACTGAGTGGGATATCAGGTCATGGTGCTGGCGGCCTGGTTTCCCAGTGGGGCAGCACTATAAAGTCAACATGAGTGCGCACTGTCACGAGTCGGTACTCGTCCTGATATGACCTTAGATGTTGCTAGGATGTAAAACAAACAAACAAACAAAGAAAAGCTTGCAGGGTCGACCCGGTACAAGTGCAGAGTCACCACCTCAGTAACAAACTAGGTCAGTGCACTTCCACACCGAGTGGCAGCTAATCTGGAAAATATCCAGCTCATGTAGCCACAGGAATAGCCACAGCATACACAAAACGCCCAAATCTACCCGGGCAAGACCTACTGCTTGTGGTGTTGTACACTTAGGGGGGGAAACCCCAGATATATAGGGACCAACAAAAAAAACCACACAAAATCTTGTTTTATTTAACGACGCCTCTAGAGCGCATTGATTTTGTCATTGGCTATTGGACGTCAAACCAGATATAGGAAGAATGTAGGTCATCAGGTGTCGGGATCTGACTCATAGTCATATTGTTAGAATTTGCATCAGGTTGCTAGTGTGTGACAAGTGTGGCCGAACGCTTGACAGTTTGTGTTAGAATCTGTAATGCAATGCTCTTGTCGCATAAAAAAAGGTTTAAATTAAACAGGATATAACATGGCCGACATACATTTATTTATTCACAATTGTCAGGATTGAATATGCTGATGAGCGGGACGTAGCTCATGTGGTAGAGTCTTCACCTGTGAAGGTGTAGGTCATCTTATCGATCCTGCTTATCGAAAAGTGTAGCCTATGTGGCGGCAGCAGGTTTTCTTCAAATAAATATGTCAGAATGACCATGTGTTTGACGTCCAATAACCTATGATATGAAAATATATTGGCTCTAGAGGCCTCATTAAATAAAACAAGCTTAAGGATTAAATATGCTGAGTCATCATTTGTATATCTTGAAACGAGCTATTCTCTGCCGAGTATTTAGGGCCCAAGTGTGATGTGATAGTCGTCTCTCTGGTCAAGCTGTGTCTATTTGTCTCATTCAGCCCTCAGTGTTATAGGCTAAGACATATTACAGACTTGGAAAATAGGGCAAATCCTATCTTTTAAAGTATATTTGAAGGGTTTTGAGTATGCATAATAACCTATATAAGTCCATCCTTCCCTTCCCTGTGTGGCATTACAGAACTCTTAATAATATCCGTAGTTTAATGGTGCTGGGAAAACTTAACCTACTACTTTTGAGCTCAATTAGCCCATTCTAAGTCTCATCTTGAATTAAAATCATGTGACCCGGTCTTACTCATGGTTTGAGTTTCTACCATTTTATTTAGATAAATATATTCGCTTATTCGCTTTAATCTTGGATGTAAGATATCAGCGAATCCCTGGATTTCTATACTTTTTGGTCATTCGCGGAATTTAATGTGCACTGGTATCCAAGTTCAATACAAAGGATCAAATCCGGGTGAGTGTTTTGCTTTTCAAAATGTGAGGCTTTAAATTTAACCTATTTTGGTGAATTAGTCTTGAAAAGCTTTGAATTCCATTGAACTGTCCCCACTGACCTAAATAGGCTAGATCATGATACCAACCGCGCGGTGCATTGTGGGATGCATGGACGAAAAACAAACCCCTGCAACGCACATGGCTAATGCTAAGACACTGGGTGCAGCTATGAAATGTGCTAGTTTCAGCTCATCTCAGCTCTTGTTTGAAACTTACCAACTAAAAAAATATATATAATAAATTAAGATGATAATCTTTTATCTAGCATTGCCTTTAGATCAATCTAATCAGCACATCTTATACCATCTGCATTTAGATTGAGAAAAGTCTGGGCACTCAGACTAGTATTAGAGCCAAAGACAGTCAGTTTTACTCATTTTATTCATGTTTTTATTTATATCCTATGGTTACTAACATTTGTTGGGCTAGGAAATGGGTAGGATTAATCAGACATTGGTTATATATTTCTTTGAAACAAGTTTTTGTTGATACATTTGACAATTTAATATTTAGAACAAGAATTACTCATGTCTAATCAATTGCTTTGCTGCCGAATGGGTTGGAGCGTCCGTCTTCCGTGTTGGTAGACCATGGGATTGTGGGTTTGAACCCTGGTCGAGTCAAACCAATGACTTAACAATTGATACTTGTTGCTTCCTAGCCAGGTGCCCGGCATTATTAGGATAGGGCAAGGACTCATTGGCTCAGTGTCAGGATAATGTGACTGAGTGGGATATCAGGTCATGGAGCTGGTGGCCTGGTCTCCCAGTGGGGCAGCACTATAAAGTCACCATGAGTGCGCACTGTCACATGTCGGTAACCGTCCTGATATGACCTTAGATGTTGCTAGGAGGTAAAACAAACATGTTATGCAGCTTCAATATGGAAATAAAGAGTGTTTACGCTACTATGTATCCTCACTGGGCTGTGTCAATATTCTTGAGTCTGCTCTAACCCTGTGGTATGTAAGCAAGTGTATGTTTCTGAGGATGGAAATGGGAATGTATACAGCGGTATACTAAGGAATGCTGGTCTATTCAAACCGTACAGTTTTCACGTATGAAGCCAATCACCGAGCTGCTCTCTCTAAGGGCTTCCCTGTGGTAGTTGAGCTGCTCCCAGAGCACATCCAGCTGAATCATGCCAAGAGTCCCAGATTGAGCTGCTCGTGTATACACTGGGCGCAGAGGCTGATTGTGTAGACATAGCCTGGTGTAACACGCGTGCACCGGGAGGTGGGGAACAGCATATTGAATGCAGGATGTTCTCTATGTGTTGGCGGCATCTTGGTATGTGTGTGTGGTGAGCAGCTCAGTGTAAGTCAGGGACCAGCCCACAGCATCCGCATGGGGCCTGGAAAGTCTTGAATAGTCTTGAATTTCATTTTCCCCATTCCAAGGCCTTGAAAAGCATTGAATTTAACCAAATATAATGTGTTGCTTTTGAAAATGTGATGCTTTCATCGCACAGGGTGCGTACGGGGCCTGGAAAGCCTAGACAACATCATTTGCCCCCTTTCAAGGCGTTGAAAAGCGTTGAATTTAACCGATTTTGGGTAATTAGTCTTGAAAAGCCTGATGTTTGAAATCGCGATTCGCCATTGTTTTTTTCCCCTGAAATCCAAATGAAAATAGTCTTGAATTCCTATTAAAATTGGCCTTGAAAAGCCTTGAAATAGCCTAGATTTCCATATCTTCACATCTGTACGGACCTTGAGCTCAGTGTGTCGTGCTAGAAGTGAGCAGTTGGGTCTCTTTTGGGAACCAGCTCTCTGTGTGTGTTGGTGAGCAGCTGTAAGGTGAACAGTTGGGTGACATTAAGTAAACTGGTGGTGAGCATCTAGCTTGTGGCAGTGAGCAGTTTGTCGAGGTGAGTAGGTCAATGTATAAAGGTGAGCAACTAAGTGTATAGAGGTCAGCAGATAAGTGTGTGGGGAGCAGCTCAGTGTTTAGTGGTGAACAGTTTGTAGAAGGGAGTAGGTCAGTGTATCAGTGAGAGCAGCTCAACGCGCAGAGGCGAGGATGACTGTAGATTTCAGTAAATCAGTGCATACAGGGTGAGCAACTCAGTGGGTTCGGACAAGGCACGGTGGCCAAATCGGTAGAGCGCAAGCCTTGTGTGTGGGAGATTGGGAGTTCTGTTCCCGGTCAAGTAAAACCAATGACTTACAAAATTGATACCTGTCGCTTCCTAGCCAAGCGCTCTGCATTAATAGAATAGGGCAAGGACTGGTAGTCAGGTGTCAACACGCCCCCCCCCCCACCTCAATGTAACTGAGTGGGGTATTGGGTCATGGTTCCGGTGACCTGATTTCCCAATGGGGCAGCACTATGACGTCACCATGAGTGCGCACTATTACAAGTCGGTACCAGTCCTGATATCACCTTACATGTTGCCAGGAAGTACAACTCCAATAACCATCGAACCAACCTGTGGGGTGGTGAGCATATCAGTGTGTGGAGGTGAGCAGGTCAGTCGGCTGGTTATCAGTGTACATTGATGAACAGTTCTGTGTGATGGTGTAAAGAGCAGCTCACATTTGATTTAGGTTGATTTAGCGGAAATGGGCGGGAGCAGCTCACTGTGGGCAAGAAGCAACTCCCCGGCGGGCTGGGCGTATTGAGCTGTTTTGTGAGTTTCTCCGACTTGAATTGCTCGGCTCGGGGGTCGGTCCGGGAACTGAGTTCATGAGCTGTGCCAAATCCTACTTGACAATGACTGATGGACTGTTTATCCAAACATTAAAAAAATACATCACTGTGATATTGGGTTTGAAGGCCTGGTTGATTGTAACGCAAGCGGCATGGGTTCAGGTTACTAACTGTTCTTTGTGTCTTTATATAAAAAGAAGTTACTTAGTTAGTTAGTTCACCAGAGGGCATCCAACATTCATTCATTACCTTTGAAAATAGGTTTATTTGTAACATTCACCATCACGTCGACAATTATGACTCGAGATCTTTATGATTTTTATTATTTTTTATTTAGGGGAAGAGTACTAAATTTATCTCTAATAAAAGAACCGGGCGCGGTGGCAGAATCGTAAGAGCGCCAGCCTCACATGCGGAAGGTCGGGAGTTCGGTTCCCGATCGAATAAAACCAATGACTTTAAATTGATACTTCCTAACCTGATGTTTGGCATAAATAGGATCGGGCAAGGACTGGTTAGCTCAGTGTCAGGATAATGTGACTGAGTGGGATATAATGTCAGTGCTGGTGTCCTGATTTGCCAGTGGGGCAGCACTCTTGAGTCGCCATGAGTGGTCGCTGTTACAAGTCGGTTCCTGTCCTGATATGACCTTAAATGTTACCAGTGTGTAAAACTCCAATAACTAACTATCTAAGCTCCTCTGACATAACTAACTTCTATTCGAAGTTACAGTCGTGAGAAAGCCTTGGAGCCCTCCCCGAGGTGAATACAAAAAAACCTAACTAACCAACCACCTCCACAGATCGACGACACCCCGATATCGATCACTTTATTTGGGTCCCAAACAATTGCCCATACAATACCATTGTAACGAATTGAAATACTCCCTAAACCAACCACCCCTCTTAATGGACCATTTAAAGTTGGTCTTATCGTAAGTCGATTTCGACAGATTTGACTGTATATCAAGCGTTCATGTCATGTATTTTAGTCTAAATACACTTGACATCTCCAGTGAGGAAATAGTCCAGAAGGGGGAAAGAAATAGGTGCATAAAACAGGAGGGAATAAGGTGTGGGGGGAGGGGGGGGGGAGGCGAGAGGTCTGGGGAAAATGTGGCCATCAATTATGGAGGTATCTACGGAAAGTGTGCCGAGGGAGTGAGGGTAATGAAAATACGAGGATTGTGTGCCTGAATTTATGGACGCTCCCTGATGGATTTGTTATGCAGCACTTCCGGTGAGACGCAGCTCAGTGACGCGCTGTATATTAAAAATGGCCGCATGATGGACGGCACCAAATAAATGCCGATGCACGGTGCAGCGATCAGGAACGCTTAGCAAGCATACTCGTGTATTGTTTGGTACGGGCAAGACCAAAAGTAGATGTTGCCAGGACGTAAAACTCCAACAACCAAACAAAAGAGGGAAATCTAAAGTAGTAGCAATAGTAGTAATAGTAATAATCTCTTTGCATTCCGGGCCAGCGTGCTAACCATTACACCACCTAGGCTCCCTGATATCGCCACACTACCCACGCCTACTTGTCTAGGTGGTTCCTTGCCTGAGAGGTCAGTGCAGACTACTACAGTAGTAATAGTAGTAATAGTGGTAATAGTAGCAGTAGTAACATTAATAATAGTAACATTAGTAATATTGATAGTAATAATAGTAACAGTAGTAGCAGAATGAGTTGAGCGTCCGTCCGTCTTCCGATTTGGTACATCGTGGGATTCGAACCCACACATTCGAACCCTGGTCGAGTCAAACCAATGACTTACAAATTGATACTTGTCGGTTCCGAGCCAGGCGCTCTGCATTATTAGGATAGCGTGACTGAGTGGTGACTCAGGTGATGGTGCTGGTGGCTTGGTCTCCCGGTGGGGCAGCTCTATAAAGTCCATGAGTGCGCACTCACTGTCTCAAGTTGGTACTCGTCCTGATATGACCTTATATGTTGCCAGGATGTAAAACCCCAGCAATCAACCAATACCACTCTCATCACTATTAGTACTATATACAAATATATACACATATATACACACGTACATACATATATACATACATACATACATACACACATGCATACATATACACATACATACATATACACATCCATACACATACATACATATACACATCCATACACACACATCATCATCATCATGCTGTCGGTCGCGATGCAACAAAGACTGCTTTCATTTCCTGACTGCCGCTCTCCTTTGTGCGGTTGTACATTTCATGAAAGCTGCCTGCAAAAGTGTTGAAGTGCTGTTAGCTTTTGCAAATTACCAGCAGCACTCTCTCGGGGAGCAAATAGAGGTTTCACACAGGCAAGAACATGTCAAGAACAGGCGCAAAACTATTTGTCCCTGCAGTGGCTGGTCGGGAGATGTTGGGAGTTCCATACATCAACCGCCCTTAATGCTGCCGTGACATGGTTTTCTGTTTAGGGTTTGCTCCCTTAGCCTTCGGTTCTGTCAAGACCCTGTACCACAAGGCAGAGGTTTACAACTCTGCAGGGCAGGGGCGTCAATCTCCCTGAGGTATTGCTATACCTGCAATACCTGCATACCACACACATACATACATACATATATACATACCTACATACATACATACATACATACATACATACATACATACATACATACATACATACATACATACATACATACATACATGCATACATACACACATACATACATACATACACACACATATACATACATACATACATACATACATACACACATACCCATACATACACACCCATATATATACATACATACATACACATATACATACATACATACATACATACATACATACATACATACACACATACATACATACATACATACATACATACATACATAATACATACATACATACACACATACACACATACACACATACATTCACACATACATACACACATACGTGCATATACACACATACATACAGTAAAACACTGTTATAGCATGCCCAGATTTAACCCAAATTCTGATATATAACGCAATGATTCATTGCATCCAGAATGCCTTAATTCAAAGGTAGGCTAATTCAGTAAATTAAACCCCGATTTAGCGCAAGCATGCTGTTTTCGCGATGACATTTTATGGACCCGAACGGTTGCGTTATAACGGGGTTTCACTGTATATATATATACACCGATCTGTCCACGCCTCTATTTACCTCCCCATGCAGCCTGCTCAGTGTGGGCAGTGATCTGGACTCAGTGTGGGCTGGTGGTGCTTGGTGGGATTGCGTTTTCGCTGGTTTATGTGAGCTCTATAGCCTGGGGGCGGGGTGGGGTGTGTGTGTGGGGGGGGGGGGGGGGGGGGGGTCTGTGGCGGTGGTTTGACCGGTGTGGGTAGGATCTACTGCTCTAAATGAGCGGGTGGTGCGGGTGGTGCGGTTATTCATGACTCGAGGCTTATGGATTTAAAAAACCCAACTAAAACGGGTCTGAATAGTGGCCCTTGGGTGGGTGCTTGATGGCAAATTGGAATATTTCATATCGCCATTACTTATCATCATTTGGTCATTCTGGATTATGAGCAACGGTGGTGGTCGGGTACTTAGTGACACATTTATATCCTAAATTCTATGAACTTTTTAAAAACTTTTTTTTGCAATGTTGGTTCAGGTTTACTATTCATAGCTTTACTATATATATAAATAATGTATAAAAATGTGGTCGGTTGGTTGTTGGAGTTTTACGTCCTGGCAACATCTAAGGCCATATCAGGACGGGTACTGACTTGTGACATTGCGCAGTGATGGTGACTTTATAGTGCTGCCCACTGGTAGACCAGGCTGCCAGCACCATGACCTGATATCCCACTCAGTCACATTATCCTGACATTGAGCAAACCAGTCATTGCCCTATCCTAATAATGCCGAGCGAGGAAGTTACAAGAATACATTTTGAAGTCATTGGTTCGACGCGACCAGGGTTCGAAGCCGTGGTTTCGAATCCCATGATCTTCCAAAATGGGAGACGGATGCTCAATTCGGCCATCCTGCCTGGTCTATAAATTTGACTTTATGGAGAAGTAAGAAAAGGTGTAAGATAGATGGGTTCCATATACTTACTTTAATGCAGTCTTGGCTAGCATTACAGCGCCTGGCCGGTACAAAAGTTTCAAATTCGGGCGAATACTGAGGAAAGCACATGGGTGGACACTGGATCCTGCAGGGGAGGGAGGGTCACGTGGGGAGAGGGTCACGTGGGGAGGATCGACTAGCCTCGCTTGCGAATTAACTATGTTGCCTCGTCAACATATGTAACACATAATTATAACCGAATATTTCTTCCACCCATTTATATACGCATAACCCTTCTGATTACTCTAATATATAATGATATTA
>CM059189.1:90755660-90818160 GCA_030323885.1 Branchipolynoe longqiensis
CAGGACCAACTGGCAGCAAGCGCCCCTGTTACGCCCATAACAGTGAGCAAGGATGTGCTAAAAAAGAGGACCAGTGTCGCTTTGCGCACATATGTTCAAAATGTGGGGTGAAAGGGCACAAACGCAACAGCTGCAGAGATTGAAGTGTTGGGGTGAGTGGTGGTTGTGACCCGACGGGTGACAGGGATTGCCAGGCTGTTTGTGGGCGGATAGAGGCGAGGACTGCTGTGAGTGCCACGCAGGAGCCGGATGACTCGACAACCCCTATGCCATTCGTCTTTCGTGATGATGGTGATTGTGATACCTTTAGTAATGTCGATATGGTATGGGACGCTAGCCGGGGAGCCGGCATTGGGTGTCAGTTAATATCGTGTGAAATCGACAATCAGGACGTTCGCCCAGGTGGAAAAACTGACAAGGTTTCCGTGGGTTCGCTTAAAATTGGATCGAAGTTAAGCTGGAATGGATTGAGAGAGAACAGCTGGTCGGACTTTATTGTGGTAGTGGAGAGTGACATTTGATGGTGTCGGTGAGGGAGACACTTCACTCTGATTTTGTCACTTTTGGAGTGTATGAAGATTGTGCATCAGGTTCCTGTGATTGTATCTATGTATTGTCCTCTATTACATGTCAACTAAAACCATGCCGTTTTTTTGTAGAGTGTTTTTGCAGGGAAAGCTGTGATGTCGACGGCCTATATATGTTACAGGGTATTGTCTTTGGCTTTAGGGTTATCGATCAAGATTGTGATGCCCGTTATGATGTTAAGACTAGACGTACCAAAACATCATGGGAGGCTGATATAATCGAGTCACGCTTGTTGGCTGAAATTCATGACGGCTTTGTAAAGAAGGTAGTGGATCCTCCCCTTTGTGTGCATGGGCTTTTTGTGGTTCCGAAAGATAGTGGTGGTGGCCGTAGTGTAGTGGATTGCAGTAGGCCTAAGGGTGGTTCTGTGAATAACTGGACTTCTACTATTGCCCCGAAATTTAAATACAAGGGTATCGACGATGTGGTGGAATTATTGGAGAAGGGAGACTACCTGGCTTGTATCGACATTAAGGATATATTTGTGTCTGTTGAAATGTAGTCGACGCTGAATTTCGGCGATTTATTTTATTACGGAACGGCCATGTGTGTCGAATTATGAGGCTAAGAAAGACACGAGAGGGAAGCCTAAATTAAATCTTGTCGTTTAACCACTTACTAAGGCCATGTTAGTCGAATTTTAACTTTAAGAAATCCATGATTGGATATGATGTCGACATAGCTGAGACTTAGCTGGATAGTTGGTTAGGCTGGTGTTTAAATTACACCACTAAGCAACTCCTGTGTCAGTCATATTCATGTGTGCCGAATATGACTGAATAACCTGATTATTATGCTCATTTATAATTTATTTTAGCAATTTCGACCAGTAGCCAAGTTCTTGAATTATGAGGCTAAGAAGGACATGAGAGCAACCCTTATAGAAATATACTCGCTTAACCAATAACTACTTGACTGTTGATGTGACACGACAAATAAGTATAAGATTGTCGATGTGATACGCGGACCCCTCGTTGGTCGATTTTACGACCAAAAAAGCAGGAATTGAGATATTACCTGCTATGAAAAACAGTATTATCGACACCGTTTTTCTGCATAAAGCACAGCATTCCGATGCCTTTTTGTAGTGCTTGTGGGAGAAGTCACAACAAGAATGGTATTTGTGAGAGCGAGGACAGCATAGTGCATGAAACGAGAAGTTCTTCGGCGGCCAGATTATCTAAAGACGCATCCAAGGAGGACGCGATGGCGTCGGAGACAGGTGGGGGCTTCAAGAATATGGCTGAACTACGCGAGGAGACTCTTCGGGAGATTGAAGAGCTGCGCGCGGAAAAGGAGTTGGACGTGTTGCTCCAGACGAGGGATGCGCTGTTAGCGGAGAAAGCGGACCGACGACAACGACACAACATGGGCTCGACTGTCATGACCGCTGGCGCCCTCGCTGCGGAACCTCCAATGTTCCCGGTCGGGTCTACGTCGGCAGCCATGACAGGCGGCCATTCAACCTACGGCCGTGCGAGGAACCACTCTAGGACCGGCGCAAGGAGATGTAGACGCCACGATAGCAGCTCTTCAAGCAGCAGTGCTTCACGGAAGAGAAGAAGTAAGTGGTCTCTGAAGCGCTACACGGTTGGCAAGAAAAACGTTGAGAAATTGAACTGCCACGAATTGGTTTGCGCTACGGCTACCTGGGCATTAGACATCCCGGAGATGTCGATTGCGGATTATCGGGCCGTTCTACATCACATCAGTTTTGTTTCTCACCGTGCTAGGCATAATGACTTTTTTTATACCAGTCATGTTGAGTACGACTCTGCCATTAGGAAGTTAGCGGAAACGGAGGGTTTCGCTGCTTTCACTGAGGCACACACGGGTAAAAGTGTTTTACACTATAGTCAAGCGAATGTGCGTGAGAAAAAGCAGAAGGGCACGTCAGGTGAAAACAGGCGACGCAGGATGTTGGCAGGACCAACTGGCAGCAAGCGCCCCTGTTACGCCCATAACAGTGAGCAAGGATGTGCTAAAAAGGAGGACCAGTGTCGCTTTGCGCACATATGTTCAAAATGTGGGGTAAAAGGGCACAAACGCAACAGCTGCAGAGATTGAAGTGTTGGGGCGAGAGGTGGTTGTGACCCGATGGCTGATGGGGATTGCCATGCGGTTTGTGGGCGGATAGAGGCGAGGACTGCTGTGAGTGCCACGCAGGAGCCGGATGACTCGACAACCCCTATGCCATTCGTCTTTCGTGATGATGGTGATTCTGATAACTTTAGTAATGTCGATATGGTATGGGACGCTAGCATTGGGTGTCAGTTAATATCGTGTGAAATCGACAATCAGGACGTTCGCCCAGGTGGAAAAACTGACAAGGTTTCCGTGGGTTCGTTTAAAATTGGATCGAAGTTAAGCTGGAATGGATTGAGAGAGAACAGCTGGTCAGACTTTATTGTGGTAGTGGAGACTGAATATGGACATTTGATTGTGTCGGTGAGGGAGACACTTGACTCCGATTTTGTCACTTTTGGAGTGTATGAAGATTGTGCATCAGGTTCCTGTGATTGTGTCTATGTATTGTCCTCTATTACATGTCAACTAAAACCATGCCGTTTTTTTGTAGAGTGTTTTTGCAGGGGAAGCTGTGATGTCGACGGCCTATATATGTTACAGGGTATTGTCTTTGGCTTTAGGGTTATCGATCAAGATTGTGATGCCGGTTATGATGTTAAGACTAGACGTACCAAAACATCATGGGAGGCTGATATAATCGAGTCACGCTTGTTGGCTGAAATTCATGACGGCTTTGTAACTAAGGTAGTGGATCCTCCCCTTTGTGTGCATGGGCTTTTTGTGGTTCTGAAAGATAGTGGTGGTGGCCGTAGTGTAGTGGATTGCAGTAGGCCTAAGGGTGGTTCTGTGAATAACTGGACTTCTACTATTGCCCCGAAATTTAAATACAAGGGTATCGATGATGTGGTGGAATTATTGGAGAAGGGGGACTACCTGGCTTGTATCGACATTAAGGATGCTTATCGGGCTGTCCACATTCACCCGGATGATCGCTCTAGCCAGGGTCTTAAGTGGCGGTTCAAGGGAGAAAATTTTGATACTTATTTACTTGATAGTCGACTTTGTATGGGTATGTCCTCGAGTCCCTATATATTCTCCCGCATCTCGGATTTTGTGGTGCGATGTGCAGCCAGAGAGAGGGTTTGTCGTGTAGTGAACTACCTAGATGATTTATGTATCATCGCCGGTACATTTGACCAGGCAGCTGCTTACCAGCAGATAACCATTGCTATTCTTCGTCGCTTGGGTTTTTATATTAGTTATAGAAAACTTATTTCTCCATCCACGAAGGTCAGGTTCCTTGGGATAGAGGTGGATTCTGAATCTTTAGAATTATCACTCCCCCAGGATAAGTTGGATAAGTTGCGGGGAAGACTTCTGAGTTTTAAGTCAAGAAGGAAGGCTTGCAGGAGGGACCTGGAGAGCCTTGCTGGCCTTCTGGCACATTGTGCAAAGGTGGTGAGGGGCGGCAGGACCTTCAGTAGAAGGGTCTACGATTTGATCGGTACTCTTCGTGAACCGTATTTTAAGGCAAGACTTAACGCAGGCTTTAGGGCTGATATTGACTGGTGGATTGAATTTGCTTCTAGTTTTAATGGCAAGGCAGGTATGTTGGGTAAATTTGCCACTACTAAAGATATGTACAGTGATGCCTCCGGCTGGGACCTTGGCGCTAGTTTTGCTAATGACTGGCTGGTTGGTGCATTCAGCACCGCTGACGAGCATGTGATAGATCAGGTTTGTGGTCACCATGGGGTCAGGCTGATGGACGGATTGGGTGATAAACATATTAATATTAAGGAAATGCATGCAGTATTTGAGGGCTTTCGCCGCTGGGCAGCTGACTGGTCTAATTCTGAGATTGTTTGTATAACTGATAGTGCAGTGGTTCAGGCCTCACTCAATACAGGTCGCTCCCGCTCTGCTGATATAATGGTTATGTTGCGTGAAATCTTTTGGTTGTCTGTTAGAAAGAATTTTGTGTTCCATTCAGTTTACATTAATACACGCATTAACACTGTTTGTGATGCCCTGAGCAGATTGGACGCTGGCTCCAGCTGCTCTCGAATAAGGGAGGTTGACAGTGATCGGGTTATGTGCTGCACTCACCTTTTTGATGCCCCTATTCTTTTTCCTTACAGATCTGGTGCAGTTGCGAGCTGAACAAAAGGGATTTGAGAGCCATTCTTATGCAAAAAATTCTATTTCAACCCGTTCCGTTCAGATACGGAGGTATTTTGAATTCCTTGCTCTTTTTCTTAGCGACAGTTCTCCTTTTCCTTGTGCCTCTGAGCGAGTTGCATTATACGCAGCTTGGTTAGCTAGGTCGCTGACCTACAGGTCGGTCATAAATTATTTGTCAGGCTTGAATTATTTTCTCAGACAGAATGGGGCATTGCCCATCCAATACGATGATTTTCTGGTTGCGTCAACCCTGAAGGGGATAAAGCGCCAAAAGGGGGATGCTCACCATCAGGCCCCCCCTATCCTACCACATATGCTTTTGCGCATTTTTTCTTTACTGACTAACAACCCAGGCCATATTGCCTGGCGTGCAGCTATCTTGTGCTCATTTAGAGCACTCCTTCGTAAATCACAAATCACTGACTCAGATTCTGCCCTGTGTAGGGGGGATTTTTTCTTCCACCCATGGGGAATGATAATACGGGTGCGTCGCTCGAAGACAATACAGTTTCGTGAGAGGGTCTTGGAGATACCCGTATCTCGCTGTCCCAATACAGCCCTTTGTGCAGTCTATTGGACAGAGCGCCATTTTACTGATATAACAGCCCGGGACGGGGACATGGCTTTTCGCCTTCCGGGACTGGGCAGCTCCTCTTTCCCGATGACATATTCAGCTTATCAGGAGATGCTAGCGCGTTCTCAAATAGGGCGGGCCTCGGTGAGGAGCATTTTACTTCGCATTCCCTTAGAAGGGGAGGTTGTACATATTTGGCTATGTCAGGAGCCTCTATTGAGGAAATTAAGGTCAGGGGTGATTGGGCCTCTGACACGGTCTACTCCTACTTAAAGACTCCATTGCAAGAAAGGATAGTAAATGACTTCCGTGTCTCGACTTCTTTGTCAACAATTGAGGTCGGGGGGTCGGTTGGTGGGGCGGGCCCGGTTTAGTGGTCCCGTTTGGCGTTTATTGCTCGGCCAAGAGCCTTATCAATAAATTAGGCTGTTCACCAACCTTCCGTCTCTTCCTCTTCCTTTCACTTAGCCTGACTTTATGTGTAATATAATCTATTATATAAATATAAAATGGCGGGTGAGGTTATTATAATATTATTTATTATCCTATGATCTTATAATATTATTTATTATCCTACGACTTCATGATTATTTCTTGTCCATTATATATATATTTGCTGCGGGCCAGCACTTTTCTTGCTGCTTCCCCTCCCCCCACCTTCTACACTGCTCACTTCTGCTGTTTGCTTGGCACACTACACACCTATTTTTACTTTTAGCTTTGTATAGGTAGGGCGTCTATTGCTCGGCCAAGAGCCTTATCAATAAATTAGGCTGTTCACCAACCTTCCGTCTCTTCCTCTTCCTTTCACTTAGCCTGACTTTATAGAATACTAACTGATAATACTACTGCCATGGCATATATTCGTAACATGAGGTAGACACATACAAATATTTAGGGACCACACTCGATTCAACGCTAAATGGTAATCGACAACTGTCAAAACTCAATCAAATGATAGCCATAAAAATGACAACTTTTAGGAAAATTAGATACTATATGAGTGAGAACACAGCCCTTTTGCTATATAAAGCCACTGTTCTTCCAATAATTGACTACAATGATTTAATCTATGGACTACTGACGAAACAGCAGGAAACCAAATTACAGAGGATTCAAAACAGGGCACTTAGAACTGTCTACAGAGGTAAAAACCTGTCTGTAAAGGAAATGCATACCAAAGCACAAATCAGCTACCTTAGCCAAAGGAGGGACTCACATCTCCTCACTCTCATGTATAAAAGATCGAATGATGAGCAATATGTTGACCATACAAACAGAATCACCAGACAGAGTGATGCTACACTCCTAAAAATGTCCAAGCCACTAACAAACAAGCTGACTAAAGCACCGATTTACAGAGGTGGTACATTATGGAATAAACTCCCAGTGAGGACAAGACGGTCCAAAAGTCTCCTTGAATTCAAAAACTTAATAAAAATACAACAGGCCTGTCAGACCCCTACACAGTAGCAGGTATTCTAAAGGCCACCCTTGCCCCGACCCCTGTACACACATGCATACAGATGGTCTCAAATGCACTACATGCGCTAAGCCCCTTCCCTCCCCTGTTACAACGTCCAGTACGTAATTCTTTTTTTTTTCCCCCCAATAAAATCACAGACCCCCATTCCATTCATCAAATCATACAATACCAAGAACTAACAATTACAAATTAAATGACAGTATTGCAAAATACAGTATTGCAAAATTAACATCATACAAATTGACAACTAGTGTTCTTGTCACCATCATACCATATCCTTCAGTATATAACGACTAACATTTGTGGACAAATCAGTGTAGGTAGTTGCTGGATACCAGCGTATTAATTGTGATTGGATCCACTGATTTGCATAGATACTCTGCATGTTTTTGAAATAGATATATATATATATTTTGATATATTTCTTCTGAAAAGAGAAAAGGAGAAGGAAAAAGAAAAAAAGGGAAAAAGGGAAAAGTGTTAAGGACAATTCTAAACCCATGTAACACATATTCACTGAATACATGATACTTTTATTAGACTGAATTTGTACACAGTTACTACAACTGATATTTCATTTAAAAAATGTATGGTACTTTTGGAAACAAACAGGATTTGCATGCAGTCACTATTACAACTGAGAGTAGTTTCATTTATGCACGATACTCCTATTAGACTGGATTTGTACACAGTTACTACTACAGCTGATACTTCATTTATAAAATGTATAATATTAATACTTTTGGTACCAAACAGGATTTGCATGCAGTCACTGTGTATTTGGGAAATAGGTATATATATTTTGAGATATTTCTTTTAAAAAGAAAAAGTAAAAAGTGTTTAAAGACAATTCTAAACCCATGTAATACATATTCACTGAATGCATGATACTTTTATTGGACTGAATTTGTACACGGTTACTACTACAGCTGATGTTTCATTTATGAAATGTATGGTACTTTTGGTAACAAACAGGATTTGCATGCAGTCACTATTACAACTGATAGTAGTTTCATTTGTGCACGATACCTCTATTGGACTGGACGTGTACACAGTTACTACTACAGCTGATACTTCATTATAAAATGTATAATGCTTTTAGTAACAAAACAGGATTTGCATGCAGACACTATTACAACTGATGGTAGTATCATTTATGTATTAAGGAGTTGTACTGTACGGCCGGAAGACCAGTGCTCTGGCTCTGACAAGAGATATTATTCGATGAATAAATACTTGAAGAAAAAAAAAAAAAAACATGGGTGGAACCAAAACAAAGCCTTGCAATCAGTTGTCTAAACTGATTTGGAACTGGGCACAGGCTCAACAAGTCTGGCTGACTGTAGCGCATATTCCAGGGTCACAAAATACACTTGCAGACCATAAAAGTAGAAATTTCCATGACCATTTAGAATGGTCTCTCTCTACACCTTTGTTTAACTTCATTTGTGAAAAATGGGGTACACCTAAAGTTGACTTGTTTGCATCACGAAATAATAACAAATTACCTTGTTATGTTTCTTGGCATCCTGAACCGGAGGCTTGGAAAGTAGATGCATTTGCTATTACCTGGGAAAATAATTATTTTTATATTTTCCCACCGTTTAGCATTATCAGCCGAGTTGTGAGGAAAATCGGCTTGGAAGGGACACATGCTATACTGGTGGTGCCCGATTGGGACACGCAACCTTGGCTGCCAGCAGTTTCACAACTGGCAAAAGAACATATACGATTCCCAAGAAAACTCGGGAATCTGACGCACCACGGACCGCTAGTGGTTCACGGCGACGTGTCAACGACGCCCCTATTGGCATTCCTTTTCTAAGGAAACAGCTGCAGCAATTTGGATTGGACAAAATTACTGAGAATAGGATAGTATCTGATGCCTGGAGGCCAGGTACGGTCAAAATGTACACAACCTATTTAAAGAAATGGGGTGTACATTGTTTGTTAATGAAAGTCAAGCCAACAAACCCAACAATTTCACAAGTAGCTCGTTTTCTTCGTTCTCTAGAGGATGAAGGACTATCCTTTGGGTCGATCAATGCGGCAAGATGTGCGTTATCAATCATATTACCTAGAATTGATGGTGAAACAGTTGGAAAACATTATGTCCTTTGTTATCTACTTCGGTCAATTTATCAAAGGAATCCTCCAAAACCAAAGTATAGTCGGTTTTGGGATGTTTCTATAGTATTTAAGTTGTTTCAGGCTTGGCCTCACAACTCGTGGTTAGATATAAAACAATTAGGTTTTAAGGTCGCGGTCCTGTTATTATTAGTAACGGGACACAGAGGACAGACGATTGTTGCTTTATCCTTAACTGGATTAGAAATAGACAAGAAACAAGCTACGTTTGATTTAGCACAATTGCTCAAATCGAACACGTTAGGTGACCCTTTATCTACGGTTCACTTAGACTGCTTTCCGAATGATCGGAAATTATGTGTTGTGTCAGCCATACGGGCTTATATATCTAAGACAAAGGATTTACGTGCATCACAACAACTATTAGTGAGCTTTATAAAGCCACATAAGGCAATTTCACGAGTCACCCTTGCCAGATGGACAATTACGGTGTTGAAATTGGCTGGAGTGGATACGGGCAAATACTCTTCCCACTCAACTAGAGGTGCCATGGTCTCCAAGGCACGGTTGCTAGGTATTTCTGTGAAAAGAATACTAGCGCATGCAGGCTGGAAGACGGCTAAGTCGTTTGCAAAACATTACAACAAACGACTAGAAAAGCCTACCGGCATTGCAAAGCGCCTGCTCGCCAACTAACAAGAATAGGTGAGAACAAAAACGTTGAATATTATAATAAGAATGGATGATATTAAGGATAAAAATGAATTATGTAAAAGTCTCCCTAGCCTGAGGCTAGCCTGAGGCTGTATACCGAGGTAAAATAGTATAGTTATACGAATCTTACCTGGGTATAGATGATGGATAACTGTTGTTTTCCCGAGGTATAAGCCTCGGGTAGACGTGGGCTAGGGCCCACCCACCACGCCCTACCACGTCTATCCCGTTGGTGTACCATTACGGGAAAATCATAGTATCCATTGTATTGAAAGATCATTGTTTATCCTGAATAAATAGGTTAAAATTGCTGGTACCTCGTGTGCTTCCTTCTCCCTAGCCCACGTCTACCCGAGGCTTATACCTCGGGAAAACAACAGTTATCCATCATCTATACCCAGGTAAGATTCGTATAACTATACTATATATATATATATTACATATATTTAGTATGTTGTTCCCCTATCTATATAACAATCCGCTCTGCTTCCTATAATATAGTATATTGTATAGATTATAATATACTAAATATATGTATATTTAATGTATTTCGTATATTGTACATTGTACATTTATTTTTGCCTTTTATTTTTTATATAAATGTCTTTAATATATCACACGATATATATATTGATTATATATAATATCTATATCGTGTAATATGTTAAATGTATATTATATATATATGTAGGTAGGAGTGAGAAAGGTGTACAGGCAGGAGAAATGTTAAGTTATTATGGCATGCTCACCGACAGACATATATCATGGTGTTCTATATGGTATTTATATTCGCATAATAAATTACACACACACACACACACACACACACACACACACACACACACATACACACACATATATATATATATATATATATATATATATATATATATATATATATAATTATATGCCTTCGGTAAGCAATTCTTTTTTTTAAATATCAGAATATAGACCTTTTCAACGCCAATGGACTGCTTGTGACACTAGTTTACTATTAAATATTTATTTCTGCATCGAAGTCCATTCATTAGAACCTGTTAATATTGAAGCCTATGAAGTTCTTCATTTTGGTAGTGCGTAGATTATGCTGAATTAATTTGGCATGGTTTTACTTCCAATACCTCAAGTTACCCTATGAAATAAGTTACTTCAAACTAATGTAAAGGAAATTGATAATGATTAACCTGACATATTTTTTACTGTGAGGGAATCTTACAAACATTGATTAATGAAAGTTGAATGTAAATAACCTCTTAAGTTGCATAGTCCGATGGTTTTGAGTTTCTGTCATTTTCCGAGAAAAGTATATTAGGTTGATCGTTATAGTCTACTTTTCTTTAGTTTGAATTAACTTGTGGTTTAAAATTAAATGGATAACCTTTGCGATATTTAAAGTGCAAGCATGCAACATTAATTTTGCCAAGCGCACCAAACCTCTTTTAAGCTTTTGCAGTAAGAGGTTCGTTGAATTTGATTCAGTGTCCCCTTCTATGTTTCGACAAATGCTTAACAAATGCAGCAGTATGTAGAATCAAATCTAGGAAATTGTGTTGGTTTTTGAAAATTTGATATTTTTATCGTACTATGCAGCTTTAAGATGTCCAGCATTATTTACCGTGTTGCTTCCTTTCTCCTCTTTTACAGACAAGACCGTCATCGTTGTACCATTCGTCTACTAACCCACTAAGGTATGTCACCTGGTGCTTTATTGATTCATAACTCCCTATATTTCTAAATTAAAGACGCAAAAATAACATGTCGCGTCATTTCTGATGCGAATTTGGGTAAAATTGACTAGATTCTTCCGTTTGAGCCCTCTCGATATTGTTGCAATACATGTTCATTTGAAAATATGGATACCTGGTTGTAATGCAATCTATGTTAAACTTATGAGGCCAATCTGTTGACTTGGTAATTTATGTACATTAAAAACGTGACCAGGTGACTGAGGAAGCAAGGTTTGCTTGTTCTATTGTGTGTGCTGGTCTGTGGAGGCTTGTTATCTCAAGTTCTAGGGAAATTTGCTTAATTAGTGATATGTCAAGTGTTAAGTGGTAGTGACAAGTAGAAGTTATTATTATAGTTTGGTTTTAATGTAGGGCACTTATTGGTTGTCTTAGTGTCTTATGGGGGGGGGGTGCATAGCACATGCGTAAAAAGAATTATCACGTACGATTGATATATGTGTGCATAGCATAAATATAGAACTTCATATATATCTTATATATTATATATATATATAATATATATTTTACCTCGGTAAACAGCCTCAGGCTAGCCTCAGGTTAGGGAGAGGTAAGCACGTCCGGTACCAGCAATTAGCATATACAACTCACGACTGGATAACGTGTCGTTGGGTTGCTCCGGCAAAATTAGTCTACATACAAGCAAATACGCAGTAAGTATAATAAAAACTGTGGTTAGCTTAATTATGATGCATTAGAGCATCATTATGGAAAGTTTAGACTTTCGTTGGTCCAATTTGGACGAGTTATTTGGTTATAAACAACCAAGGATAGAACACTCGAGTGGGTTTCTCGAAGGAACCAAAACCGGTCATTAGCGGTTATGTCAACACCCGGGTCACCGTGTGACTATGGGTAGAGATGTGGGTTTCGCCCTATCTCATGTGGAAATTCTCTCGTACTCTAATAGAGAGTAATGTTGGAGATGCTCCTGGGTTTCTTTTATAGACTCCCCTAGACAAAACTTTTTCAGGCGTTTCTCCGAGTTTCGTAGCATTTTCTCCAACTTGTTGACGTAGTAGTCACAGGTGGGAGAAGTGTGCGGAACAGAGGGATGGGCGGGCCGATACACTGGTCCCGACCCCGCGTAAGGTTTGGGCTTGACCCACAACCCACGCACAAATTTAGCTTATTACGCCTGTGTTATAACGGTATAAACACGTTCTCTAACACCAATAGATGTCCAAATGAGTTTGAAACAACCATATTGTGACATATATATATACCGGGACTGACCAAAAATCTTTGTTTCAGCTCCCGATGGCCACGAAGCGGAGTAAGCGCGGTGCAGCAGCAGCCGAGGGGCGTGTTCCGAGTGGAGTGGACGAGGAGTACGACTCCTCACCTGTGTTGTCGGCAGGGCCGTCGACACAGCCCCGGGCGCATATCCTCTCCGACCCGGACGAGGACGCAGTGCCTGATGTGCCTGCGCCTCCAGATTGGGAGGCTCGCTTTGCACGATTGGAAAGCCACATCTTGACTGCCAAATCGCCTGTGTCTCGGAAGCGGCGTAGGCCGAGTGTCCAAGAGGATTCGTTTGAGGATTTCTTGGACACAGACTCGGCGGTGGAGCTTAAGGCTCCTCCTCCTCCTTCTCCTAAACGGAGGAAGAAGAAGAAACAGGTGATTTCTTCGGGTGATGAATTCACCAAGGAGCGGGCAGAGACTGGTTTTCGCAAAAAGCGGAAGACTAAGTCCAAAAAGAAGAAGAGGAAGAGGAAATATTCTTCTTCTGAGTCGTCCACTGAGTCTACTTCTACGGAATCAGACTCAGACACCATATATGAAGGGTCTATGCGGACATTGGCACTAAAGTGGCTAAGAAGGTGGAGAAGCCAAAGGCTAAGCGGGTTAAAACCACTACGCTTATGCGCGAGACCGTGAATGGTCATTTTCGCACGTTCAAACCGGCGGAGGTTATCTCCAAGTTAGGAGATGAGTTAACAGGCATAAAGGGTGTTCCCAACTCCATCATTAAAGAAATGGATCGGGATGTCAATATGACGGATGACCGTAAGAAGTTTGAGGATGTGTTGCACACAGTGCATAAGGCAGTGTTGGCTACCCTAACAGCTATTGTTCCTGTGGCTAATAGGATGCAGAGTGAAAATAAGTTCTCGTCTTTGGCTAAGACAATGGACAAAGGCATTGCAGTGCTAGCGGCGGCAGGTAATTACCTGTCGTTTCGAAGATATGAAAATGTCTTCAAGTCAGTTTGCACAGATGCTGGCAAGGAAGTGGCTCGCTCTAAGAAGGTTACCGATAATGAGGGGAAGGAGTTTACGCTTTATCTTGCTCCAGAGCCGATTAAAGGGAAACCCTTAGATAACACCAAGATGTTTGGCGGTCAACTACAATACCTCTATAAAGAGGTAGAGACTGCAGCCAAGAGTGGCAAAAACATGGATGGCAAGAAGAAACAGGAAGTTCCTCGTTTCAAAAAGTCACGAGGGGATTTTCGTCCACGACGGTTCACCAGAGGAACCAGACCGAGTTCAAGCTTCGGTCAAGGGTTTCGGGGCCGGGGCGCTCGCCCAGGCTGGACCGACAACACCGCACGGCCAATAGGCCGAGGGTTCAACTCGTCGAGACCTTTCCCCAGGGGCGGGTCCAAGTAGAGGTCCAAACACAAACTTTACAAGTCCCTGCAGCCTCTAAAAACACACAAACTGTAAGCAACTTTGTGGCTGGTAATATTAGTAATCATATTTCTGAGTGGCACAAAATTACTAGTGACCAAGAAATTATAAAAATAGTTAGGGGTGTTCACATTCCCTTTACACAAATTCCTGTACAAAGTATAATACCTTTTCCATATAACATTCAACCAGTTGAACGAGACGCACTAACTAAACAGGTACATAAATTCTTTGAGAAAGGAATTATACAAAAAGTGACACACTGTTCAGGACAGTTTATTTCAAACATTTTCTCGAGACCGAAGCCTAATGGTGATGTTCGAATGATCCTGGATTTAACAATCCTTAATAAAAGGGTGGAATATCGACATTTTAAAATGTTCTCTCTAGATACGGCACGAGATCTGATTACACCAGATGCGTGGATGGCTAGTGTTGATTTACAGGATGCATATTATACGCTTCCCATAATGGAACAATACCGAAAATTTCTTCGATTTATTTGGGATAACCAACTCTATGAGTTTACCTGTATGCCGAATGGCTTAGCTTGTGCGCCACGTTTATTTACTAAATTGCTTAAACCTGTTTTCTCGGTAATGGCGAGGAAGGGTCATATAATGTTTCCATACATAGATGATTCTTTTATTATAGCATCAACACAAATTGGTTGTGTGAATGCAGTTTTGGATTTATGTGCATTACTCACTAAATTGGGGTTTTATGTACATCAACAAAAGTCAGTGTTTAAACCAACAAAACAACTCAAATGTTTAGGGTTTATTCTGGATACACAGTCCCTTACAGTGTCGATAACAGAACAAAAACTAATTAAGTTTATGACTACAGCGACTCAGCTTATTAAGTTATCAAAGCCAAAAATTAGACAGGTTGCTGTTCTTATTGGCATAATGACCTCATATGCACCTGCTGTGTTATATGGGAAGGCCCATATTAAGTCGCTAGAAATAGATAAAAATTTAGCGTTAACACGAACTAAAGGCAATTTTGAGCGAAAGATGTTTATTTCGCAAGAAGGGTTACAGGATATTGGATGGTGGATGCAACATATAGCAAGTTCACCAAATCCAATCCGCATGGCGGAACCTAATACAGTAATTACTACTGATGCTTCGTTAGAAGGTTGGGGAGCTCATCGAGATGGGGTCACAACAGGAGGTAGATGGCTTGATGATGAAAAATCAGACTATATTAATGCACTAGAATTGCGTGCTATTTATCTGGGCTTACGTAGTTTAGTAAAGATAAATAAATCACAGGTTAGAATACTAACTGATAATACTACTGCCATGGCATATATTCGTAACATGGGTGGAACCAAATCAAAGTCTTGCAATCAGTTATCTAAACTGATTTGGAACTGGGCACAGGCTCAACAAGTCTGGCTGACTGTAGCGCATATTCCAGGGTCACAAAATACACTTGCAGATTATAAAAGTAGAAATTTCCATGACCATTTAGAGTGGTCTCTCTCTACACATTTGTTTAACTTCGTTTGTGAAAAATGGGGTACACCTGAAGTTGACTTATTTGCATCACGAAATAATAACAAGTTACCCTGTTATGTTTCTTGGCATCCTGAACCGGATGCTTGGAAAGTAGATGCGTTTGCTATTACCTGGGAAAATAATTATTTTTATATTTTCCCACCATTTAGCATTATCAGCCGAGTAGTGAGAAAAATCGGCTTGGAAGGGACACATGCGATACTGGTGGTGCCCGATTGGGACACGCAACCTTGGCTGCCAGCAGTTTCACAACTGGCAAAAGATCGTATACGATTCCCAAGAAAACTCGGGAATCTGACGCACCACGGACCGCTAGTGGTTCACGGCGACGTGTCAACGACGCCCCTATTGGCATTCCTTTTCTAAGGAAGCAGCTACAGCAATTTGGATTGGACAGAATTACTGAGGATAGGATAGTATCGGATGCCTGGAGGCCAGGAACTGTCAAAATGTATACAACCTATTTAAAGAAATGGGGTGTACATTGTTTGTTAATGAAAGTTAAGCCAACAAATCCAAAGATTTCACAAGTAGCTCGGTTTCTTCGTTCTCTAGAGGATGAAGGACTTTCCTTTGGATCGATTAATGCGGCGAGGTGTGCGTTATCAATTATATTACCTAGAATTGATGGCGAAACAGTTGGAAAACATTATGTTATTTGTTATTTACTTCGTTCAATTTATCAAAGGAATCCTCCAAAACCAAAGTATAGTCGGTTTTGGGATGTTTCTATAGTATTTAAGTTGTTTCAGGCTTGGCCTCACAACTCGTGGTTAGATATAAAACAGTTAGGTTTTAAGGTCGCGGTCCTGTTATTGTTAGTAACCGGACACAGAGGACAGACGATTGTTGCTTTATCCTTAACTGGATTAGAAATAGACAAGCAACAAGCTACGTTTGATTTAGAAAAATTGCTTAAATCGAACACGTTAGGTGACCCTTTATCAACGGTTCACTTAGACTGTTTTCCGAATGATCGGAAATTATGTGTTGTGTCGGCCATACGGGCTTATATATACAAGACAAAGGATTTACGTGCATCACAACAACTATTAGTGAGCTTTATAAAGCCACATAAGGCGATTTCACGAGACACACTTGCCAGATGGACAATTACGGTGTTGAAATTGGCTGGAGTGGATACGAGTAAATACTCTTCCCACTCAACTAGAGGAGCCATGGTCTCCAAGGCACGGGTGCTTGGTATTTCTGTGAAAAGAATACTAGCGCATGCAGGCTGGAAGACGGCTAAGTCGTTTGCAAAACATTATAATAAACGACTAGAAAAGCCTACCGGCGTTGCAAAGCGTCTTCTCGCCAACTAACAAGAATAGGTGAGAACAAAAATTTAGAATGTTATAATAATAAGAAAGAATGATATTAAGGATAAAAATGAATTATGTAAAGGTCTCCCTAGCCTGAGGCTAGCCTGAGGCTGTTTACCGAGGTAAAATAGTATAGTTATACGAGTCTTACCTTGGTACAGATGATGGATAACTGTTGTTTTACCGAGGTATAAGCCTCGGATAGATGTGGGCTAGGGCCCTCCCGCCACACCCTGCCACATCTATTCCGTTGGTGTACCTTTTCGGTAAAGTAATAGTATCCATTGTTTGAAAGTCATTTTTATCCTCAATAAGTAGGTTAAGATTGCTGGTACCGGACGTGCTTACCTCTCCCTAGCCCACATCTATCCGAGGCTTATACCTCGGTAAAACAACAGTTATCCATCATCTGTACCAAGGTAAGACTCGTATAACTATACTATATATATATATGTATTGGTGGGTTTACACTAACTGCTCCTGAGTGTCTGGTGGGGACTTGCTTCCTCAGTCACCTGGCCGGGCGGCCTGTGCACACACACACATACCCAGACACACCAACACATACATACATACACACCCACACACATACCCACACACGCATACACATACACCCATACACATACACACATACACACATACACCCATAAACATACACACATACACACATATACACACCCACACATACACACATACACCCATACACACACGCACATACACCCACACGCACATACACCCACACACACACATACACACACATACACCCATACACCCACCCACACATGCCCCCCCCACACACCCATGCACATACACCCATACACACACACCCATACACCCACACACACACACACACACCCACCCGGTCCATTCCTCCAGTGAATAATGCTGCGTTCATATGAACTGGTGAACATGGTGTTTCCCACTTCACAACTTGTGAATTGTGTTCAATTCACTTCACAACTGGTGAACACCCTGTGAACTGGAGATTTTTTAAGCGGCTCGTTATTCACCACTTGTGAAAAAATGGCAGCAAATGGAGAAAAGGTGCATGGTAACTTGTAGGGTTCCATAATAAATTGACAAAAATATGTTTGTAATAAAACCATTGTCCATGATGTGTGGTCTTAAAACAAATCATACATGGCGTATAATATGGTAGTGGATGCTATATACCAAAAACGTGCAGTTTACATGTTATTTATGTATTGTAGTTTACCTGTATTATCGCCCAGCCTGAAGCGTTCAATTTTTTTTAAATCATAGACCGCAAAAACTTGCTCAAAATTAATTATTTCAGTCATATTTGATTAAACCTATGTATCTAAACTTAGATTATGTGTTAATATAATGGTTACACCACAGTAAAAAAGCTAAAAAGCCTTCTGGAGTCCATATTGTCATTGTTTACCGTGAATTGTCAAATGAACGCTCTCAGTTTACATGGTCGTGTTCACCGGCAGTAAGTGGGAAGTTCACCATATTCACCAGGACGCTATGAACGCAGCATGAGACACGGAGCATGGTGAAGGGAGTGTGAACAGGTGTAAACACCAAGACCCACTCACACTCGGGCAAACCCCGCAAATATACACAGCCCTAACTGGGTGTGCATCGTCGTGCTGACCACCGCGTGTCGGGCGAGGAGAACACTGTTGACACTGCCGTGCGAAATATCTGCACTGTACCTAAGACATGGAGTTGACAAGTGTGCTCCCGGGTGATGCTTCAGTTTGTTTGTTTGTTTGGGGTTTTACGTCCTGGCAACATCTATGGTCATATCAGGACAGGGATGCTTTTAGTTGTTTAGTTAGGGTGTGTGTGTGAAGGGGGGGGGGGGGGTTATAATTTGTTGCTGAATTTGAAATGGGTCTTTTTCTCTTACACAAGATCAAATTAGATTAAAATAATAATTCAACATTATTTGGATATAATGTTGCGTAAGTAAAGGGTGGGATGTCAATAACTTTTTTAGGGTACATTAGTTGAATAACCAGGGGAAATTTCAATCGCGGACGATTGGTCTACCTCATTCCACCTAATCGTAGAAAATAGACGTCTAACATCTGACATTCATAGAAAAACAACTAAAACGGCAACATTAGCCACCAGAAGAGTCATACCTAAAAGTTATGGCATTCACCATCAGTAGAGACACAAAGTATATTCATAAAGCACCTAGAAGTACCTCAAGAAATGATGCGCCTATAACAATGCATCGCAGACCTACTGTGGGAGAAGCGTAATATCTATGGCAGCACACATCTGGAATGAACAAGCACAATCAGAAGCATAAAATCCATTGAAGCATACAAAAAATGTATACAATAAAACAAAGTGACGTACCCAAGGAACCAATGGAACCATTAGAAGGTTTTTAATATGTCAACATCTTTCCCATAAAATATAAAAAATGGTAATTTTCGACCAGGAAGCTCCTGGGTAGATTTGAGATGAAATACACTTGCAAATTACTAACAAACAAACTGTACAAGACAATGAACCACAAAATAATGACTAAAACGGTTCAGTGTTGAAAAGAAGTTCTGTATGTTATGGTCATGGTCAATAAACCTTTTCTCTTTTTTTTTTTAAACTGAAAACCTGGAGAAAGTGTATATTTATTGCACATTTACCGCCCAGAAATAGTAGAATAACTTATCGGTTTGAATTAATCTTGAAGAGGGTTTTAATGTGGTTCTGCATGTTCAGAATTTATAAGTAGGTAATATTCACCCTACACCGGCTACATGTGGGTGAGGTGGTTGGGCGCTCTACTGTAATGCTGGAAATGGGTCGCACTTTGAGTTTGCTCTCATGGCGGGTGTACACGGCGATGTTTAATGTCAACAAGGGTTGGTGTATGTAGGTGGGTGGGGAGGTGTTGGTGAGGTGCTGGGTGGGGTGGTGGGGGTGTAATGAGAGTGAGAAGTGGGGAGGGAAGTGGGAAGGGCAACGTCAACATCAGGGTGCAGGGTGTTGTTGAGTGATCTGTCTCTCCCCATCACCCTCCTCTCACACACACATACACACAATACACACGCACACACACACACACACACGCACCACACACACTCATGCTTGGCTAACAATCTTCGCCCCCTCCACTCTCCATTCCTCTGTGCTATTTGCACCCTCTACATCATCACCATCATCTGCACCCTCTTCAACATCTATACACTATTCACCCTCCACACCCTCTACACCCTCTACACCCTCCACACCCTCCACACCTTCCCCCCCCCCCTCCCGTCCTGATATGACCTTAGGTGTTGCCAGGACATAAACGGTGTTCTCTGTGGCAGAGTGGTTAGAGTGTCTGACTTTTTCTAGGTCAGACTCCTAATCTGAAGGTCGGTGGTTTTATTCCCCCCCCCCTCCCCCACGCACCTCTGTCAATTTGGATTTCCACCGCTGTGTATATCTTACAGCAACATCAAAGGCCAGTTTCTCTCATACCATGTCTATGTGGTATGGGAGGTTAAAGGTCCCTTGCTCTGGTAAAAGTGTAGGCTCAGGCTTTCTATCGACAAACTGTCTAATGGTGAAAACAAGTCTATTCAGACTTATCCATGATAGGCAGTATAAATCTTCAAGAAAGAAACCCCCCACATAAAAAACAACCAACCAACTTAATTTCCACATCCACTTCACCCTCCACAATCTCCACACCCTCTGCACTCTTCTCACCTTCCACACCTTCCACACCTTCCACACCCTCCACACCTTCCACACCAACCACACCTTCCACACCCACCACACCTTCCACACCTTCCAAACCATCCACACCCACCACACCTTCCACACCTTCCACACCCTCTGCACCCTCTGCACCATTCTCACCCTCCACACCCTCTGCACCATTCTGATTCTCACCCTCCACACCCTCCATACCTTTCACACCCACCACACCCTCCACATCCACACCCACCACACCTTCCACAGCCACCACACCCACCACACCCATACACTCTCCACACTCTTCAGACCCTCCACACTCTCTACATCCGACACATCCTCTCCTCCGCTCTCCTCTCCTGTCCTCCCCTCCCCTCCCCTCCCCTCCCCTCCCCTCCCCTCCCCTCCCCTCCCCTCCTCTCCTCCCCCCTCTCCTCCGCTTCTCTCCCCTCGCTTCGCCCTCCCCCCCCTTGCCTCCCCCGCTCCTCCACGTCTCCTCCCTTCTCCCTCCCCTCCCCTTCCCCCTCTCTTCCCTCTCCTTCCTCCCTCCCCTCCCTCCCCTTCCCCTCCCCTCCCTCCCTCCCCTCCTTTCCACTCACTCCTATTTTACTCCCCCCCCTCCCCCCCCTCCTCTCCCCTCCCCTGCTCTCCCCTCCTCTCCCTCCCCTCATATCCTTTCCCCCTCCTCCTTTCCCTCCCCTCATCTCCTTTCCCTCCCTCCTTTCCCCCTCCCCTCCTTTCCCCTTTTTTCCCCTCCCTTTTCCTTCCCCTCCTTTCCCCTCCCTCCTTTCCCCTCTCTCCCTCCTCTCCCCCCTCTCCCCCCTTCCCCTCGCTCCCCTCCTCCCCTCTCCTCCGCTCCCCTCCGCTCCCCTCCGCTCCCCTCCCTCCCCTCCGCTCCCCTTCCGCTCCCCTCCCCTCCTTCCCTCCCTCCCTCCCGCTCCCTCCCCTCCCTCCCTCCCCCTCCCCTCACTCCCCCTCCCTCCCCCCCTCCCCTCCCCTCCCTCCCTCCCCTCCCCTCCCCTCCACTCCGCTCCCCTCCCCTCCCCTCCGCTCCCTCCCCTCCCCTCCCCTCCCCTCCGCCTCCCCTCCCCTCCCTCCCCTCCCCTCCCCTCCCCTCCCCTCCCCCTCCCCTCCTCCCCTCCCCTCCCTCCCTCTCCTCCCTTCCCTCCCCTCCCCTCTCCTCCTCTCCCACTCTCCTGCCAGTTGCCAAATAGACACGCCTTACTGCCTAAAGGCCCTGTCACACCACAACGTATTGCGGCGGCGTGAGTAGCGTGTTGAAATACATTTTTAATCAAAATAGGTCGGCATATGGCAAACCTTTTGCGCTGCAGTCTCAGCAACGTATGAAGCATACGCGGAGTGTATTGCTGGCATATGGCTACCGTATGCCTGGTGTATAGCGACGTATGAGTAGCGTGTGCAAAACGTATTCAAAACTTATGCGTAACATGTGCAAAGCGTATGCGTGACTTATCCAATCACCTTTAGGCCATGCCCCGGTTACGTGATCGGTCGTCGCCGCTGACAGCCAACACGCTAGGCATACGCTCGCCATACACTTGCAATACGCTAGGGGTACGCCAGCACATGCTAGGGACACACTCGCACACGTTACGGAACGTTAGCCGTACGCTATATACGCCAGAGATATGCGGAGGGTGCCAGTTCAACGTATGGCTAACGTGTTACAACCTATCCTGACCTACCCCTAACTTACGCTGAGCGTATGAGAAACGTATGAGCCATACGGTGACATAGTTTGAAAATTTTGAACATGCACACAAAATTGTTAGCGGCTCGACCTACGCCGACCTATGACGACCTATGACGCCATATCCTGAGCACGCTCAACGTATGCCCAACATATACGTAACCTATGACGCCGTATGCTGACGTGTTGGTCGAAAATAGCATACATCGGCATATGCTAAGACCATACGTCATAGTGTAACAGCCCCTTAACCAGCGGCACATCGCTGACATTTACCTAAATGCAGCTTTAAACAGGAAGGTGCTATGTTAGGGCGAGATTTAGTTTGTTGATGCTAGAGACAAGTGTCAGCGCTAAAAGCGGTCCGGTTTTTAATGGGTGCGTTTTCATGGATGGTGTTTGTAGATAGGCATGGCGGCCTGAACTTGGTCTGTGTGTGGGGAACTAGAGGCTGCCAACCTACAGAGAGAGAAAAAAGAATGTAAATAGTCATGGTCTCACACACACATGTATATAAATATAGATATGGTTCACATAAATGCAGTCTAGAAAACCTCCCTTTGACGACATAGCCTCAGCACCTCATATTCATAGCCAGTGTTATGTGTGTGTGTGTATATATTTAAATTTAAATTCTCACACCAGACGGGATGGCAGAATGAGTTGAGCGTCCGTCTCCTGTTTTCGGAGATCGGGGGATCCGAACCCATGGGCTTGTGGTTTCGAACCCAGGTCGAGTCAAACCAATGACTTAAAAATGTATACTTATATGCTCGGCATTATTAAGATAGGGCAAGGACTGGATGGCTCAGTCTCAGGGTAATATGACTGAGTGGGATATCAGGCAATGGTGCTGGCAGCCTTGTATCCCAGTGGCGCAGCACTATAAAGCTGTCATGAGTGCGCACTGTCACAAGTCAGTGCCCGTCCATATAGGACCTTAGATGTTGCTAGGACTTAAAACAACAACAAACAAAATTGTAATGCTTAGTCAAAGTGTGCTCAGTACGGCACACAGGCCAGTTCTATAGGCGCCAGTTGATGGCGCCACAATCGCCAGTGGCGCAGTGAATAATATAATGAATAACATTGGATCACTAATATGGATGGGTGGTAATCAATAATCATGCAGACTATCGGGCCAGGCCCTCACCTCCTCCATGTCTTATATAAGTTATCTGTATATAATACATGATATATCAAATGTAATAGAGGCATTTCATGTGAAAAACCATTTACTGTATCTTATTTAAGTACATTCCCCACCTCCTTTATAATAAGATGTATAAGAAGACATGGGCCATCAAGTATTTAGTATTACAGAGTTGCTAACCTTTACGGTTTTGGCGTAAGGTGTACACTATTTTATGTCCCCATCATCAACTCACACCGATCTTCCAGTATTTAATTTTCCATAATTGTATAAATTTTACGGATTATTGTGCCCGAAATGCACCACAGAGCATCTAAGATTAAGTAAGATCTTCTGTTTTTTAAATTCAATGTTGACAATGCTGGTATTATTATAATTACAATATCAAAATAATATTATTTTATAATAACAATACTTATTATTATAGTTGTTGCTTGTTTATTGTTGTTATTATAATAACAACAAATGACATTTATAATCGATGCGTTATGATAATGAAGAATATCGCTTGATTATGACATAAGCAAGTGATAGTGATATTATAATTGGCGGAGTGACATAGACAGTGGTTTTTCTTTTTCTTCAAGCACATAGATCAAGAACAGAGCAATAGTGACCCCCCCCCCCCCTTTTCTCAGTATTGAGAGTCTCTTGAGTGCCGGGTTCGAACCCTCAACCCTACCCAGTGTCTGTTGTCTTCGGTGTGGGTGGCTGAAGAAAGGTGGTGTAGGTCCTTGCTGGATGGTGGCGGCAGTAGAAATGGAACCGTTGAGGGGCGTTTGGGTTTGAATCCACAGTCACGTGTCTTTTTGGCATGAAGGGTGTGGCGGCTCCAGTGTCTGGGTAACATGATTCTGGGTAATGCCCGTAGGTGGCTCCACGGGGCGTGTTCAGGCTTAGTTCGTCGGCGAGCCGAGAGGTGGCGCCACCGGGCCGGTTAAGTCAGGGCGGTGGGGTTTTGCGCCTCCGCCCGTAAATTACCCATGTTACGAATAACATCCGCAGTGTAGAATTAATTTACAAGACTGTTCTTACTAGCAGAATCATTCTAATGCGCGATGCAATAAAGCTGTAACATGGCATATTTACAATCTGGTGAAAAATATTGAAATCTAGCAACCCTTTAGTTGGGAAAAACAAAGAAAAGATGTCTGGATGCAACTTATGGTCACGTCCGTCTAATTATAATTTCCATGGATGAACAATCCACATACTTGTCCACATAGCTTTAATTCATGACGCTGGAGACGGGTGACCTAGTGACGGCACGTCAATTTAATTAGCGCGTCACAAATACGTCACAGCGCGTTCTGGAGTTCAAGACAGAGTTCATGAATACCTATAGTAGGAGTATAGGCCACTCAGTATGACTATGAGAGCTAAGACTACTATAATCAATTGTTCAGAGTTTTTGCCATTTTTTAGTTAGATATATTATTAGGATGATCTCTATGATTTGGGAGAAGCTACAAAGCTGAAGAACTATAGAGCGGATAAGTGACGTTACCAAAAAAAAAAAGAGTGTTGAGACAAAATGGTCGCATCTGAACCCATCCGTAAGAACTACAATGATGGTAGGGTGAGTGGGCGGATGGAAAGTTGGCGCTTCGTCAGCTAGCTGGAATGTGATGGTCGGTCGGTCGGCTGCATGCGATGGCGAGGAAGGTGTGAAAGACTGCTGGCCAATTGGGTGGTCGGAGAAATAAACTTGGCTGTGCGCCTAAAGATGAGTCCATGGTGCAGCGGACAAGAGAGAAGAGTGTACTATCATTTCTGTTGAATTACCCGCAATAAAGCAGTGCGAAAAATCTACTTTACTTTAATGGACCAGACGGGATGGCCACATCGGTAAGAGCACTTGCTGGCTTCCCATGTGGTAGAACCTGGGTTTGAGCCCCGATTGAAGAGTCACATCAATGACTTACACAATTGATCATTTTCAATACCTAGTCTGGCCTAGTCTGGTTTAATGAGTGTAATAATATCTAAATTGGATATGCAAAATCAAATCTGGGCAGATGTTTTGGGTTGCTGCATTCATCGAACTGTGGAATCGGTAGAGTGCAAGCTTCCCGTGCGGGAGATCGCGAGTTCGATTCCCGGTCGAGTCAAATCAATGACGTCCAAAATCGATACTTGTTGCTTCCTAGCTTGGCGCTAGGCATTACCAGGAGAGGGCAGGGATTGGTTAGCTCAGTGCTAGGAGAATGTGACTGAGTGGGATATCGGGTCATGGTGTCGGCGGCCTGATTACCCAATGGGACATCACTATAAAGTTGCCATGAGTGTGCACTGTACGAGGCGGTACCCGTCCTGATATGACATCTAATGTTGCCAGGATGTAACATTCTACCAACCTACCAATCCCAGTATCATACACTATTAACTTGACTGTTGATATGAATACCGACCCTTTAATAACATCAACAAAGAAAGAACTCTTCAAACTATAAATACATGAAAAGAAAACTAGCGAGGTTAGGTAATCTATCCCTGTTACTAGTGTTAGACTCTGCATGGAATTCCTCCATAGTGCATTCAACAACAACAAAAGAAAGAGAAAAGAGGGGAAAAAATAAATGAAAAAGTGTGTGTTGGCTTTGAGGGAGTCGAACTACTTATACTAACAAAACGAAAGCACCTCGGAATGCATTCTTTTGACGCACACTGAGTGGAACTTTACCCCTGGAATCTGTCCCTTGTTTCTCTCTATAAAAAAAAATATATAATGCATATATATTAACTATACACTACTATACTATACATATATGTATATGTATATATATATATATTTAGCTTTCTTTAATTTTACGTAATTGTATTTTAAAGATATATCTTTAAAGTAAAAATTACCTCAATTTATATATATATATCTTTAAAATAACAATTACCCCAAATTAAAGCGAGGTAGATAATAACGACCAACACCGTGTATTCATCTAAAAAGCTATATATAGCACAAACTCAAAACCATTTGATTTAGCAACGCTAATGGCTTTATAGTGTTGAATTCCCCCAGTTACCACCAGGTAACCCAACTACTGGTATCTCGTCGTAAGACTAGCGTCAATGCCGCCTCGACTTCACAAGCCAGACTAGTACTACTAGTAGCAGTAGTAGTAGTAGTAGTAGTAGTAGTAGTAGCAGCAGACAGTAGACTTCGGACGTTGCCATGGCAACAGTGATTGAGTGAATGACCAATTGACCTGCAGACCACCAGGCATAGAGCGAGCGCACAGCGCGACTCACACATGTGTGATTGACACATGTGTGATTGATACATGTGTGATTGACATATGATCTCGCCGGGCAAAAGCCACACAGACGACCGGCCGGTCTCTGAGACTGAGACTAAGACTGAGACTGAGACTGAGAGTGAGAGCGGCTATAATTAAGCCACTACAAAAATGAGTGCGTGATTGATGTGCCTGTAACTTGTAATGTAAGACGCGCATGCCTGACACTGTGGGGCAGCACTGTGTGTGTGTCGGTAACTTGGTACACTTCTCGGTTTATACACTGGGGATTGGTTGTTTTGTTGGGGTTTTATATCCTAGCAACATCTAAGGCCATATCAGGAGGGGTACCGACTTGTGACAATGCACACTCATGACGACTTTATAGTTGTGCCCCAATGGGAGACCAGGCCACCAGCACCATGACCTGATATTCCGCTCAGTCGCATTATTCTGACACTGAACCAACCAGTCCTTGCCCTATCATAATAATGCCAAGCGCCTGGCTAGAAAGCGACAAGTTTTGAATTCTAAGTCATTGGTTTGACTCGACCAGGGTTCGAATCTGTCGGTTCAAATCCAACGATCTACCAAAATAGGAGACGGACGCTAAACTCATTCGGCCACACCGTCTACGCTAAACTCATTCGGCCATTCCGTCTACGCTAAACTCATTCGGCCATCCCGTCTACGCTAAACTCATTCGCCCATCCCGTCTACGCTAAACTCATTCGCCCATCCCGTCTACGCTAAACTCATTCGCCCATCCCGTCTACGCTAAACTCATTCGCCCATCCCATCTATGCTAAACTCATTCGCCCATCCCATCTACGCTAAACTCATTCGCCAATCCCATCTACGGTAAACTCATTCGCCAATCCTGTCTACGCTAAACTCATTCGCCAATCCTGTCTACGCTAAACTCATTCGCCCATCCCGCCTGGGCATACCTACCCTGGAAAGGGTGTCTGTGTGTAAAGGCGGGCGTGGGATAGTTAGTGATCGATGCTCTACATCATTGATGCGAGTTGGTCTGTGCCGTATGCTTTACCGCCTCAGTTACCCCGAGCTGCTCATTGCCACCACACCCAGAACGAGGCTGCCGCATCAAGTCTGCACCACACCCACATATACACAAGGATGAAAAGATTTCCGCGAATTCGCGGATTTCCGCGATTTTGTTATTTTGACTAATTAACGTTCAATAAAATGCCATGGAATCAGGATATATATGACAACAATTGGATAGTTTGAGTCCCGTTCTTATATGACCTTAGGCGTTGCTACAAAGTGAAACCCAAACAAGAACAAGTTCGGACGATATGGGCGATAACATAGGCACAACAAAGTTAATTGAAACCTGTCTTCCGGCATTTTCCCTACGTATTTTCGCAGAAATTCGCCGTCGGTGTAATGACCTTGTCTTGCTTTCGACGTTTTTTTTTGCCGGAGACCACTTTCATCTCTGAAATTAAAGCAAGGTAGATTCTACTAGCAATCAACCTAATATGTATATATATCTTAGAAATTGACAGAAACTCAAAACCATCGGACTATGCAACTATAACTTATAAGTAACAAAACTCGGAACCTGTAGGGTGTCAATCTCACTGGAATAATCAAGTAGATTAATTCCGTCAGTTGTTAGTCCCTTTTGATTTTTCACTGGAGATAGTGGAAGAGGAGTGTGCCCCTATCTCTGCTAATTTGGATTTCCACCGCTGTGTATAACTTACAGCGTCATCAAATGCTGGTTGCTCTCATACGATGTCTATGTGGTGTGGGAGGTTAAAATTCCCTTGGGTCGGTAAAAGTGTAGGCTCGGGCTTTCTATCAACAAACTGTCTAATGGTGAAAACAAGTCTATTCAGACTTATCCATGATAGGCGGTATAAATATTCAAGAAAGAAAAAAAGAGGAAAAAAAGTTAACTGTTTGGTAGAATCTTTCTTTTGGGGGTCGGTGGGGGGGTAAGTAGGTTTCAAACGATGAACAGTTGTTAGACTGTTCACTGGAAAGGCTGAGATGGTGCAGGGGGATGGCGGTAACCCCGGGTGTCGGACATCCAAACGCCATTAAGATGGCTGATAGTGCTTATCTTACTACAGTGACCCTTTTTTTCTACACCTTAAGATCTGTCCAACTCCCAGCTCCCCGCTCCCAGCGTTATCCTGCGTGCGCACCCACATACACGCACGCGCATACACGCACACATGCCGACACCCCCCCCCCCCCGTCTCTCCCACACACATTACTTGCTCTATAGACGTCGACCATCCTGCTCAAAGTGCAACTGCTGAACATAGACTAGGCAATGGTCGACTGGACTGATTCCCATACTTACAAGAGCGTGTTGTACTGAAAATCCGCCTACTTTTTAAATAATATATAGATCTGCAAGCAATGAAGCTAGCGTCCAATATCCATATGGCGACCCCTTTGAACAGTCTTCTCACTGATATGTTACAAGGAAATCCTCTCTGTGAAATAAATGTTGACAATCATTTCCCCCCCCCCCCTTTTTCCCCTACCACTGGTATTGTGTGGCAAGGTTGATTGGTTGTTGGAAATTTACATCCTGGCAACATCTACGGTCATATCAGGACGGGTACAGACTTGTGACGGTACACATTCATAGCAACTATATAGTGCTGCCCCACTGGGAAATCAGGCTGCTAACACCATGACCCGATGTCTGACTCAGTCACATTATCCTGACACTGAGCTAACCAGTCCTTGCCCTATCCTATTAATGCCGAGCACCAAACTAGGAAGCGACAAGTATCACTTTTGTACGTCATTTGTTTGACTCAACTGGGAATCAAACTCCCGATCTCCCGCACCTGAGGTATGCACTCTACCGATTCGGCCAACACGTCCGGTCCACTGGGAAGTAATTCATTCATTCATTCATTCATTTATTTATTCATTTATTCATTTATTCATTCATTCATTGTGTTTGAGTAGAGGAGCTGCGTTTGTTAGTTCCGATTAACGCGCTCATGGCTGGCTCGGGACGCTGTCGAGACGCCGGCAGGACGCTGTCGGCAGTGAGCGATATTAAAGTCGCGTGAGCGATAATGGGGCTGGCGCGGGTGGCGATAATGGGGGAATTTTATCGGCGTGACCGGGCAGGGCTAATGTTGATGTTCGGGGCGGGGAGTGTGAGGCGATCTGAGCAGCTCCGAGCGGTTCTGAGATAAACAGCATCGGCTGGAGGGTCTGAGTGAGAATCGCTGTATCCAAGATGTGGGGGAGCGGGGGCTGCGGGGGTCCACTTTTGCTGAGAATGTGAGATTTTTTCCCCTTTACATTTGGGAGAGGAGGTGCTGAGTGTGAGCAGTGGGTGGGTCGGTGGCAGAGGGTCGGTTAGATAAAATATTCATCCCTTACTACATACAGTAGGGGTGAATAACAACGCATTAGAAAACGTGGCGTTCACTTGCCTGTCGGTAGAAGGTAGGGTGGTCGACTTAGAGTGGTGGATTTCACTTGCCTGTCAGTAGAATGTTAGGCTGGTTGACATAGTGGGTTTCACTTGCATGTCGGTAGGCTTCGTGGGGTTCACTTGCCGGTCGGTAGAAGGTAGAGTGGTCACTTAGTGGGTTTCACTTGCCTGTTGGTAGAAGATAGGGTGGTCGACTTAGTGGCATTTACTTGCCTGTCACTAGTGTCAGTAGAAGGCAGAGTGGTCGACTTTGAAGGGTTCATTTGCCTGTCAGTAGATGTTTTTTTGTGTGTTATTTTACATCCTAGCAACATCTAAGGTCATATCAGGACAGGTACCGACTTGTGACAGCGCACTCATGGTGACTTTATAGTGCTGCCCCACTGGGAACCAGGCCGCCAGCACCATGACCTGGTATCCTAATCAGTCACATTATCCTGACACTGAGCACACCAGTCCTTGCCTTGTCCTAATAATGGAGAGCGCCTGGCTAGGAAGCGACAAATATAAATTTTTAAGTCATTGGTTTGACTCGACCAGGGTTCGAACCCACGATCTACCAGCACGGTAGACGGACACTCTAACTCATTCGGCCATCTCGTCTGGTCCCTCTCGGTAGAAGGCAGGGTGGTCGACCTAGTAGGTTTCACTTGCCTGTCAGTAGAACTAGAAGGGAGGGTGGTCGACTTAGTGCGTTTCATTTGCCTGTTAGTAGAAGGTATGGTGGTCGACTTAATGGGGTTCACTTGCCTGTAGGTAGAACGCACAGTGATCGACTTAGTGTTGGTAGAAGGCATGGTGGTCGACTTAGGTTTCACTTGCCTGTCAGTAGACGGTAGGCTGTTCGACTTAGTGTGTTTCACTTGCCTGTTGGTAGAAGGTTGGGTGGTCAACTTAGTGGGTTTCACTTGCCTGTCGGTAGAAGGTATGGTGGTCGACTTAGTGGGTTTTATTTGCCTGTCAGTGGAATGTTAGGGTGGCCGACTTAGTGGGTTTCACTTGCCTGTCAGTCAGGAGAAGGTTAGGGTGGTCGACTTAGGGGGTTTCACTTGCCTGTCAGTCAGTAGAACGTAGGATGGACGACTTGGTGGGATGCACTTGCCTGACTGTAAGAACCAAACTCCGTATAGGATTTCTTATTTGGTCTGGTCCCTATTCTTTATGCCATCCACCAAGAGTGGTGTGTGCATATTCAGTGCTTGCTTGCTTTTGGGGGGTTCATAACCGTACAATGGTTACCGGCTGCTAAACTGCAGCAATATAGAAAGGCCCCGATAAATCGGTCCAATCTTTGGTTGATGATTAATCTGCAGGTGGGATGGTTGTAGAAGCTGGGGATGTCTTTACAACATTCAAAACGATGAATCGTTGGGATAGCCCCGAATCATTCTGGTCCGGCGGTAGCAGAGCACTCGTATCCAGTAACAGGAGCAAGGGTTCAGGAGGAAGGGACGGGTAAAGGTGGGACCAGCAGGTTCCAGCAACAAGAACAAAGCAAGGGAAACGATAAGGTACAGGGCCCCCACCCAAGCAAACAACTCCCTTGATCTGGGGGAGAAGTAAGCCTGGGAGAAAAGAAAAGTGTAGAGTATAGGATAGAGAATTGAGGACAGTTGAGTCAAAGGACTGTGTTGTCTCTTTGCTCTATGGCGACCAGCTGGCAAGCCAAAGACACAGACAGAGTAAGAGTAGAAAGTGAAATGCTGGCCGGCTCCCCCTCCTGGAACTCTTTTCAGACATTATCAAGGAGAAGCAAGGCCACCAGAGAGGAGATAGAGAGGTGTGGACGAAGTGCGGTCTGAATAGCAAGTGTTTGGTTTTCAGTGTTCAAATAAACCCCTCCGTACCACCCGCCCCACACCCACACCCACACACACACCCACAGCCACACCCACACCCATACCCACACCCACACCCACAACACACCCACACCTTTACTAGTTTACCACCTTTGAAGTTCTGACATTTCAATTTTCCGTGTCACTCCTCCCCTCTTGATCGTCACTTATGTTGTATATGTGATTTATTTCCTCGTCGTTATTCATTATTCTCAGTCCAACCTTTACGTATATTCACTGCACTTTTTGTCTCTCCATTTTATTGTGTTGCCATTCTTATATATATTTTACTAACGTAAATGTTATTGTCAGTAACATAATCTGTAACCTTTACTACGTATACATGTTTTGTATGAGTGTATATAGATATGTATATATATATATTTACATATATATATATATATATATATGTATTTATTTATATTATATCGTGATGTATATATACTCCGTCCTTATATTACCATAGATGTTGCTAGGACGTAAAGCCCCAACAATCAAACAAACAAATCATAATGTATATTGTTTGTTGGGTAGACTCGTGTGGGAGTGGTGTGTGGTATCCCATCACTCACAATTAATCATCACCAAGTCAAAGCAAAAAAAAAAAAAAAAAATAACGGTTTCAAGTCGCATAAGCCGATAATGGCATTACATTTTCTAAACCAAAACTAGCAACATCTAAGGTCATATCGGGATGGCTACCGATTTGTGACAGCGCAGACTCATGGTGACGCTATCTAGCCAGGCGCTCGGCATTAATAGGATAGGGCAAGGACTGGTTGTCTCAGTGTTAGGATAATGTGACTGAGTGGGATATCAGGCCATTGTGCTGGTGGCTGGTGGCCTGGTCTACATTAATTTAGTTTGAAGTATCTTTAAATGTGTATGGCATGATATGAGATATTTGAATTGAAAACATTCCAAATTAATGTTTGGTGTGCACAAAAGAGTGTACTTTACAATCGTATAGTGATATACGATTGTAAAGTACACAACTTTACAATCGTATATCAAGAAATACTGGACATGGGCTTTGTGGGCTCGTTTTCAAAAAGTTTGTTTTATTTAACGACGCCTCGAGAGCACATTGGTTTTTATCATAGGCTATTGGACGTCAAGTGGCTCGTTTTCAAGTATAGTCCATGTAGCACATAAGAACGAAACTGCAATAAATATGTTAATGAGTTTCCCAGTATCTAACTGGTGGATATCGAGAATTTAAAGTTAAGTAAGTGCTTTGGTTTTGAGACTTTGATTATCGGTTCATAAAACTTGAATCCTGTATTTATTTATTTATTTATTTATTTATTTATTTATTTATTTATTTATTTATTTATTTATTTATTTATTTATTTATTTATTTATTTATTTATTCATTTATTTATTTATTTATCTATTTATCTATTTACTTAGTTATTTATCCATTTATTTATGTATGTATTTATTTATTTATTTATCTATCTATTTATTTATTTATTTATGCACTTTTGCTTTGACTTGATGACAGTTAATTGCGAGTAACACTAGCGGGTCGATGGATAACGCACACCACTCAAACACGAGTCCACCTTGAAGTACTTCTCAAGCTGGCTAGCCAGAGCTCAAGCTTCACTGATACTTGAATTACATCCTTTTTGCTACGTTGGACAGTTTGACTGTTTAACACCGGAACCGGATATTGAGCGCTTCTATGGCGTCTCCTAATGCAGGGTGTTGACCTTGCCGACTTAGCCCGACTGTATCCGGTGATACGATTCAGTTGCTGCTAAAATGGCTTTCAATCGAGTCTGGAAGAAACGATTTCAATTGCATTAAAGTTACACATGTTGATGGTTTTGAGGTTTTGCCTGATTCTTCTTTTCTTCAAATTGGGTGTCAGTGTCTACTGACACTCAGAGATACATTCTATTTGAATGTATAGATTTCATGGCCTCGCGCCAACAATGTTTTAATGTAAATAACGTGCAAGACCTCTTTACGATTGTAAAGTACACATTTAGAGTTCTTTATAACAACAGGACTCTATCGGCTCCTGTAATTTTAGCTATACTTTGTGAGTTAACGTTTAACTCAAATTTAACCGCTTTAATATTGCAGCTGAGATTATTTTTGCCATCATTTGACACAAATCTGACCATTTTAAGATTTTCCTGTAAATTTCAATTTAGGCTTAGAAATGTGATTAACAAAACTGACAGCATAAATACCACTAACTTTACGACCTGAATATGGCTCCTGCTGTCGACACGGCATTAAGCCATCACAAATCGATTAATCATCTTTTCCTTTTGTAAGTGGTTGACAGCAGTTATCGGGGCTGACTTTGCTGCACAGATTAACAGGACTTAAGTCTTGTTGAGGTATGGGGCGCGGTGGCCGAATCGGTAGAACTCGGGCTTCATGCGGGATATTGGGAGTTCAGTTCTCAGTCGAGTCAAACCAATGACTTATCAAATTGATACTTGTCGCTTCCTAGCCTCGCACCTGGCATTATTAATAGGATAGGGCAAGAACTGGTTAGCTCAGTGTCAGGATAATGTGACTGTGTGGGATATTGGGTCATGGTGCTGGTGGCATCATTTCCCAGTGGGGCATCACTATAAAATCGCCAAGAGTGTGCACTGTCACAATTCGGTACCTGTCCTGACAGGACCTTAGATGTTGCCAGGATGCAAAACTCCAACAACCAACCAACAGACTCTGTCGGCGCCGTAACAACTCTCCTAGTTCTAAAGAAAAGTGAGCTACAGCTGTCTTGGTGCCGACATAACTGGGCACACCAAGAAGGGTCTGCCCCTTATTTGGACACCCGACAGTCGGGTCTGGTCGACAAATCGGTTTGGTTAACACCAGGCATTAAATTCGTACTTGATAGCTGGAGATGCTGGGTTTCTTCCATTTGTCACATTTTTTTTTCAGTTTTTGTTGGTTGTAAAGCTTTAAGGATTCAATATATATACTTGTAATTGTACCAATCTATAACATTGGGTTCTCATGAGATGCCTCCACCCACCCCCACCCCAACCCAACTAAGACAACGGTTATGTGTGTTGGTAGTGGTATTGTTATGTGGGCATGCCTTTAGGTGTGATGGCGTGTGTGTGTGTATGTGTGTATATGTGTTTGAAAAGGAAAAATTGGGAAAGACCAGGGAACATGGAGAAAACTGGTTGCAAAGTCATCTGTAGTGTCCCAACGACCCTCGCCGTTAAAGGATTGATGATGGTTATGTCGGGTGGTGGTTTGTGAGTATAGTATGTGTGTGAGTAGGTGTGTATGGGTCTGAATATGATTATGAGCATGCCTGTTGTATTGATGTATGCTGTAAATGTGGGTAAAGGCTCTGTCACACATCATCGGATTGCAGAAACGGAAAGAAACCGAACAAAGTCTGTTGATATCTGGCAAAGTCTGGTTTGTGTCCGTTGATATCCGTTGATATCTGTTGATATCCGGCCCGATCCGTTACAAGTTTTGAGCATGCACAAAACTTGGAACGGATGCCACCGGATTGACATCTACGGTTCTTGTCTGGTTTGAGTTTGTTTAGTCCGCTTATCGTCCGTTGGCTATCCGTTCATGTACCTTTCATATTCGTTTCATGTCCATTTGTCCGGCGGCCTTTGACCCGATATCGCAATATTTTGACACATTTTAATACATTTTGATACTTATCACGCCCGAACACCACCAGACTAGAAAATTCTGTCCGTTGCTCAATCCTGCATAGTGTGACAGGCACTTAAGTGCGTCGTGTGTGAGCGTTCCCGTACCCTGTGTGTATAGGTAGGTAAGTGCGTGTGTGTGTTGTGCGTGCACGTGCCCGTGCCCTGTCCGTGTATGTGTGCGCGTGTGTGGGTGGGTGGCTGTAGTAAATCTTCCTCCTGTCACCTGATGCTGGACGGCCATGGTTGGCAGCGCGTGACTAGATCCACACCGACTAACCTTGTTCCTGCCCAAGGTCAGCGTCCGAGGTCTGGTGGGACACTATTGGTATAGTGGAGTTTAGTGTTAGACGCTGAATGAGCACGTCATACTAAATGTCGCACATAAGAAAACTGTCTGATGCGTAATCATGATTACATGGGCACACATAACTGGTAGCCAGTGACAGACAAATTGTCTGATGCACAGTCATGATTACATGGGCACACACATATAACCGGTAAACAATGATAGGCAATCTGTCCGATGTGCAGTTATCGGGTGGTAGCCAGTAACAAATAAACTGTTTGATACGCAGTCATGGGGTACATGTACACACATGCATATAACGGTAGCCAGTAACAAATAAACTGTTTGATACGCAGTCATGGGGTACATGTGCACACATGCATATAACCGGTAGCCAGTAACAAATAAACTGTTTGATACGCAGTCATGGGGTACATGTGCACACATGCATATAACCGGTAACCAGTAACAAATAAACTGTTTGATACGCAGTCATGGGGTACATGTGCACACATGCATATAACCGGTAACCAGTAACAAATAAACTGTTTGATACACAGTCATGGGGTACATGTGCACACATGCATATAACCGGTAACCAGTAACAAATAAACTGTTTGATACGCAGTCATGGGGTACATGTGCACACATGCATATAACCGGTAACCAGTAACAAATAAACTGTTTGATACGCAGTCATGGGGTACATGTGCACACATGCATATAACCGGTAACCAGTAACAAATAAACTGTTTGATACGCAGTCATGGGGTACATGTGCACACATGCATATAACCGGTAGCCAGTAACAAATAAACTGTTTGATACGCATTCATGGGGTACATGCTGTTTGATACACAGTCATGGGGTACATGTGCACACATGCATATAACGAACGGTAGCCAGTAACAAATAAACTGTTTGATACGCAGTCATGGGGTACATGTGCACACATGCATATAACCGGTAACCAGTAACAAATAAACTGTTTGATACGCAGTCATGGGGTACATGTGCACACATGCATATAACCGGTAGCCAGTAACAAATAAACTGTTTGATACGCAGTCATGGGGTACATGTGCACACATGCATATAACCGGTAGCCAGTAACAAACAAACTGTTTTATACACAATTATGGTTACATGGGCACACAGAATAGAACCAGTAACAAACTGTCTGATATGCAGTCATGGTTACATGGGCACACATGCACAAATCTGGTAACCAGTAACAGAAAGCAAATGTCTGATGTGTAACCATGGTTACATGGTTACACATGTTTATATCTGGTAACCAGTAGCAGAATGAAAATGTCTGATGGGTAACCATGGTTACATGGTCACACATGCATATAACTGGTAACCAATGACAGATATCGGGTAACCAGTAACAGAAAGCAAATGTGTGGTGCGTAATCATGGTTACATGGTCACACAATCATATAACTGGTAACCAATGACAGAAAGCAAATGTGTGATGTGTAATCATGGGAACATGGTCACAACATGCACATATCTGGTAACCAGTAACAGGAACTTGAGAAGGCAAATGTCTGATGCATAATCATGGTTACATGGGCGCATATGCGCATAGGTAACAACCAGTGGCAGTACCAGATGGGGTGGCCGAATGAGTAGAGTGTCCGTCTCCTGTTTTGATCTGAACGCATGAGTTTGTGGGTTTGAATCCTTGTCGAGTCAAACCAATGACTTAAAATGTATACTTGTAGCTTCCTAGCATGGCGCTCGGCATTTCTAGTATAGGGCAAGGACTGGTTGGCTCAGTGTCAGGATAATGTGACTGAGTGGGATATCAGGTCATGGTGCTGGTTTCCTAGTGGGGCAGCACTATAAAGTCGCCATGAGTGCGCACTGTCACAAGTTGGTACCCATCCTGATATGACCTTAGATGTTGCTGGAATGTAAAACAACAACAAACAAACCAGTGGCAGTGACACGAACCTTACACAATCGTGCGCAACATATCTTAAACAACGGCGCAGCAAGATGAAATTGCAGAAGCTTCCATTGTATTCATTATATCAACACCAGGTGTTATTTATCGTTCTCTCACACAATGACATATCTGGTCCCTTTCATATATCATCCATCATTGCTTACTATATATGACACTTATGTGCACTTCAAGCTGGGACGCGAGCTAGCAGGCAGATAAAGTTACTCCCAGAGACTAGTTGACTGATTCCGACACTCTCCAAACACACACTCCATGTGTTTTGTGGGTTTGTTGTGTGCTTTTTGGGGTTTTCTTTTTGGGGATATATCAGTTGATAAAGGCTCTGTCACACATCACCGTATTGGGGAAATGGAAAGAAACCAAATAAAGTCAGTTGATATCCTGCAAAGTCTGGTTTGTGTCCATTGCATATCTGTTGATATCTGGCCCGATCCGTTACAAGTTTTGAGCACGCACAAAACTTGCTCCGGACTGACCTATGTGGTTATTATCTGTTACCGTCCGTTCCCCGCCCGTTCCCCGTCCGTTCCCCGTTTGTTCCCCGTCCGTTCCTGTTCGTTCCCCATCTGTTGCATATCCATTACACGTCCATTGCCGTTCGTTATAGTTCTTTTTGTATTCTGAATTGTCGGTTGATCATTAGATACGTTATCAACGGTTACAGTCCATTACCCGTCCGTTACCCATCCGTTACCGATCCGTTACCCTTCCGTTACATAATCGATAAATTTCAAGTCCGAATAACACCGGACTAGAATATTCTTTGTACGGTTCTGTCCGTTGCTCAATCCGCCATAGTGTGACAGGCACTTAAAGCAGGGGAAATTTCTATTGCGGACAATTGGTCTTCCCATTCCACTGCTCCTTGCCCTGTCCCATTAATGCCATCCAACGCTCTTACCCATTCGGCCATCCCGTCTGGTAGGAAAACAGCGGTGCTGGGTGAGGCGGGTGGGGGGGGGGGGGGGGTGCAACCTCCCATACCGGAAGCCAGCGAGCGCTCCTCCTGATTCGGCCACCCTGTCTGGTCTCCATTAGCTGAAGCCCAATTAATGACAATCTGTCACTCAGTCATGGCATGCCCTTCCCTCTATATGCGCCACTCTTGCCAGCCTCCTTCCACTCTAATTGTAGGTATGGGATGGCTTATACTTGCTAGGCTCCTTGTTTGAGGGGATTAGTATCTTATATTATTCATGGGCGATAACTTACCGATTTTCGATGGATCCACGTTTTTTTTAGGTCATATGTGCCATTTTTCCCTCATCGAGGCATATACTTACTGAAAAGATTTATGGGTAGTAGTAATAAGTAGTAGCATGATTGGTTGGTTGGTTGATGAAGTTTTACATCCTGACAACATCTAAGATCATATCAGGATGGGTACCGACTTGTCACAGTGCACACTCATAGCAACTTTATATTGCTGCCCAACTGGGAAATCAGGCTGCCAGTACCATGACGCGATATCCCACTCAGTCACATTATACTCACACTGAGCTATCCAGTCCTTGCTATATCCTATTAATGCTGAGTGGCAGGCTAGAAAGCGACAAGTATAAATGTTATAGACAGGTAGTATGATTGTAACCTTCTTTTAGTGGGTGGCTGGAGGGAAGTGACTCTCAATCTTGAGTATTGCAATCCTTTACTTGGCTCACTGCTCTGTTTTATTGATTGATAGGGGTTTTAGGTCCCAGTAATATCTGAGGTTACAGCAACGTTGGTGCCAACTGACGACAGTGAATAATGCATGGAGCCTTTATAGTGTTATCTACTGGGATACCATGCCATTAGCACAGTAAACCAATATCTTACTTAGTCGCAGTAGGCCTAGTATATGTTCACTGGACTAGCCAGTCCTTGCCATAGCCTAACCATGTGGCAATATCTTACTCAGTCACAGTATATGTATACTTATCTAACCAGTCCTATCCGCATCCTAATTATGTGTCGCTTAAAGCTGCATAGTCCAATGAAAGCATTAACTTTTCTTTAAAAAACTAAACATCTGCCTATATTTGATTCTATACATCACACTTAGATACTGATGCACTCAGGAAGCATTTGTTGTTGCATAAAAGGAAATACTAAGTCAATTCATTCAAAGACCCTATAATACTAAGACGGCTCACTCAGCCTGGACTGTGTAATCAAAATGATCAAACCCACCACTTGGTGCGCTGGCTGTTCTCTTGGTTAAGCAGTTGCTATATTTTATGTATAAATGTATATATGAATGTGAAAGATGTGTGATGATGGTGATGATGATGAATATGATGATTATGATGCTGATGATGATGTGTATTTGTTCATAGCAATTTCATATTGATGTGTATTCATACTTACCTATCTCATGTATAATATAATTGTTTATGTTTACATGTGAAACACCAACCAGCAGCTGGGCTGATCAAACCCACCACAAGGTGGCACTGTGAAATTTACATTACCATGGGAGAGATAGGGAGTGAGCCGTCTTAGTATTATAGGATCTTTGATTCATTATAACCTGTTACTGCTAAAGCCAATGGTTATCAGCATTCTGGTGTGCATGCCAACATTAATTGTGCGTGTTTTCACTTCAAAGCTTTCCAAAGTTAGCCATTTAAAATAAAAACTAACCTTCAATCTAAAGATTAGCATATAACATATCAATGAACCTAATATCACAATGATCAACCTAATATATGTATCTAAAAACGAAACGTGGTAGAAACCGAAAAGGAGCGGACTATGCAACTTTCAACCTCAGGAACAAAACTGAATTCGCTGAGTGGACAATTGAGTTGGCCGCCTCTCCCTGGAGCTGCCTCGTCGGAAAGCAATGTGTCGGCCCTAATTGTATAATGGCGGTCAGCAACAGACACTCAAACCGGGGTGCAGAACCTAAATACATTTATTGTGGTACGTCTCTGTGGGCGTGTCGCGTTCGGGAGATTGTGGCGTGCAATGAAAATGTCAACTGCGGTCTCTTTAAGTATTTCAATTTAAGGTGAGTAATGAGGTGCAAAATTAAACATTTAGGTCTTGATGTTGCTCGTTTATTGGGGGTTTTACATCCTGGTAACATCTCAGATCATGTCAGGACGTGTACCGATATGTGACAGTGTGCACTCAATGCGACTTTATAGTGCTGCTCTATTAGGAAATTAGGTCACCGGTACCATGACCCGGTATCCCACTCGGTCACATTATCCTGACACTGAGCTAACCGGAACCAGTCCTTCTTGCCCTATCCTAGGCTAGGAAGCGACAAGTATCAATTTTAAAGTCATTGGTTTGACTCAACCGGGAACCAAACTCCTTACCTTCCGAATGCGAGGCCCGCGCTCTATCAATTAGGCCACCACGCCTGGTTATTGCCAGGAGAAGATAGTAAGATAGTGGGGTTTGTACTACTTTTTCAACTCTGTAATATTATCCTAGCCCATTTCACTGAGGATAGTAATTGCGATTAAATGAACACCAATTGCCACAGCTTGACCATCACACCATGGTTTGGCCATAAATAACTCCTAGAAAACATCTCGTTTCAATATACACGAACCATGACTCGTCATATTCAATCCTAATAATTATGAATAAGTAAAGTTGTGTTTGTCATGTTGCTGCGCCTTTAAAAAACCCCATTGGCTATTCTCGCGGGGGCTGCCCATGCGCATATCATAAGTACCAGTCGCACCCACACAATTGCGCCTGATGGGTGACCGTGTCAGGGACTTCTGGAGCACATCCCAGGTACCTCTGAGGGGGTTCTTGGCTGTACGTGTGAACTGGTTATTAATTATTCCGCAAGTCTCGCCCCTTGAGCTATGGAAGTTGTATATTCCTGCAGGGCTCATCCAATCTGAAGCTACCCTCCACGTCTCCATGTCGTCTATCTCCATGGTTACACGGACGCTCTGTGCCTAAGCCCTGCCCCCCCCCCCCTCCTCCTCCTCCTCTTCCTCCTCCTCCTCCTCCTCCTCCTCCTCATCCTCCTCATCCTCCTCCTCTTCCTTCTCTCTCTCTCTCTCTCTCTCTCTCTCTCTCTCTCTCTCGCTCTCGATCTCGCTCTCGCTCTCGCCTGTGCGCGCGCGCTGTATGTATATATATATATTTAGGTCAAATCCTTCGATGTGACTGACATTGGTTGACATCCGGTTCAGGATAGGTGGGACGAGATGGCACCACCAGTACAATTTTGCGTCTTACAGAGTATAACAATAATCATAATACTAAGTAATATTCCCTTTCGTATCCTTATACCCACATAATACATGTAGATCACATATATAATTAATATCACCGTGCTTTTTCTCCTGCCCAACCATTAGCCATTCAACTGGCATGATTTCTTGTTGTTTTACAAGTTTCTTGTTGCTTCATTCAGCGCATTGTCTCAACGTGAGAGCGTATTTCTATGTTCATAATATATAATTTTCTGAGGTTGGTACTCGCTGCCACCGACTCTGGCCGTGCTACAAACAGTATATCGATACTTCCGAGAATTTATACCGGTATAATTGTTATACATCAAACATATGTGATGTATAAAACTTATGCGAGTATAAAGGGAATATCCCTATGGTCACCCCGATGTTGTGTACTACTTTATGTGTGACCCCTCTCCTGGGTGGGACAGTGGTGGGTGGTTGGGAGGGCGGGGAGAGTAGTATTTCAGACCCCTCGCCCCCCCAGTGCCGCGAATACTGTCACTCGCGCACTGGAATTTGTACATATACACAGACACACACACATGCTGGTTGCGTCGTAGTGCGCCTCGTTTGCGACAGAGGGCGCCCATGTGTAGTTGTATTTTGGTGGGGCTGAGAAGTAAACAGTGGCTCTGTGGGGACAAGGGGAGCCAATCAGTGGGAGCCTGGCAATCCTTTGTAGATCTTGCAGGCATTGGCCACGCGCCAGCAGAGCACTGCTCCGGATGGAGGCAGCTGGTGCCACCGGTGCTACAGACAGGCACTTACCCAGTTACTCCCGTGGCCACCAGGCGCGGTAAGCGCAGGCCTCACATGTGGAAGATCGGGAATTCGGTTCCCGGTCAAGTCAAACCAATGACTTGTAAAATTGATACTTGTTGCTTCCTAGCCTGGTGCTCGGCATTAATAGGATAGGGCAAGAACTGGTTAGCTCAGTGTTCGGATAATGTGACTTAGTGGGATATCAGGTCATGGTGCCAGTGGCCTGATTTCCAACTGGGGCAATACTATAAAGTCACCATGAGGGTGCACTGTTATAAGTTGGTACCCATCCTGATATGATTTTAGATGTTGCCAGGATGTAGAACTCCCATGAACCAACCCACCAATCCACCAACTACCCCACAGCCTTGTTCCTGTGACAGGGCTGCTGAGCAGCCCTTTAGAAAAGGTGTCAGAAGGCTCGGCTGTGGAAATAACCACATGATTTTAAATTCTATTGCGCAAAATTCTATTGCGCAAAATATATGGTTCAAATACTTATCTATCAGATCCCACTATTTTGTTTAGTGAAAAGTTGATTAAACAATGTTTTAGTGTAAATAGCAATATAAAGCATGAACAAATATTTGAGTTTCTAAGCAAACAGTTTTATGAGTTAAATTTTGTGGTCATTTGACACCAATTATATCAGTTCAAAATTGCACCAGAGATCCTTTTTTTTCCTGTCATTTGACACAGATTTTGGCCATTTCAGATTCCTTTATGTAAATTTCAATGTAGACATGTGAATATGATTAACAAGACTGACCAGAGTAGGTACCACTAGTTTCTCTCTGTTTGCATGTCCGTTGTTGTCGCCATGAACACTCAATCATGTGATAAATTGTATATCTTATATTTTATATCATTTACGTGATATATTCAGATAAGATATTGCATATCCTACATATTATATATAATATACTGGATATATTGTATATATTGTACATTGAAAAATCCTCTGGTGCGACTGATGCTGGTCAACATCCGGTGGAGGCGAGTTGGCTCGAGATGATGTCACCGGTACAGTGTTGCATCTTACGGAGTATAAATAATAATAAGTAATATTCTCTTCCGTATCTTTATACTCGCATAATACATTATATATCACAGCAGGGCTAGTGGGCAGCCGGTCACTCTAGAATGAGTTGGGGGGGCCTGTATATTTTAACTGCATTGTATATTAGGTATATATTATGTGTGTGGGTATATTGTATTTTATAATATAAAATATATACTATGTATACATTATATATTATATATATTATATGTAGTATATTATATGTATATATTATAGATACTATATAAGAGGTATGTTGCCTATATTATATATGTGTCATGGGGGTGATGAAAATAGGAAATATTGCACCTAGAGCGGGACTTGAACACACATATCTTTGCATTCCGGGCCAGTGTGCTACCCATTACACCACCTAGGCTCCCTGATATCAACACACTACCCACGCCTACCTGTCTGTGTGGCTCCTTGCCTGAGAGGTCAGTGCAGACCACTACACTCGTCCCCCAGGAATTGTAAGTCTTTTAATGTGTACAATTACATACATACAGGCAATGCAACACACTTACATACACAGGGTAGGTTCAACAACTATACAGCGCATAGCTTGTACAGGATCATGTTCACGGCAACCAGTGTCATGGGGGTGATGAAAATGGGAAATATTGTGCCTAGAGCAGGACTCGAACCCACATCTCTTTGCATTCCGGGCCAGTGGCTAACCATTACACCACCTCGGCTCCCTGATATCAACACACTACCCACGCCTACCTGACTATGCGGCTCCTTGCCTGAGAGGTCAGTGGAGACCACTACATATGCAAAAAAGGAGCATAATGTATAGCAATGTCTGGTCGTTGGACATAGACGAGGTGTGGTGATATGAGGCATGAGGCCTCTATCTATCTATATCTATACATGATATGTGTCTGTGTGATGAATGACACCGGGGAGAAAGGGTGGGTTGTATTGGTCGCATTTGTGTGGTGGGTGGTGGGTGGATGGTGTGTGGGCAGTGGGGGGGTTGGGGTGGGGGTTGGGTAGGGGTGGGGGGTGAGACGAGCTGGCGGGCAATATATCACAGGGAAGTCCCAACCCACTCCACCCGGCATCCCCATCCAATGCGATTTGTCTACCACCAGGCTCACCAGAGGCCCGGAGATTACGGCTATCAAATCGTTATGGCCTGACTGTGTAGGGACCCGTGTGAGCTCGCTGGGCCTGAGATGCCAGCTTGGGTGGGTGGGTGGGTGGGTGGGGTGGGTGTATGAGTGAGTGTGTGTGTGTGCGGGTGTGAGTATTGAGTGTTTGGGTGTATGAGTGAGAGTGTGTTTGGGTGTATGAGTGTGTGTGTGGATTTGTGAGTGTGGGTGTACGAGTGAATGTATGGGTGTATGAGGGAGTGAGTGTGTGGGTGTATGAGTGTGTGACTGTTTGAGGGAAGGAGTGAGTGTGTGGCTGTATGAGTGTATGTGGCTGTATGAGTGAGTGTGTGGCTGTATGAGTGAGTGTGTGGCTGTATGAGTGAGTGTGTGCCTGTATGAGTGAGTGTGTGAGTGTGGATGTGAGTGTGTGTGAGCGTGGGTGGGTGAGAGTGTGGGTGTGAGTGTATTTGTGAGTGTAGGTAGATGTGGTTATGTGTAAGTGTAGGGGTAGTGGTGGGGGTGCAAGTGTGTGGCCGTGTATGTGTGTGTGAATGTGTGGGTCTGTGTGAGTGTAGGAGTGGAGGTAGGTGCGAAACTGTGTGAGAGAGAGAGAGAGAGAGAGAGTGTGTGTGTGTGTGTGTGTGTGTGTGTGTGTGTGAAGGTGGTGTGAGTGTGTTATAGGTGTGAGTGTGAAACCGTGTGTGTGTGAATGTGGGGATGGGGGGGGGGGGGGGGGGGGGGGGGGGGGGGGAGAGTAGTTATGCTAAGAGACAGACAGCGCTTTGCCATGCAGCACCATCACTTCCCCTACCCACCCCAAACCTACCACGCCACCCCCCAGCCCCGTTCACCGCTAGGGGGCCTTGGAGTAGCCGTGCTTGACTACTGCTGCCCACCGGTCATAACCCGGCCTCCTGTACCCATAGCTGTCGGTTTACGCCGCTTTACAGACTCTCCTCACCTCCATCAACCACTCGCCTCGTAACAATCAGGGACCAGCCTGACGGGTCACACCCAGTTTCACAGCTACAGCGGTTAGTGCTCACAGTGAAACCCGCCGCATTCACACCTCCGGTAGTTCACAGTGATGTGCATGGTATTCACACACATGGGTAGCCATATGTCCACACTTATTCATACTTATAGTTATTTGTGCTGACATAGTTAAGTGGTTACGTCGTGTGGTGGTACACAATGAATAGGGTTAGATAGGTAGTTAATTATGTGTTATGTGGGTAGCTAGTGTGGTGGTACAGACTGAATAGGGTTAGATAGGTAGTTAGTTAAGTGGGTAGGTAGTGTGGTGGTACACAATGAATAGGATTAAATAGGTAGTTAGTTATGTGGGTAGCTAGTGTGGTGGTACACAATGAATAGGATTAAATAGGTAGTTAGTTATGTGGGTAGCTAGTGTGGTGGAACAGAATGAATAGGGTTAGATAGGTAGTCAGTTAAGTGGGTAGGTAGTGTGGTGGTACACAATGAATAGGGTTAGATAGGTAGTTAGTTAAGTGGGTAGGTAGTGTGGTGGTACACAATGAATAGGATTAAATAGGTAGTTAGTTATGTGGGTAGCTAGTGTGATGGTACACAATGAATAGGGTTAGATAGGTAGTTAGTTAAGTGGGTAGGTAGTGTGGTGGTCCACAATGAATAGGGTTAGATAGGTAGTTAGTTAAGTGGGTAGGTAGTGTGGTGGTACATAATGAATAGGATTAGATAGGTAGTTATTTATGTGCGTAGCTAGTGTGATGGTACAGAATGAATAGGGTTAGATAGGTAGTTAGTTAAGTGGGTAGGTAGTGTGGTGGTACACAATGAATAGGGTTAGATAGGTAGTTAGGTAAGTGGGTAGGTAGTGTGGTGGTACATAATGAATAGGATTAGATAGGTAGTTATTTATGTGGGTAGGTAGTGTGGTGGTACACAATGAATAGGGTTAGATAGGTAGTTATTTATGTGCGTAGCTAGTGTGATGGTACAGAATGAATAGGGTTAGATAGGTAGTTAGTTAAGTGGGTAGGTAGTGTGGTGGTACACAATGAATAGGATTAGATAGGTAGTTAGTTAAGTGGGTAGGTAGTGTGGTGGTCCACAATGAATAGGGTTAGATAGGTAGTTAGGTAAGTGGGTAGGTAGTGTGGTGGTCCACAATGAATAGGATTAGATAGGTAGTTAGGTAAGTGGGTAGGTAGTGTGGTGGTACATAATGAATAGGGTTAGATAGGTAGTTAGGTAAGTGGGTAGGTAGTGTGGTGGTCCACAATGAATAGGGTTAGATAGGTAGTTAGGTAAGTGGGTAGGTAGTGTGGTGGTACACAATGAATAGGGTTAGATAGGTAGTTAGTTAAGTGGGTAGGTAGTGTGGTGGTACACAATGAATAGGGAGTTGCCATACTCATGTTGTCGGCCAGTCCAACTGTTTCGCACATACCAGCACTATGCAGTGTGACCCCCAGTGAACCGGACCACGTATCATATTGACAACCTCAAACCGCAGCCGCCGTCCTTCTGGAGCAGCTCGTGTGTGTGTGCGCGTGCAGGAGGGAGGGGGGAGGGGGGTGTCAGTACATCCCTGACTGACCATCATACCACACCACTGTCCGCCCAGTGATCACCGTTAACCATTGCATGCCCACTGCCATTTCTGCAACCAATCTCCACTCACTCACTCACTCACTCACTCACTCACTCACTCACTCACTCACTCACTCACTCACTCACTCACTCACTCACTTACTCACTCCACCGCTCACTCACCCACTCATTCACTCACTTACTCACTACTCACACAATCAGTCATTCACACACTCTCAGTCATACACCGGGAACGGTGGCCGAATCGGTAGAGGGCAGGCATCCCATGTGGGAGATCGGGAGTTCAAATCTCGGTCGAGTCAAGCAAGTGACTTACAAAATTGATACTTGTCGCTACCTAGCCTGGCTCTCGGCATTACTAGGATAGGGCAAGGACTGGTTAGCTCAGTATCAGGATAATGTCACTGAATGGGAAATGGGGTTATAGTGCTGGTGGAAGGCTTTCCCAGTGGGGCAGCACTGTAAAGTTGCCACGAGTGTGTACTCTCACAAGGCTGTGCCCGTCTTGATATGACCTTAGATGTTGCCAGGATGTAAATCTCCATTCAACACAACTTATATATGTATTATGTGTGCATTTCGGTGTGTCTATATGTGCATTTCGGAGTATATGTGTGTATGTGTGCATTTCGGAGTACATGCATGTATGTATGTATGTATGTATGTATGTATGTATGTATGTATGTATGTATGTATGTATGTATGTATGTATGTATGTATGTATGTATGTATGTATGTATGTATGTATGTATGTATGTATGTATGTAATGTATGTATGTATGTATGTATGTGTATGTATGTATGTTATGTATGTAATGTAGTATGATGTATGTATGTATGTATGTATGTATGTATGCATGGTATGTATGTATGTATGTATGTATGTATGTATGTATGTATGTATGTATGTATGTATGTATGTATGTATGTATGTATGTAAGTATGCATGTAGGTATGTGGACAACAAACAAAAAACAAAAGTGTTGATGTGCATATATGCATGCATATGCGGTGGTTGTGGTGGTGGTTGTGGTGGATGTGGTAGCTGTGTTGGTTTTGGTGACTGTGGTGGTGCTTATGGTGGTGACTGGCGGTTGTTGTGACTGTGATGGTTGTGATGACGGTGGTGGTTGTGATGACTGTGGTGGTTGTGATGACTGGTGGTTGTGGTGGTGGTTGTAATGGTCGTGGTGGTGGTTGTGATGGTTGTAGTGATTCCTCCAATGGGAGAGTTCCATGCTGGCACGTGGAAAGGTGCAGAATCCCCTCTGAAATACTACTCTCCCCGCCCTCCCAACCACCCACCCGCCCGTCCGCCCGCCCGCCAGCCTGCCTGCCAGCCTGCCAACCAGCCAGCCAGCCTGCCTGCCTGCCTGCCTGCCTGCCTGCCTGCCTGCCTGCCTGCCTGCCTGCCTGCCTGCCTGCCTGCCTGCCTGCCTGCCTGCCTGCCTGCCTGCCTGCCTGCCTGCCTGCCTGCCTGCCTGCCTGCCTGCCTGCCTGCCTGCCTGCTTGCCTGCAGTCACAGCGACACGCCCTATCTCCACCCTCAACACCCACCCACCCCCACCCTCCCCCAGCCACAGTCACACTGCCTCCCACCGATCCACAGCTCCAGTGGAACCCCCCGGGGGCCCACCGTAGAGGCCTTACAGCCGAGCTGTTTCTGTCCTGATACCGCCCCCACTTGATATCAGCTACACTGACAGCCACACCGCGAGCAGGCCACCTCACCCCCCCCCCCCCCCCCCACCCTCTCTCTGCTTCCCTCTTTCCTTCTCCTTCTTCTCTTCTCTCTCTTCTCTTCTCTCTTTTGCCTGGCCGCTCCCTCTCCCTCCCACCCTCCATCCGCCCTTCCGTCCCTTCCTCTGTCCATTCCTTTCTCCCCTTTCCCTTCATTCCCCTCCCTTCTCTCTCCCTCTTCCCCCCCCCCCCTCCTCTCTCCTCTCCTCCCCCTCCTTCTTCTCCCATCTCTCGTCCCCTCTCTCTCTCCTCCTCCCTCTCATCCTTCCCTCTCTCCCTCCCTCTCTCCTCCCTCTCCTCCATCTCCTCCCTCTCCCTCCTCCATCTGTTCCCTCCTCTCCTCCTCATCGTCCTCCCCTTCCCTCTCCCTCTCCCCCGTTCCTCCATCTCCCTCTCCCCTTCTCTCCCCCCTCCCTCTCTCCTCTCCCCCTCCCCCCCCCCCCCCCTCTCTCCCTCGCTCTCTCCTCCCATTCTCCTCCCCCTCTCCTCCCCGTCTCCACCCCTCACCACCCCTCTCCTCCCCATTCTCCACCCCCATTCTCCACACCTCTCCTCCCCATCTGAATTCCCCTCTCCTCCCTCTCTCCAACCTTCCCCCTCTCCCTCTCTCCTCCCTCTCCCTCCCTCCCTCTCTTCTCTCCCTCACTCTCTTCTCTCCCTCCTTCCCTCCCCCGTCCCCTCCCCTCTACTCCCCACCTCTCTTCCACCCTCTCTCCTCCCTCCTCTTTCCTCCACTCTCCCTCCATCTCCCTCCATCTCCCTCGTCCTATCTCCGCTCCCCTCCCTCTCCACCTCTCTTTATCTCTCTGCTTCTCGCCCTCTCCCTCCTCTTCCTCTACATTCCCCTTCTCCCCCCCCCCCCCCTCTCTCTCCTTTATCTCTGTTTCTCTTTACCCACACCCACTAGTGCAGTACTGTGGAGATGGCGACCTGAGGGTGCAAGCGTCCATTATGTTACCCACCCCCACCACCCTTCCTACTCTTCCAGTGCCGGTTTTCTGTGTTTTGGGAACGCTATAGCCACCTTCTCGGTAGATGCATAGCCCTCGGTTTACTCCATCACCACGCCCAACTCCTTCTCACCCACCTCCTCCACCAACACATCCACCTCCTCCACCAACACATCCACCTCCTCCACCAACACATCCACCTCCTCCACCAACACATCAACCTCCTCCACCAACACATCAACCTCCTCAACCTCTTCCACCTCTTCCACCTCCTCCTCCACCACCACCACCACCACCACCACCACCACCACCACCTCCTCCTTCTCCACCACCGCCACCTCTTCCTCCTCCTCCTCCTCCTCCTCCTCCTCCTCCTCCACCACCTCCACCTCCACCTCCACCTCCACCTCCTCATCCTCCTCCTCCTCCTCCTCCTCCTCCCGCCCATCCAGCCCTTGCTCTCCCTCTTTCTCCTCCTCTTTCTCCTCCTCCTCCTCCTCCCTTCTACCGTGCCCCTCCACTCCCCCTCCCTCCCTCCCCCTCCCCCTCCCCCTGCCCCCTCCCCCCTCCCCTCCCCCTCCCCCCTCCACCCTCCCTTCCTCTCCTCTTTCCCTCTCCACCTCCTGCCACTATCTGCTCCAGCACCCCCTCCGGCAGTCGGTGCTTCTCGGTACTCAGTGCTCGGATCCCCCGCCGCCCCGCTCCCCGCTCCCCGTCCCTCCCCGCTACCCCGCCCCGTGAGTTACCGGCAGGCAGGCCGCGCTGCGCTGCGCCGCTCGCCGGGCTCGGCGGGGCTGGCGGGGCTGGCGGGGCTGGCGGGCTGTAGGCGGCGCCGGGCCGTCAGTGTGAGCCGAGTAGCGCTCCCGACAACACCGCCGCCGGTCGCCGCCCGCCAGTCAGTCAGCCAGCCAGCCAGCCAGCAGTCAGCCAGCCAGTCAGTCAGTCAGTGCACGCCGCCTCCGGGAGTAGCCAGGCCGCCAGCAGGTTCTCTAGTAGTCCCACTCAGCCCGAGTAGCGAGTCGCAGTACCCAGCCCACACATACTGCACACTGGTGTCTGTGTCTGGTGTGGTGGAGGAGGCAGCAGCAGGAGGAGGAGCAGGAGCATCACATCAGCAACAGCAGCAGCAGTCTGTGCTGCTTTGAGCATTGTGTGTGTCTGCTGCGCACTAGCTTCCTTCCGGTTGTGTCGTGCTATATCTATACATGATACATGTATAACACTGGTACTGTTGTGTCCTTCACCTACGTCGTGTGGTGTGTATAGCTATATATATAATATATGTGTGGAACGCGCCATACTGTGACTGTCTGTACGCTATATACGCCATTAGGCCCGTCTGTGTCGTCTGCCTGCCCGCCCGTCTGCCTGTGTCCATGATTCAATGTCGTCTGCTCATCAACAGTCCTACAGAGGAGTCCCATGTGGTCCACAACGCCGGTCTATATAATATAGTATAACATAACTAACGCTGCCCAGGTCCCCTTCATTCATTCCGACCTGCTTTACCCCTCAAGTGGATTAAAACCTATATACTGTTATTATCAGCATCACCATAGTAACTAATCATACTCTAAGCCCTGCTGTGTGGTTGGTTGGTTGTCACCGAGTCTGCTTTGTGTCGTCGTACGTGTTATAATACATATACATATATTATATTTATATTTATATATATACCCGTGTGTGTCCACGTTGTGAAGCAGCATTCATTCAACTTGCCGCCCATTTTGGTGCAGTGTCGGATTTATATTATATCCTATCGACAACCAGGCTTCACTGCTGCTCCTCCCAACACCATCATCAACACCACCACCACTACCACCACTACCACCACTACCACCACCACCACCACCACCATCACCATTGATGCCCATGTCATGTCATGTCAGATCATTATTAAACAGGTGTCAATGAGTTGATTCACATTGCCGTTGTGGTTGGTATTACTCGGGGTGCCTACCCGTTGCTGTTTGTGTGTGTGTCCACTTGGCGCGTGTTGATCTACCTCGCTGATCCGTCGCTGTTTCCATTGCTGCTGGTGGTGGCCTACATAGAGTACATGGTTATAGGAGCTCCTTCTTGCTTACCACGTGTGACTGACGAGCTGTGAGTACATACTCATCCACTGGGGGCCACACGCTGTATACTGTGTATGTTTATATTATATGACTGTCTGTTAGTACCATTATATTATTAAAAAGAAAGAAAGAGGGAGAAGAGAGGATTGAGAAAGAAAATAGAGAATATAGGGAGAAAGAGAAGAGAGAGAGGAGAGAGAGAGGCAGTAGGCCAGAGTCAGTACAACGCGTATAAGTAGCCTGTAACTTGTAAGGGGTGTGGTGTGTTGTCTTGTGTTGGAAGGCTCTGTGCCTACCTACTGCACATTGTGTATAACTGTGGGTTGTTGACCTAATAACAGAGGCTAGTCTGAAAGCCACTTGATCAACCCAGATTACCCAGAGTGCACCGGGGGAGGTGGCCGGGTTGTTGAGGTTACAGCGAAGCCGGTGTGAGACCCTCTACTGCTAGTGATTGATTGATTGGGTGATTGATTGACAGCCACTGGTTGTGCTGTGTCGGCGTGGCAGGGAGATACTGTATGGGCATCTCGACGTGTGGATCTATAAATAGCATTTAAAGGCGCCTGTAGTGTGTGTGTGTGTGTGTGTGTGATAAGAGACACTAGGTGATACTAGGTGATACTAGGCGACACTAGGCGGTAATAAGCGATACTAGGCACACACTAGGCGATAATAGGCGATACTTGGCACACCGCAGCAGTCGGTATTGTTAGTGGTACAGCTGGCGCTGCACCGCCGCCGCCGCCGCCGCTGCTGCTATAACAGCATCAACACGACCAGGGTGGTTGTGCTTTTGTTGGAACGGGGCAGTTTGTAGCGCCGGGATCCCGGCTTTGGTGAAAATAGGGTGCTCTCGGTTTAGTTCAGACCGACTGACGCTGGTTGAGGAGAGCCGGGCCCCTGTTCACCCTTCCCTCCCCTGTCCACACCCCGCCACGCTCCACTCTCCACCCGACAGAACCACGCGCAAAGGGGGTTGTTTCTCCTCCCCGGTGTCCCATGAGTATTGATTTTATGTGCCACACTACACACAAATACCCAGCCACCACCTCCTCCTCCTCCTCTTCCTCCACCACCTGCAGCCGCTAGTGCAACTGTTCTCCAGCATCCTTTCTGCCCACTGCCGCTGCTGGCTAGTGCATACAGAGTGGGCATTGCATAGCAGTTCCTCCAGTTGTTTGTTGGTTTGTTGGAGTTTTACGTCCTGGCAATATCTGGGGTCATATCAGGACAGTTCCTCCAGCAAGTAGCCCGATGTGTCTATATCTCTAATTGGGGTTGGTCTAGTGTCTATGCTTGTATTATACGCGATATACTTATTACCTGAAAACCAGCTCACCTTACACACCCACCTACGCACACACCTACGGCCACACGCAGGCGCCACCACCACCACCACCAGCGCAACTATTAGTTTTACCAATTACTCCCTCGTTCCCTCTGGCTGGTGTGACCACCAGGAGTGTGGGTAGGGATCCAGTACTACCGCTATCTCCCCCTTCTTGTAGCCCACAGCGAGTGGGGGATTGGTGGATAGAGAGCGCAGCGCCTCTGGTGTTATAGCGAGCAGCTCGAGCAGCTCAGGCGCCACTCAGGCACAGGCTGAAGTGAAGGCCAGGCGACAGGTGCGTTATTGATATAACATACAGGTAGCAAAGGACTCTATCCGACCCGCTCCGCCCCGCCCCGCCTCCGTCTGCACACCGACGGCACCAATAACACTACCTGCCGTCATTGCCACCATCACAGCCACTGAGCAACTCCACCCACTCACCAACCAGGCAGAGGTTACAGGGTACCAGCCGGGAACCAGCGCCCGAACTAGAGCGAGGCTACCCGCCTCTATACAGGACTCAGTCGTCGGCACCGACCGGAAACACGTGAAGACGCCAGGGTGCGCACACGCACACGGGAGCATACACACGCACACACACGCACGCGAGCACACGCAGATCTGCAGCAGCAACAAGGGAGAGAACAAAATAACCGGAAGTACCGGAAGTAACTCGGGTGAAGGATCGCCCCGAGACGCCACCGGGCGGCTTGGCTCGGGTTGGGATTGGCCACGTGTCGTTTATCTGGTTCCTGGCGCGTTGGAGAGTGCGACTCTTGGAAGGCGCGTCGGGCGATAAACCGTGCTGTCTGAGTGGTACTGGAGGAGTTGAGGGCCTAACACCACCACCACCACCACCGTCCTTGTCGCCGACCACGCCCTCTGTCCTCCTGGGTGGAAGCTTTAAGCACTGGAGGATAGCCTAGCGCTTTTAGAGCCAACCAGCCGGCCGCACACGCACACGCACACGCACACACCTGGCACCCACGCGTCCAGTGGCACTACACTACGACGTCATCCTCGAGTGGGAAAGTCTGACCGGAACACCCGCGACGCCGATCGCTAAGGCCTCATCCGCCGGCCCCACCCCGTCGCCCGCCCGCCCGCCGGTCTCCGCCCGCCTGCCGGACACGACAGCAGCAGTGCGTGGGGTGACGGCCAGTCGTCCCCGCCCACCGCTAACCATCCCCTACATCACAGTGGCGGAGTTAACGCAACAACCTTCGCTCCACCTCCAGCTGCCGCCGCCAGCCGCCGCTCCCGCCGCCCTCGCCGCCGTCGTCGGGCCGCCACTGCCACCGCCGCCGCCACCGCCGCCGCAGCACCAGCCGGGCGCCCCCGTGCTCTTCCCGGCGGGCAGCGCGCCGCCCTCACAGCCCCTCAGCCCGGGGACGTTGATGAAGAGGATGGCGGACACCGGAGATTTCGACGCGTCCGAGTTTGACTCGCGGCCCAAGAGGCTCAAGTCCAGGTAGGTCACAGTGACGCCGGCGTCCCCGGCGCGGGACTTGCTACTTCTACGTCATGACGTCACCAGTGTGACGTCACAACCGGTGCCAGCGGCCACCAGTTGAGGGGAAGGGGGGTCAAGCCGAGGTTGGGCGCTTGCTTGCTCTCCTCCCTCAGCCAATGAGAGGCCTCCATTTGGAATAGCTTGACGCCGAGCATGTCTGGAGATCGGCGTCACCAGGCACGTGACGTGACCTGATGTGACGTCACCACCGCGCCAGGAGCATTGTGCAATTGTATGCTAGCCGGGGATACTTACGTAGTGGAGGCGGTGGTTTGTCACGTGACCCATGATTGATGGGTATCGAAATTGGAGTTTTACACTAACCAGAACCTGAAACTATTATTGTCTATTTAAACAACTATACATTTTTTTGTTCTCTCTCCAAGTATATCTTGAATGATATGTTATTCTACGTATATACTACTTATAGATATGGATATATAAGCCTAATATAGTTAGTTCTTTTTCAAGCAACGACATCGATCATGATATTCCACTTAAGATAGATGAATTGATAAATTGTATACATGATATAACATATATATGATATGATATGATATATTACAGGGTATGTTATATCAGTATATCCTATTTTATATGGCATATGGTATATTATATGGTATGCATGATCTATTATATACAATAGATATAATCTATTATGTTATATATGAGATTATGATATAAGTTATATTGTATGTATGTATCATAGAAAACACAAATTTTGGAGCGAGTGATACAGATATGAGGCAGAGCCAGGCGAGAAAGCAGAGCCAGGCAAGGAGGAAGAAGCCAGCTGGCAACAGCAGTCGAGTCAGCCCTGAGCAGTCGCCTGAGTAGATGAGTGTCATTAGTTGGTGTAGAGTCAATTAATATGTACTGAGGACACATTTTTATAGATAATCAGTTTCTGGATAACTATACTCGTATAATTGCTTATTTATTGTTATATATGCATATTTTGTTGGTCGTGCCTAGTAATGCAACCCAATAAAGATTAATGGGACCAATGACAACATATGGTGCCACCAGTAAAATGCAACCTGGCCACAGCTGAAAACGCCCTTGTTGCAGGTAATATGGAGAGTAATGCAATGGGGATCATAGTCGTTATTGATATTCGCATAATGCATTATGCAGCACATAATGTGTGCGATTGCAGATTGACTTTGTTGCCGAGAGGCATTCTGTCACACACACCACACACAACACACACATACACCACACACATACACCACACACAACACACACACACACACACAATACACACACTCAACTACACTTCCCATGTCAGATGGGAGCGGGCGGGAAAACTAGAGAAGAGAAGGAGAAGGAACTAGGGAAGCAGAGAGAGGGAGCGGAGGGGGGTGGGGTGGCCTGCTAGCTGTGTGGCTTCAGTGTAGCTGATATTAAGTAGGGGCGGTATGTCAGGACAGAAACAGCTCGGCTGTTCAAATTACAGCCGAATCAACCCAAACAAGAACAAACCTTCACACTTGATTACTAGGGCAGGGAAAATGTTGGTAGGATGTCATTTGAACGGTCCTAAGCTCTGCAATATGGTGTGGATGTCACTAGGCAGGTACCGTGACTGCACACTGTCACCGTCCAGTACCCGTCCTGGTGTGATCTCATGTTGTTAGGACGTAAAACCACAATCACTGCACTGCACACATGTCTCACATGTCTGAGTTGAGTTTAATGAAGCATGCAAATTATATATATAATATTTACAATGTATGCGATAAATACAACATATGCAATAAATACAATATATGCAACAAATACAATATAAACACTATATATTATATATACAACATATATATATATATAATATATATACATTATATATAATATATACATGATATATGTACAATATATAATATATGCAATATATACATTATATATATAATATATACATTATATATGTACAATATATGCAATATATACATTATATTTTATATATGTACAATATATAATATATGCGTTATATAAATATATAATATACCGGTATACAATAAAGATAATAAAGGGAATATATAATATATGCATTATATGGAATATATGCATTATATAGAATATGTATTATACATGGTATTATTAAATTGTGTACCTGGAATAAGCGACACACGGTGTGTTTGTTGTAGTCGGGTAGGCCGGCGTGTGTTTATATCACGTTCTCGTTGGCAATAAACATGTATTTCGGGCATGTGTATACAACGTGATTGCCAGCCATCATGTTGCCCCTGCCTTCTTCGCGCGCGCGCGCACACGCACACACACGTACACACACATACATACATACACTGGGAGCTGATGTGTACACACTTAAGCGCACCGGCACTAGTATGTACACAGATACAACACACAAGTACACATGTACACACGCACACACACGTACACGCATACATCGGTATACACACACACAGGTATACACACATACACACCCCACACACATGTACACACAAGATACACACCAACAAACAAGTACATGTGTACAGCGGTATACACACACACACACAGGGATACACACGTACACACCCCACACACATGTACACACAGATACACACCAACAAACAGGTACACGCGTACAGTGGTATACACACATACACAGGTATACACATATACACAACCCACACACATGTACACACAGACACACACCAAAAAAACAGGTACATGCATACAGCGGTATACACACACACAGGGTTACACACGTACACACCCCACACACCCAACACACAGGTACACACATACACCGGTATACACACATACATAGATGTACACACCCACCACACAGATATATGCAGGTACACAACCCCACACACATGTACACACAGATACATACCAACAGACAGGTACACTCATATACCGGTATATACATGCACACACACACAGGTATAGACATGTACACACCCAACACACAGGTACACCCATACACCGGCATACACACATACATAGGTATACACATGTACACACCCACCACACAGATATATGCAGGTACACACCCAACACACAGGTACACACATACACCGGTATACACACATACATAGATGTACACACCCACCACACAGATATATGCAGGTACACAACCCCACACACATGTACACACAGATACATACCAACAGACAGGTACACTCATATACCGGTATATACACGCACACACACACAGGTATAGACATGTACACACCCAACACACAGGTACACCCATACACCGGTATACACACATACATAGGTATACACATGTACACGCCCACCACACAGATATATGCAGGTACACACCCAACACACAGGTACACACCCAACACACAGGTACACAGCAAACATACAGGTACACACCCAACATACAACATACATTTCCTGGTCTTGTTCATGTGTGTCTTTTCCTGTCATGGGCTTAACGCTGTCAGGGTTACTGGAAGTCAGGTTTGTGTGTTTTTTTTATTTGATGTTCATCCTTGATAGAGTTACCGGAAGTCAGGTGTCCGTTTTTTTTTTATTTGATGTTCATCCTTGATACATTTAGCGGAAGTCAGATTTCCGCTTTTATATTTGGACGCTCATCCCTGATATATGCGCATATATAATAAATGCACCTTCCGCCCCCCCCCCTCCCCCTCCACACACACATAAATGAGCGGGCGTCCAAACTGGTGCTTATGTTTGTGTACGACGCTATGTGACTGTGTTCACAACAAACGGCGCCGCGCCATCCGGACGGACATAAATCCCGGGATACCTGCACCACCACCACCACCACCACCACCACCACCACCACCACCACCACCACCACCACCACCACCACCTCCTCCTCCACCACCTCCTCCAGCACCACACCCCCTCCCCACCACCTCCACCACCACCACCTCCACACCACCTCCACCACACCTCCACCACCACCTCCTCCACCACCTCCTCAGCACCCACACCCCCACCACCTCTCACACACCACCACCACCACCACCTCCTCCACCACCACTCCAGCACACCACCACCACCACCACCTCCTCCACCGCACCACCACCTCCACCTCCACCTCCACCACACCACCACCTCCTCCCACCACCACCACCCACCACACCTCCACCTCCAATACCCTACACCACCACCCACCTCCACCACCACCCACCAACACCACTTCCACCTCCACCTCCACTACCACCAACACCACTTCCACCTCCACCTCCACTACCACCACCACTACCGCCTACCACTACCACCACCGCCACTACCACCACCGCCACTACCACCACCACCACCACCACTGCCACCACCCAACAACACCTCCTCCACCACCACCACCACCACCACCACCACCCAACACCTCCACCTCCACCTCCACCACCACCACCACCACCACCACCACCACCACCACCGCAACCACCTTCACTACCACCAACACCACCACTACCACGACCACCACAACCACCACTACAACCACCACCCCACCACCACTACCACCACCACACCACTACCACCACCACTACCACCACCACCCCACCACCACTACCACCACCACCACAACCGCCACCGCTAGCACCACCCAACAAACCACCACACACCACACCCCCACCACCACCACCACCACCACAACCCCACCTCCTCCACACCTCCTCCACCACCACCACTCCTCCACCACCACCACCACCTCCTCCTCCACCACCACCACCACCACCACCTCCACCACCACCACCACCAGTACCACCACCACTGCCACTACCACCACCACCACCAGTACCACCACCACTGCCACTACCACCACCACGGGTACCACCACCCTGGGTAATCAGTTTATGGATAATTATACTCGTATAATTGCTTATATATACATACATAAATACATACGTACGTACGTACGTACGTACGTACTCGTATAATTGCTTATATATACATACATAAATACATACGGACGTACGCACGCACGCACGCACGCACGTACACACATATACACACACACACAAACTGAATGTATGTCATGAAATTGTCTATGCATCGTGTATGTATTTTAATATCTGAGCAAACACTCAAACGCAGACGCCTATCCCGTATCTATGGGTTGATTGACGGCTGTCTGATAAGAGCATTAACTTGCATACTTGAACCAGACATATATATATATATAAATATATATATATATATTTATATATAATATATATAATATATTATATGCACATCCTCTCATAAGAGCGCTATCAATCTTACATGTGAGGCCTCCTACCTCAAGGCACAACCTTGCATTCCAGCTAATCTCGTTTTTAACACGCACAACAACGTCCAGCATCCGCGCCCGGTGCCCCAATGATACCAGTATGGAGCTTGGGTTTGATCCCAGACCGAGTCAAATCGCAGGCTTGTGCTTTGTAGCAACGTTGGGTCATGTTGCTACCTCACCCAACTTTCAGCATTGGCTCATATGTCGGGGATAATTCGACTGAGTAGGGATATTGTGTCATGGCGCCAGTGTAAAAGTGGCCAGTGTGGGGTAACACTATAAAGCCACCATGGCCGTGCAGTGTCACTAGTCGGTAGCACTGCTAGATGGTACTTATTCTGATATTACTGCAGCTGTTGTCAGGATGTAAAACCCCAAATCAATGACCCATCACTCATGCTCTCACATAGTGAACACGCTCTGATAGCTAATATGATAGTGCTAATAATTTGTAACCAGCAGATGCAGGGCACTGAATGTAGGTGTAAAGATGAGATATAATTCTTAGACACCACACACACACATACACATACGAACATGTACACACAAACATATACATACATACATACATACATACATACATACATACATACATACATACATACATACATACATACATACATACATACATACATACGTATGTACATACATACATATGTACATACATACGTATGTACGTATGTACATACATACATACGTATGTACGTATGTACGTACATCCACACATCCACACATACGTACGTACATATGTACATACGTACGTACGTACATACATACATACATACGTACATACGTACATACGTGGGTGTCTGTATGTGTGTGTGTGTGTATGTATGTATGTATGTATGTATGTATGTATGTATGTATGTATGTATGTATGTATGTATGTATAGAGAGAGTACCCTCCTCAATGGACAACTGTACATATAAAAACAATGTTGTCCTGACATAGCAAGTATCCGGTCATCAAAAGTAAACAAAGACAGTTTGTACATTGACAAGTATGTGTATTCCGAGTTCCACTGGTCCCTCAGTAAGGACTGAAGCTGGTATCCAGCATGCCGGGTCACAGCCTCCGCCTACACAGCAAAGGGTGGGGTTGGACCCCCTCCCTCCTCCACACAGCTCTATCCTTCACGATAGACCCTATACTTTAAACTTACTTTGCTACAACCATAATGCTGCTCGATGACAAAACTGTGTTCTTCTGATTCTTTCTGCCTTACGTTTGTTTTCAATGGAGATTGCAGTGAAATTGTCCTAGAAAATATTTTACATGAGATCAAGTACGACGTTTATGTATTTGTATTCACCCCCCCCCCCCCTGCCCACCTTCCGGTGTGAATGCTGAAGCTGCGACTCAGTGTGCTTGGGCGCAGCTTCAATCATTCCTGAGGGACCAGCGGAACTGTACTACTACTAGGAATACACGTAATACCATGTTCCGATTTCCAATGCGAGTTGATGGGGAGTCGGGTGAAATATGCGCGCGCACGTCTAACGTGGCGCATTATCGCCACGGCGCTGGGCGTGAATGATGCGCCCTATTTAAGGCTGACGGAATCTGCGACTATCTGAGTGATAAGGCGCTGTGGCTATCGGCCTGACGCGTTGGACGGTGCACACATGGATTCTGGGTGTATACCTCCGCAGTCACAACACCCTCGGTGTGCCATTTATAACGGAGAATGTGGGATGGGGTAGTCTCAGTACATGGGTTGGTTGGATGAGGGTTGGGGTTCATGGGGCGTCCTGGGAAATCTGGACAGTTTTGAAAATTCAAGTATATGGAGACCAAGCGTTTGAAAGTAGTTGGAAATGCGACTTTAACTCTCTCCTCGTTTTGGGTTGGTGTTTTTTTTTAGAAAAGAAATTAAGGTTTTTGCAAAGTTACCGAAAATAATTTAGATTGTGTTGCCTGTTTGAGGTAGCGCAAACTTTTAATCTTGGGTGTTAACTTTGAGATTGAAAATGAAAGTCAGTTGAATAATTCTTCTTTCTTCTTTTTCTTCTTTCCATTTCTTCCCTTTTCTTCCTATTTTTGTTTTTTTCTTTC